>MU226856.1:46298-70060 GCA_018584345.1 Thuja plicata | reverse complement strand
TATCTGGTGTTACTTGTGTTTATGCTATTTGATTTATGCATGTCAATAACTGTGAATGTTTAAATGAACAATAATAAGTTAATCTACCGAGTAACATCAGTATATATTAGAGACATCTAAGGGACTTATGGATTTATTTTTGTGGTAACTGATTCACCCCTCCCCTCTCAGTTACTCCATCTATATTTCCAACACAGTAAACTGCACACTTTTGTTGTTTATTATTGTCGAGAAGATCTGAGTTGTTGAAGTTGATTTAAAGTTTTATATGGGCACATCTGGACCTGAGGATAATTGATTCAAACCCCCCCCCCCTCTAAGTTATTCTAAAGTCATCCTAACAATTGGTATCAGAGCAGTGTTCTCTTAAAAAAAGTTTGAAGGTACTTGGAGATAAAGATCAAGATGTATAAAAGGGATGGACCGAAGATCAACAATGAAAACTTTCCTGCATGGAAAAGTTTGATGAAACTTTACTTGGTCAGTATTGGTGATTCTACTAAATGACATATTCAAATAGAATATGTAGCCCCTACTGGAGTTCTGAATGTTGCACAATTAAGAGAAAAACATGAACATAATCAAGTAATGCTGGAACTTGCATCATCTCTGAACTACCATGAATTTGAGGACATCAAGGATTGTACAAGTGCAAAGCAGATGTGGGATTCCCTTGCAACCATTTATGGAGGTGATACAAATGTACTAAGAGAAAAATCTGAAATCTTGAGAGGTAAGTTTGATGATTTAAAAATGCAAGAAGGAGGAAATATAGTGCAATATTATGATAGGATAAAGGAAGTTGTAAATTCTATTAGAGGAGCTAAGGGATTCATTGATGAAGATACTATCATGAGAAAGGTACTAAGAACACTTCTTCCTATTTATGCTATTAGAGTATCTACAATTCAAGAACTGAGATGTACTCCTACTAACAACTTAACTCTCGAAAGTCTGGTAGGCAGACTTACTGCATTTGAGATGTCAAATTTTGACAACTATACTCCACAAGCTATTGAATCTGCATTCAAGTCAAAGATGGTCATCAGCAAATCTAAGAAATGAAATAAATGTGTGGACAGAGATAGGGACACCTTATATGATGATCTAGAAGAGCTTGAGGCACTTATGGCAAGACTAGCTAGAGGAAAAGGAAAATTCAAAGGTGAACTTCCCATTATTTGTTTTTCTTGTAACAAAGTTGGTCATATTGCTACTAGATGTCCTGACAAGAATGAGAAAGATGAAAAGAGGGATAGAAAATACAAGGATAGAAAGGATGACCAAGACTACATAAAGTACAAGGATTACAAAGACAAAGGTAAGAAATCTTGTTATATAGATGAAGAAGCTTCTGACAGTGAATTTGACAAATCTGATGAAAATGATATAGAAGTAGTGTATGTTGCAATGAAAGATGATTATGATGATGATGATAAAACTACACTAATTTCTTATATGAGTAAAGGTGATCATTGGATTATTGATAGTGGTTGTTCATATCACATGACTGGTGACAAGGACAAATTTGAAAGCTTAGATCAATGCAAAGGTGGATATGTTAAGTTTGGTAATGATACACCTTGCAGAGTCAAAGGGAAAGGATCAATTCAATTGACTAATAAGATTGGATGTGATGATGTATATTGTGTTGATGATCTTAAGTATAAATTTTTGAGTGTTTCACAGCTAAACACTTCTAGTTACAGAGTTGAATTTCATCACAGGAAAGCAAAGATCTATGATTCCAATGGACAATTAGTTGGAGGTGGTGAGAAAACAAAAGGTAACTTGTTCTAACTAGATTTAGCTGAAGAGACATTCTTTCTTGCACAATATAATGATGTTTGGTTATGACATAAGAGGCTATGTCATGTTAACTTTGGTAACTTGGTAAGCATAAGTAAATTGAAAAAGTTTAAAGGACTGTCTAAGTTAAAGAAACCTAGGAATGCAATGTGTAAGCAATGTTAGCTGGGAAAAATGACTAAATCTAGTTTTAAAAGAAAAACTCACACTTCTGAGAATATTTTGGAATTGGTTCATACTGACCTTTGTGGACCTATTGGTGAGAAAAGTTACTGTGGAGACAAATATTTTATTCTATTTGTAGATGACTACTCTAGGATGATGACTGTTATGTTTCTCAAAGAAAAATCTGATGGATTTTAGTTATTTAAGTGGTACTTGGAAAAAGTTGAAAAGGAAATAGGTAAGAGTCTAAAATGACTAAGATCTGACAGAGGAGGAAACTTCATTTCTAATGAGTTTAACAGGTTCTGCAATGACTGAGGGATAAAAAGATAGATGTCAACACCTAGGACACCACCACAAAATGGTATAGCCAAAAGAAGAAATCGATCTATCATGGACTATGCTAGAACATTAATGATGGAGAAAAATGTTGTATAGAAATATTGGAGAGAAGCTGTGAGTACAGCTATTTATACCCTGAATAGAGTACAAGTCAAGAAAGGTATAGATTCTACACCTTATGAGCTATGGTATGGATATGCACCTACTGTAAGTTATTTTAAAGTCTTTGGGAGCAAATGTTTTATACTAAAGGATAATAGAAATGGTAAAATTGATGCTAAAGGAGAGGAAGGCATATTTCTTGGATATTATACTAAGAGTAAGGCATACAAATGTTTGAATTCTAACACTAACAAAATTGTGAAAAGTGCAAATGTTAGAATTGATGAATATGCAGAAAGAAATGAAGCTGAAAGCATGATTCAACCTGAAATTTATAGATCATTCACTTATCCTAAAGAGGAGGATTCTAAAAAAATTGAAAATTAAGATGTCGAGAAAAAGTCTGCACCTATCGAGACATAGAATGAAATTTTCGGGCAATAGGAGGTGACTATCAAGCTATCTGATGGAGATGCTGAGTCACAGTTTCACCCTGAACTAAACTTAAATGATCAAAATGAAGCTAAGAAAGAGCCTACTTTGGAAAAATATGTAAGAAGGAACCATAAACCTGATCAAATCATAGGAGCAAAGGATTCTATAGTTATGACAAGAGGCAAATTAAGAGAAGACACATGTTTTTTATGTGATTTTGAGCCCAAGATAGTAAAAGATGCTTTGGAGAATGAAGAATAGATTCAAGCCATGAATGAAGAGATAGACTAGATTGAAAACAATAAGAAATGGACACTAGTAACAAGACCTGACAACAAAAATATAATTGGTACAAAGAAGGTATTCAGAAACAAGATGAATGAACATGGAGAGGTAACAAGGAATAAAGCAAGACTGGTATGCAAAGGTTATGCACAAGAGGAAGGAATTGACTATGGAGAGACATTCGCCCCAGTTGCAAGATTGGAGGGTGGGAGAACTCTACTTGCATATGCAGCCTAAAAAGGATTTAAAGTATATAAAACGGATGTGAAGTCAACATTTCTAAATGGAATAATAAAAGAGGAAGTATATATTGAACAACCTTATGGATTTGTTGACCCTAGTAAGAGGAATATGGTTTGCGGACTACACAAGGCATTATATGGACTGAAGCAAGAACCCAAAGCATGGTATGAAAGATTGCACAATTATCTGATGAAGATTGGATTTGGAAGAACAAATGACAACAACAATCTATATTTGAAAATAGAGCAAGGTAAAGGAATTTTATTGGCTGAAATTTTTGTAGATGACATCATATTCAGTGGACAAGATATGATATGCAAAGCATTTTCAAAAGAAATTCAAACTGAATTTGAAATATCTATGTTTGGTGAGACAAAATTCTTTGTTGGACTACAAATACATCAAATGAAGAATGGTATCTATATTACACAATCAAAATATATCAAGGAGACACTGAAAATTTTTGGTATGGAAGATTCAAAAGTAATGAGTACACCCATGGCTACTGAATACAATTTGACAAAGAATGATGATACAAAAGAGGTAAATCAAACACTGTACAGATCAATGATTGGTAAGCTACAATATGTTGTACATAGTAGATTTGATATTGCATTAGCAGCTGGAATTGTTTCTAGATTTTATGCTAATCCAAAAGAGACACATGTAATGGCAATAAAAAGAATTCTGAGAAATTTGAAAGGTACATAAGACTATGACATATATTAAAAAAGGAATGACAAGTTTGAACTCAGAGTCTATACTGATCCTGACTGGGCTGGTAATGTTGATGATAGAAAAAGAACCACAGGAGGAGAATTTATTTTGGGGAAAAGATTAGTTTCCTAGACAAGAAAGAAACAAAATTGCAACTCACAATCTACAGCTGAAGCCGAGTATGTGGCAGTAGCACTTAACTGTTCAAACATTGTGTGGTTGAAGATACTACTGAAAGGTATGAAAGAGGAGATCACAGAACTAGTTGTCATATATTGTGATAACATGAGTGCCATTAATATTTCTAAAAATATTGTAATGCACTCTAAGACAAAACATATAGCTATCAAGTATCATTACTTGAGGGAGCTAGTTCAGAAGAAGGAAGTGAGACTGGACTATGTGAATACTAAGGAATAGTTGGCAGACATATTTACAAAAGTGTTACCCAAGGATGTTCATGAGTATCTAAGAGGTAAATTTGGGGGTAATTCCCCTAGCTGAGGATAACTATCTTGGAATGGTACTGTTGTATCAAATGTTTTAATCAGAACACTTGACACATTGATGTATAGTAGGTCACATTTTTAGGATGCTGCCTAAAAACTGTGAAGTGGAAAACAAGAACATAATAGTAGATCAGTCATACACAAAGATGACAGGAAAAAACATGATACAAATATTAGAACAGAAGAATTTGCATGATGAAGATGTCAACATCTTTGGCATTATTGTCAAAGAGGGAGATTATTGCTAAAATAGTAGGTAACAATAGATACAAGGGAGATATTACTAAAAGAGGGAGCTGAACAGTAACAGAAAACATTTCAGTGTGATTATATACACAGAGGGAGTCAGAATGAAGCTAAAGATATTAATGAAGATTTGTTCATATCAGGAACACATGCAATTTTTGGATTGTAGGGTAACTTTGGTTGGAAATTATTGTTTTATAGTTTAGTGTTGTCATCAATGCCAATGAGGGAGATTGTTTGAAAGATTTCTATAATGTAGACAATTGTTATTTTTTCATTGATCTCAAACCTCAACTGGTGAGATTATTGTTGTATGTTTGAGTACCTTATCCATTGATTGATGAAGATTTGAAAAGAATGGGATAACAAGAAGACTAAGGAAATGGTTGAGTTATGAGTATACACTAGGGTGCTTGATCATTTGGCACTTTGGCAAAGTGATATGTTGTTTATATAGCACTGACACTTCACTGGAAGGTCAATGCCAAGCAAAGCAAAGTTGATGCCAAGCAAAGTGAAAGGTGATGTCGAGTGCCAGTGAAATGTCGAGGGAGACAGAGAAAGCCGAGCAACAATACTTGGATTATTGATGAGATTTGAGATCTATGACTGACATAATTGATTTTATTGGGATATACATTATTAACTAAGATTAGTCCACATTCATTTAATGCATGAAAAACCATTATTAGAGCATGGATTCAATGTTTAATTAATGACTATATTAAAGAATTAAATTAAATGTAATGATGGAAAGATCTGTTGGATCTAACCTAACCTAAGATCTACGATCTTGATTAAGCAGAAAAAGATTTATCTGACCTAGATGAAGAGGTATAATATAACCTACTATGGTTATTGTTATTGTATCCAAGTGAAAGGAGAAATTGAATGCAAAGTGTTGCATGGTTAATTGACTTATTGGCAAGACCTAAGCAGAGAAGGCTGAGGAGAGAAGCAGAGAGAGATTACTTGATGGATTTCCAAGCAGATTTTAATTTTGAGATGTAAATGGTGGCCACTCAGTGAATTAGCATCTGAAACTGGATATGGATTTGCAAAGTAGGTTATATGTATCAGATCAAAATTGTTTATTTCTTTCTAACCATTGTATCAATTCAAATCCTTTAACCAAGTTGACCTAATAGTCATTGTATAAATCCTTTAAACAAGGTGACATTCAGATTGGAATGTTCTAAGTCCTTTAACAAGGCCACTCCTAATAGGGTGATTAAATCCTTTAACCAGGTCACCTTTGACAGTGTTTTGTAACCTTTAACAGGGTTGGCTCCTCACAAGGCATCAATTTAGAAGAGTGAATTTTTGGTAGCATGTTACTGGTGATTTTTCCCATATTGGGTTTCCATGTTAAATCATGGTGTTAAAATGTGTGAATGTTATTGTTGTGTTTTACTGTTAAGTTTCTGTAAGCTTATTTCATTAGTACAGTAAACTACACACTTTTTATTGTTTATTAATACTGAGCAGATCTGAGTTGTTGAATTTGATTTAAATTTTTATCTGAGGATAACTAATTCAACCCCACTCTCAGTTATTCTGAATTCATCCTAACAATTTGGGCTCATACAATAACATTTTTTAGTGCACTTTTTTTTGAAAGTGCATGATTTTTCTTCTACTTTCTAAATATGCAATCACTTTTCTGATTTTCTGATTTTTCTAACGCTAACCAATCTTTGGCTTTGTTGGTCTTGATGCTTATCTTTGATTACATCCTAATACTGGTTTACGGGACATAAATAAAGAAAAAATTATAAACTACTAATCAGTTATATGCAGGACACTTGTCGAAGACTTTGTGTCTTCCAAAACTATCATGTCTGCATTTTGTAGTTAAATAACACTTCAGATTTAGTTCTTATAAAGAATCACTTTGCTAATGTATTTGAAGTATTCTCTATTATTTTAATCCCAAATAATTGCATGAACATATCCTCTCCCATCGCCTTCATGGATCTTGGGTGAAAGAGAAATTCATGCAAATCGTTTAGCGTGACTACCTCCTGAGAGCTTTAACAGAGTCGGTGAGAGATTGCCCAACCGCTAATAGGCTAAGCCAAGCCCTTCCAAATTGGTATATAAAAAATGTCATTGTGATTAATCTCATAGTGAATAGGTGTCGATTTCTTTATGCCGATAGAAGATCTCCCTCAGTACCCTCATGGTCCATAAAAACCTATAGAATGTAACTTCTATAGGTTGGGAGGCCTCCTTAATAGAGCTAATCTTCCACATGTATAGCCACCTGAATGGATGCCCTGACTAAAAAGTTGTTGTAGTGACCAAAAATCCCTCTATATTTTGGTGTGGATGGTGTGCCTAAGAAGTGAGTGCACTGTAAGGAGGAGCTTGTGCCTCCAAGCTTCTAAGTTGTCTGCTATGAGTAGGCATGGCTAAACTTTGGTTCAAGTGGGAATTTAGTAGATATTTCCCTAGCTTACCTAGGTTATGGTGTGCCTGTTATTTTTACAACAAATTTTTTTCTTAATGTGTCTTGCGTGATTGCAATATCAAAATAGAAACTAAACAATCAAAACAAACATCCAAATGCTTAAACAATTCCAAATCTACACTCTTAGGTGTTAAACTGTAAAACTCTTGTCTAAGTTTCTCCATCTAGTGTCAAACTCTGAAATCAGTCAAATTTATGTCCAAATTGATATTCTTTTGTGACGGTTATATTTGAATCTTCACAAATTTTTGCTTCACATCATCACCCCTAGTTTGTCATTGACTATAATATGTTGACATTCTGACTCGCTTGTTGTTTTGAAATCTGAATTTGTTGTGTGTTAGCACTTTTTCTTCTAGAACAACTTTAATATGATAGTATACTTGTATCCTTGAATGCAAAATCCTATTTTATGCAAGAGAAAGGCTAATTGATGAGGATAGGATAAGATCCTCCTTATTTTTTGAGCTCCACAAACACAGGCATGTATTACCTTTAAAAAGATTACTAATAATTTAGTATTTTAGTTGATAATAAGGATTCTCATCCTTCTTCCTTTTAAGGAGGGTTAACCTAGTGATTCACTCTTCAAGGAATCAAGAAACTAAATTGTATCCGGCTGATACAATCCACTTGAATTTAGCTTATGTGTTCTTAGTAACTAAAGTGTAATTGGTTATTTTATCCAATGAGGAACAACTTCTTGCCAAACCATAAACCAGTGCCTAATCCTATGGGCAAAGGGTCAATATTGGTATAACTCAACAATAAGGTGACTAATGAAACTAAACCTGGATAGAATGCCTTACATACTATACTCTCACTCCTACACATTTGTAAATAATATCTTAATACTAATATTCAGCTCTCTAGGATCACTTGAAAGAATTATTCCTTCCTTGAAGGACCTAACAAATGACTGCACAATCACCTTGTAATTAGTATATCTAAATGCCTTACAAATAGACATACAAGAGCTTGAAAAAAAATACAAAGAGACAACCTAAGATGTAAAATAGAGATTGCAATGTATTCATTAATGTCTTACTTCTTCAAATACATACAATAGACCAAAATTTCTACAGAGGTTCAGACTCAAAATTTAGTAGTCTGCCTTGCAGTTATCTTCCATCATCTAGGACCTACTCTGAAACTTTTGAAGATACACTGAACAGATTTAGAACCCCCCAAAAGATACAGTAGCAATAGGAACCCCTAAAACTAAGAGAAGAAAGAAGATATAGAAGTAGAAGAAACCCTAAATCTCATGCCTGATAAACATTTGTCCTCTTTACAATCTAATCTCACTTGCCTTTTCAAAATATGACTCTTATCTCTCTCAGTGATTTCAAAATTGGATTTCAACTACCACTAAGAAAACCCTTCAAATCTGATTTAAAATTTATTTTCTGTAATCAATGTCCTCAACAAATCTGATCTCACAATCTGATCCATTGAAAAATATCTTCCAAATTTGACCATTTGCCTCTAATATCTAATTTTCAAATTCTGAGAAAAAATCTTCCGTGAAATTTTTCTTTCCCAAGTCCTACAATAAAATATTTTATATTTTTTCTCATTCTCTACAAATTTGATTTCCAATCTCTCTATTCAAAATCCACTCAAAATCTGAGTTGATCCTCTTAAAATATCCTTTGAATCTAATTTCAAAACCTGATCTTATTTTCTTACAAATCTGATTTTTAATCTCTAAGCAATCTTCCGGGAATGCATTTTTTAAATCTTTGAAACTAAAAAATTTGCATCAGACTATGGAAAAGACTATACCCTAATACTTTAATCTTTTAATCTTTGCATTTTATATCACATTTCTACATTTTATGCCTAGAACTGACCAGATTTCAACACTTGGCATGCATTGATTGGCTTCTCTTTAACTAGCTTTGAACACACCTTTAACTCCGGTTATCTTGAACAGTGTAGTCTCTAAGTCTCCACAAGAATTCATTAACCCTAAGTTTACATAGAGACTTGGTGACTGGCCTTTAGTCTCTAAGTCTCTATAAGACTAAACTTAACCATGCTTTTGACCACACTCTTTAACCATAGTCATCATTTCTTCCATATCTCTATGTCTCTGAATAATTTCTTTAACCATGGTTAATTCAGGAGAATTGGAGACAAGCTAGGCTTAAATCAACCATTAACCATGGCTTAACCATAGTTACCTCTGCATAGTGAGTCTCTAAATCTCACCAAGAATTCATTAACCATGGTTAGATCTAGAGACTTGGCGACCCAGTTATCTTGGCAGTTAGTCTCTAAGTCTCCATAGTTTTCTCTTAACTATGGCTTCCTTGGGCGACCTCATGACTGCATAGTCGCGTGGTCTCTGCATCTCTAGTAGCTAACTGGAAACCTTCAGTGACCTCGTGAATGGAAGTTATCTCTGATCTTGGCAGTTTTCGGGCATAGCAGTTATCTGCTCACAACTACGCATCTGCCCGCCATGTGTCCCATCAACCTCGTCATCCTCGATGCCACTTGTATGAAAATTTTTGTCTTTGTTGCTTGGGCATGCTTCCCAATGCACTACCATATGTCACATGCACGCATGAAGAGAGCCTCCTTCTCTTCTTAAACATTTGTATATGTTTGTCATCTTGGTTATAAACACTTTGAATTTCCCCAACTTGGCCAATGTGAGACTAAACTTTTGAAGTTTTTTAAGCCTTTTCTATTTTTTGTTTCAAAATAATGGGGCCCACCATGCACTAATTTATCTAGAAAAGGGGCCCACCAAGTGGCCTCTTGGCTTTTTATTCATTTCATCAATAATGTTCTTCCATATTTGAATACTGAAAACTCCCCAAACCCCATGCATGTAGGATAAATGCTCTGTGCATTTTTCAAACTTTAAAACTTCTCTAGCATGCTGCATGGCTTTCTATATGCATTTTGCTGGTTGAAAACTCAAAAATTTCTCCATCAAGTGTTGCACCCCTCACCCTTTGGTTTGTGTTTGCAGTCTAAAATCTTTTTAAAAAAAAAACTTCAAATCATGCTCCTAGTTTTGCTCCACCATATGTGTGAGGTACTATGCATGTTGTGCATTTGTACTATAAATTTTTAATTTAAACTTCCACTCCCCTCCAGAATGGCCATGTGCACCAATCTATGGTTGCATTGAAAGCCGTCATTTACAAATTTTGTTTAAAAAGAAACTTTATTTTCCCCTCCACTGCTACGCACTTCCAGCATGTTGTTGGATGTTGCAAATTTTAAAATATTTTAAAATACTTCCTTTTCCTTGCCAAAATGTAGTGTACCCCTGCATATGGTTTTTGTTTAAAACTTGTTTTTAATCCCTCCTTCAAGTGAATGTATGGTTTGCGATGTGCATATGGTGTTGCAAGTTTTTTTTTTAAACTTCTTTGACAAATACATTCCCCACATGCTATGCTGCCTCCTGGCATGGTGTTTGCATTGTTTTTTTTTGAAAGACTTCTACTCCTCCACCACAATGATGCGTAGCCAATGTTTTATGGTTTGTATTACTTTTAAAAAACCTTTTCTCCTTGTAAATATGCTCATGAACCCATGACATTTTCTATTTAAACCTTTTATAACATCTTTGCTTCCATAAAATCTAGCGTAGATTCTGTGCAAATGGATTTTGTTGTTTTAGTTTTTTTATTTTAAAAAAATCCAAATTATTTCAATGTTCAGCGCACCCCACTATCTGCTTTTCTGGTTCAATGTTATGTGAAATACTTTGTAAACTTCTTCACCAAAATCTGCATTTGGTTTTTTTTTTTAAAGTTTTGAAAAGGCCCCATCTAAATCAGCGCATGGTATGAAATTGGTTGTTGTTTTATTAATAACTTATTTACCCCTCCAAGATGCTACACAATCCTCCCTCTAGCTTTATTTTTTTTTGTTTAATATTTTAAAAAGCTCTCATCCAAATACTGCGCCAACATGCATATGGTATGTTTTGAAAAGCATTAAAAATGTTTAAAAAAAAAAACCTCCTATTGAATGTGCAGGCAGCCCTTGCATTGGATTTTGCAATTTTTAATGTTTTATAAACTTTCAACTCTCCTCTCAAGTGCACAAACCATTATGAAATATGGTTAATTATTTTGAAAACCTCCAGGAAACTCAGTGTTTACACTGTTCTTTATAGCCTCCCAAAATTGAGTGCAACCAATGCTATATACTTTGGTTTTTTAAATGTTTTAAATTCTTTGTTTGTAACCATGTGCTGGACTCCTTTTGATTATGCAGCCTCTAATTTTGCATGTGCTAATGACATCTGCACTCATTCCATGGATGTCATGCCATTTGTTTTAACTTTGTAATGTGCAACCTTATGATGCATTATCTCCCTTCAGCCAATCAAAACTCCATGCAATGCTCCTTTTTTTATATTCATTTGTTGACTTTCTGATTTGTCTCCTGCGTAGGAGGATGCTAATATATTTGTAGAATTTAGCATTCTCCCCCCTTGGCATTATTTCAAAAATTTCATATACCTCAAAAATGATTTCACTTTGTAGGTATAAACCATTTCACAATTAGTCCACAAAGTAACAAACTGGCGGGCTTTAAAAATAACTTATTACATTTTTGCAAATTGGCTTCATTAATGGCAAGTAGTCTCCAGATCGAGCCTTGAAAACTGACTGAATAAAAATTTGCAACCATGGGAACTAGAAAACGTATTCATCTTCAACATCTGAACAATTTTCATCAACTTGGATTTCTTGAAAAGATCAGGATCAAAAGATTATAACATGCAAAGTGGGCAACTTTATTATATTCTTCAATCGAAAGTTTTCAAACTTATGCAAACACTACCAGAAATGCAATTTGGAAAGACATAGGATCAACTCCTGAAGATCCATCACTTGGGAAAATGAGTCATTTACCAACAATTAATATGTATGAAAAAGGGCTTTGTGGGATTCAACTTTAGGTACAAGATGCAACTGATCAAACTTGGACATTTTAGAATACTGTACAACTGCAAATGTTGAAATAGCATAAACTTCATTCGGATTGGCCATTACAAGATTTACCAAGACATGCACTGAGACCTCACAACTGGGTTAGGTAGTACATTTACATTCTATAAGAATAATAACACAATAATTTCTTGAAAACAACTTTCAGACAAGAAGTTATTACTCTCTGAAAATGACGATTCTGCAAACTTCATTTTGTTCAGCATTGGCCAACTGCACAAACTATCTTCGATACTGAATTCATAAAATCATCAACAAGATCCTTCAAAATATGAACCTCTAGAACTTGATTCATGCTCACACATGGAAAATGAATTCTCAACTATCTTGCATTGAAAGTGAACTGATCAACCAGTACAAATCTGCAAAGTTAGCACCTTACAACTTATTTGATTTTAAACTTAATGAATATGCAGAGTTTGGATTTGGAATCAAGCTGGGAAAGTGGACTATTGGATTGGTATGAATCTGAAACTCTTCAGGTAGGTACACTTTCATCTTTTTAACATGGGGGAATACTTAATTATGCATGGAATTCAACCAGATACAACTTATAGAAGCTCAAAGTAGGCTATTGAGCAATCAGGGTATATCAGAGAAACTGGACAAATCAGTAGGACCAACTTTTGGGACTCCAAAAACTTATCAAATGGATTCAAAACAGCTTGGGTTTTGAAATATAAGCTCAATGATATGCATTTATAACATTACCAAATTTTCTACCTGTGACACATAAAAGGACGCAAGATATCCATATGCAAATTGGGTCTGTTACAGTAAAATGACACCTAAATCAGCAAATGCAGAATGGACAAGTGCTCAAAACAAGACATCACTAACTGACTCAAAACTTGAAAATGATGACCTAGGATGCTCTCATATGCCTAAAAAAGAGTGAAGAAAACCTGATATAAATGAAAAAATTTAGGATTTTATCTAGGAAAATAGGCTCAAAAAGCACTCATAAGGGGTCAGGATGCAAAAATTTAACAAGGTACTCAAAAACCCTATTGTTTTTTTTGAGTACCAACAATGGCTCTAACTATGGATGCGTGCCCCATGTGGGCATGCAAAGAAATTTTAGAATCTCATGGTAGAAGTAGACCATCCCTGAAACTTCAAATCAAATTTTATCTCTTTCCTCTTTTCATCTTTCACTTCTCTCTTCTCTTTTCCAAAAAACCTCTTCTCTCTATTCTCAAAAGTCGGGAACCTCTTTACTGAAAGAAAAGACACCACACAACTAAAAGGGAAAGTAACTATAAAATATGCACACTATTTAAAAAAGGCCCAAATCCCCAAAACTAAAATCAGTGCTTACCTTTGTCATACACCTGGTTTTCATCTTCACAAATAAAAAATAAGCTAAAATTACCATTTCCATGCATCTAATATATCTTATTTCCATTTTCCACTAACTCAAGACAAAAAATATCATCATAATCCATTTGAGAGCTAAAGTGGAAAACATACCAATTTTGAGAAGGATGTGGCATATGCATGATGCATTCATTAGTTAGAAAACTTTGAGATTTAATGAAATAATCAATAATACCTAGTTTCATGCCACATCTTTGATAATCACCTTCTAACTGAAAAAAAAAGCACTCAAAATATGTCAGATTGCTCGGGTTAGCATTATTAAATCCATCCACATCAATAGTTTTCATATCAAAGGAAAAATCAACATACTGAACCTTATGCAAATACTGAAAAATATTCACCACTTGGGATATGATCTGGCTCATCCTTCAAAGGATAGGGAACAACAATCTGAGGATAATCATAGTTAAGATCATCATAAACATCAAGGATCTTATACAAGTGAATTTGATTTTTTGCAAGAGGAGATAAATTAGAAATATCAAAAGGGGTAGATTCAACATCTTCACTGTCAAACAATGGAAATCCCACATCATAATCCACACTCTTTTTCTCAAAAGGATTACCATCCTACATCTTAACAGAGATTGGTATATTCATATCAGAATCTTCATCAATACCTTCCTGCAAATTATCACCATGATATAAAACCAAAAATTGTTGGTTGGTGGGAGGGAAAACATCAATATATTCATCATAAACACATGTAATTTGAGCAACTGGAGAACTACGTTTTAATGATTTTATGGAAGATTCAGAATCTAAATAATATTTACAATCTACACAACTATCCCAATTAGTGCTCAACATTATATTTGGAGTTTCTTTTTCCCTTAAATCTGAAATAACAGTGATGATTCCATTATCTGACATTTCATATTTAACTTGATTGTGCCCTAGTGAAATGGGAGTACAAGAAAAATCATAAATATAAATATCAATACTATGACAATATGATATGTATTCCTTGTCAAAGTCAATGTGTATGAAGTTCTGAGATTCAAATATATCTTTCCCTAAAAATCTGAGATATTCATAAGACACTAATTCTAAAACTTGTTCACTATGGAGTGAACAACTTTCATGATTTATACTCATCTCTAAAACACTCACACAATCAGCATCTTCATATTCATTTTTCACACCCTCAGCAATGTCATCAATATCAAAACTTATATCCATAGGGCATGAAATTTCAAAATCACTTTTAGATACATACCTCTAAAAATTAGTAGTTAAAAAAATTGATATTTTCTCACTTCTTAGCAAGGATTGAAAATCTTGTTTATCCTCATTAACTTCTTTCTTGATGCTACAAATTTCTTCATCATTGGAATCATGGAGTGAGATCTCTTGAACCATATCATCTTGTATAAAGAAATCACTACAGAATCATAGTTATCATCTTGTTGTCCACACAAAATATTTTCACTATCTTCCTGCTCACAAAGTTCATCATCAGTATCAAAATCAGCAAAAATTTTAGCATAAGTGGACTCATCATCATAATCATAATAACTAGATTGAATATCACTAGACTCAGCCTCATCAACATAACTAGATTCATATTCAACATATTTAACATTTTTCATATTCAATATCATTAGTTTCAACCTCAGGATTGACTTTAGAAGAAAGATTTTCTATATGCTCCATCCATTTCATAGTATGATGCATAATTTCCATTCTCTGATAACTTGACAAGTTAAGTGTATGAGGAAAATAAAGTTTCACAAACAAATCTGTTCAAACAAACTCCTAAGGACAAAAATGGATATTAGACTCCTTAATCTTATCAGAAAACCTCATGTAAAAGTCATATTGAGACACCCTTATTTTTGCTCATATTTTCTTGCAATGTTTTAAAAACCCTTTCTTGAAGCTTTTGTCTTAACACATATGTTTCAGAAAGAACAAGCTCAAGTTTTGAAAAAGGGTTTTTGGATTTAGACATGTCATGGTAATCTCTATCCTCCCCCTTACCATATTGCTCAACAAAACAGTCCTCTAATGTAGCTATAAATCCTATTGAACCATGAGGCAATTCCCTAAACCAATCCCTAGCATCATCAACTAGAGATATTGAAAATAGGTTCATTAGTACATCCACATGTGTGATTTCATGATCATCTATCAAATCAACAAACTTTCTTATATGCTCCTTAGCTGATTGCTCACCCAGACTAGTGAACTTAGGCAAACAATCCCTAACTACTGTCGGAATAGGATTTGGGTATCCAGGGATACCTTTAAAATTTATAGCTTTACACAACCTAACCCAATATAGTTGTGACATCTTAGTAGGTAGAATAACTACCAACTGCCTCTCTCTTCCCTCTTAACTAGTGCTGACCACTTAATAGCGAAACATATGCATAACTGATTTTCATGGAACAAAACAAGTTATCCAATGAATATAAAAATACTTGGAGTATGATGAAGTTGCTGTAAATTATTTGATTTGAAGTCACCTCCAAATCACCTTAAAAACTCTGTAGAGCTGCCACTTCTTTGCAGAGGAAAAGATTTGGACAACTGAGATCTCTTTTACCCCAACTTTGGCCTTCTTTAAATCACAAAATTACATACATCTCCAATATAGGGTCTCTTAATGATTCCTCTCTTGACTATATTCTTAGTTATAAAATCCCAAATATTTTTTGCCTCTATCACTGCAAGTCCACCTTCTTAGTAATATTTTTTCAAACTTGCACACTGGTGCAAATCACAGAACTCAAAGTTTCCACTCACCACATGTGAGATTGTATAAATATTTCTTCAATAACTTGGACTTTGAGACACTTTGCAATGAGAGACAAAACAAGCTTGACTCTTTTACAAAAGTTTGAGGAATATGTTTTTGAAAACTATGACTCTATAACTAGACTCTGGGATGATTCAACAAAGCAAGGAATTGAGCATCTTAAATTTGTTGCCCTATTATTTCCCCAGCAGAGTCACCAATTTGTTAGCACTTTTTCTTGCAGAACAACTTTAATATGATAGTACACTTGTATACTTGAATGCAAACTCCTATTTTATACAAGGGAAAGGCTAATTAATGAGGATTGGATAAGATCCTCCTTCTTTTTCAAGCTCCACAAACTCAGGTAGGTATTACATTTAAAAATATTACATATAATTCAGTATTTTAGTGGATAATAAGGATTCTCATCCTTCTTCCTTTTAAGGAGGGTTAACCTAGTGATTCACTCTTCAAGGAATCAACAAAATAAATTGTATCTAGCTGATACAATCCATTTGAATTCATCTTATGTGTTCTTTGTAACTAAATTTTAATTGATTATTTTATCAGATGAGGAACAACTTCTTGCCAAACCATAAACCAGTGCCTAATCCTATGGGAAAAGGGTCAATATTGGTAGAACTCCACAATAAGGTGACTAATGAAACTACACCTGGATAGAATGCCTTACAGACTATCCTCTCTCTCCTACATCTCTGCAAATGAGATCTTAATACTAATATTCAGCTCTTTGGGATCACTTGAAAGAATTATTCCTTCCTTGAAGGACCTAACAAATGATTGCACAATCACCTTGTAATCAATATATGTAAATTCCTTACAAATAGACATACAAGAGCTTGAAAAAAATACAAAGAGACAACCTAAGATGTAAAATAGAGATTGCAATGTATTTATTAATGTTATACTGCTTCAAATAAATACAATAAACCAAAATTTGTATAGAGGTTCAAACTCAAAATTTAGTAGTCTTCCTTGCAGTTATCTTCCATCCTATGGGACCTACGTAGAAACTTTTGAAGAGACACTGAACAGATTCAGAACCCCCCCAAAATAGATTAGCAGTAGGAACCCCTAAAACTAAGAGAAGAAGAGAAGATATAGAAACAAAAGAAACCCTAAAGCTCATTCATGATAAACATCTATCCTCTTTGCAATCTAATCTCACTTCCCTTTTCAAAATATGACTCTTATCTCTCTCAGTGATTTCAAATTTTGATTTCAACTGCCACTGAGAAAACCCTTCAAATCTGATTTAAAGTGTCTTTTTTGCAATCAATGTCCTCAACAAATCTGATCTCATAGTCTGATCCATTGAAAAATATCTTCCAAATCTGACCATTTGTCTCTAATATCTGATTTTCAAATTCTAAGAAAAAATCTTTTGTGAAAGTTTTCTTTCCCAAGTTATACAATAAAATATTTTATATTTTCTCTCATTCTGTGCAAATTTTATTTTCAATCTCTCTGTTCAAAATCATATTTTTTCATTTAATGCCCACAACTGACCAGATTTTGACACTTAGCATGCATTGATTGGTTTCTTTTTATCTAGCTTTGAACTCACCTTTAACTCTGGTTATCTTGAACATTGCAATCTCTAAGTCTCCACAAGAATTCATTAACCCTGAGTTTACATAGCGACTTGGAGACTGGCATTTAGTCTCTCTAAGTCTCTATAAGACTAAACTTAACCATGCTTTTGAACACACTCTTTAACCACAGTCATCATTTCCTCCATGTCTCTGAGTCTCTAAATAATTTATTTAACCACGGTTAATTTAGGATACTTGGAGACAAGCTAGGCTTAACTCGACCATTAACCATGGCTTAACCACAGTTTCCTCTACACAACGAGTCTCTAAATCTCCATAAGAATTCATTAACCATGGTTAGATTTGGAGACTTGGTGACTCGGTTATCTTGGCAGTTAGTCTCTAAGTCTCCATAGTTTTATCTTAACCGTGACTTCCTTGGGCAACCTTGTGACTACACAGTTGTGTGGTTTCTACATCTCTGGTGGCTAATTGGAAACCTTCAGTGACCTCACGACTGGTGGTTATCTTTGAGTCTCGGTGGTTTTTTGGCTTGGCGGTTATCTCCTTGTGACTATGCAACTGCCCGCCACGTGTCCCATCAACCTCCTCATCATTGGCACCACTTGTCTACAAAATTTTGTCTTTGTCTCCTAGGAATGCTTCCCAATGCACCACCATTTGTCAAATGTGCACATGAAGAGAGCCTCCTACTCTGCTTCATATTTGTATATGTTTGTCATCTTGGTTATAAGCACTTTGAATTTCCCCAACATGGTCAATGTGGGACTAAACTTTTGAATTTTTTTAAGCCTTCTCTATTTTTTTGTTTCAAAATAATAGGGCCCACCACGCACTAAGTTCTCTAGCCAAGGGGCCCGCAAAGTGGCCTCTTGGCTTCTTATTCATTTCATAAACTATGCACTTCCATATTTGAATACTGAAAACTCCCCAAACCCCATGCATGTAGCATAAATGCTCTGTGCATTTTTCAAACTTAAAAACTTCTCCAGCATACTACGTGGCTTTCTATATGTATTTTGCTATTTAAATACTCAAAAATTCCTCCATCAAGTTCTACACCCCTCACTCTTTGGTTTGTGTTTGCAGTCTAAAAGCTATAAAAAAAAAAACTTAAAATCATGGTCCCAGTTATGCGCACTATACTATTGTTTAATGTTTACAATGTTTTAAAAACAACTTTTCATCTTCCTCCACCATATGGTGCATAGGTACTATGCATGTTGTGCATTTGTATTACAAATTTTTAATTTAAACTTCCACTCCCCTCTAGAATGACCATGCACACCA
This sequence comes from Thuja plicata, assembly GCA_018584345.1. Lineage (NCBI taxonomy): Eukaryota > Viridiplantae > Streptophyta > Pinopsida > Cupressales > Cupressaceae > Thuja > Thuja plicata. The sequence continues at coordinate 50,747 of MU226856.1, read as the reverse complement.
ATCTATGGTTGCATTGAAAGTTATTGTTTACAAATTTTGTTTAAAAAGAAACTTCATTTGCCCCCTCCACTACTGCGCACTTGCAGCATATTGTTGGATGTTGCAAATTTTAAAATATTTTAAAATACTTACCTTTTCCTTACCAAAATGATGCACACCCCTCCGTATGGTTTCTATTTAAAACTTGTTTTTAATCCCTCCTTCAAGTCAATGCATGGTTTGCAATGTGCATATGGTGTTGCAAGTTTTTGTTTTAAACTTCTTTACCAAATACAATCCTCACATGCTACACTGGCTCCTGACATGGTGTTTACATTTTTTTTTTTGAAAGACTTCTACTCCTCCACCACAATGATGCACAACCAATGTTTTATAGTTTATATTACTTTAAAAAAATCTTTTCTCCTTGTAAATATGCGCATGCACCCATTAAATTTTTTGTTTAAACCTTTAATAACATCTTTGCTTCCATAAAATCCAGCACAACCTCTATGCAAATGGAGTTAGTTGTTTTAGTTTTTTTTTTTAAAATCTAAATTATTCCAATGTTTAGTGCACCCCACTATCTTCTTTGCTAGTTCAATGTTATGTGAAAGACTTTTTAAACTTCTTCACCAAAATCTACATTTGGTTAAAAAAAAAAAAAAATTTGAAAAGCCCCCATCTAAATCAGCGCATGGTATGAAATTGGTTGTTGTTTTCTTAACAACTTATTTCCCCCTCCAAGATGTTGTGCAATCCTTCCTCTGGCTTTTTTTTTTTTTTTTTAATATTTTAAACAACCTTCATCCAAATACTGCGCCAACATGCATATGGTATGTTTTGAAAAGCATTAAAAATGTTTAAAAGAAATAAAAATCCTCCTATTGAATGCGCAGGCAACCCTTGCATTGGATTTTGCAATTTTTAATGTTTTATAAACTTTCAACTCTCCTCTCAAGTGCACAGACCATTATGCAATATGGTTAATTGTTTTGAAAACCTCCATAAAATTTGGTGTTTACACTACTCTTTATAGCCTCCCAAAATGGTGCACAGCCAATGCTAAATACTTAGGTTTTTAAAATGTTTTGAAGTCTTTGTTTGTAACCATGTGTTGGACTCCTAATTATGCAACCTCTGATTTAGCATGTGCTAATGACATCTGCATTCATTCCATGGATTTCATTCCATTTGTTTCAACTTTGTAATGCGCAAACTTATGATGCATTATCTCCCTTCAGCCAATCAAAACTCCATGTAATGCTCCTTTTTTATATTCATGTGCTGACTTTCTGATTTGTCTCTTGTGAAGGAGGATGCTGACATATTTGTAGAATTTAGCATTGTACCTCCTTGGTATTATTTAAAAAATTTCATATGCCTCATAAATTCTTTCACTTTGTAGTTATAAACCATTTCACAATCAGTCCACAAAGTAACAAACTGGCAGGATTTAAAAATAACTTATTACATTTCTGCAAATTGGGTTCATTAATGGCAAGTAGCCTCCGGATCGAGCCTTGAAAACTGACTAAATAAAAATTTGCAACTATGGGAACTAGAAAACATATTCATCTATAGCATCTAAACAATTATCATCAACTAGGATTTCTTGAAAAGATCAGGATCAAAATATTATTACATGCAAAGCGGGCAACTTCATTATATTCTGCAATCGGAAGTTTTCAAACTTATGCAAACACTACCTAAAATGCAACTTGGAAAGACATGGAATCAACTCCTGAAGATCCATCTTTCAAAAAAATAATTCATTCACGAAAAATGAATATGTACGCAAAAAGGGCTTCGCCAGATTCAACTTTAGGTACAAGATGCAACTGATCAAACTTGGACATTTCAGAATATTGTGCGAGTGCAAATGTTGAAACAACATAAACTTCATTCGGATCTACCATTACAAGATTTACCAAGATATGCATTGAGACCTCAAAACCGAGTTAGGTAGTACATGTACATGCCATGAGAATGATTCCACAACTGGTTCTTGTTAACAACTTTCAAACAAGAAATTATTACTCTCGGAAAATGATCATTCTGCAAACTTCATTTTGTTCAGCATTGGCCAACTACACAAAATGTCTTTGATAATGAATTCATAAAGTCATCAAGAAGGTCCTTCAGAATCTGAACCTATGGAACTTGATTTAGCCTCACACATGGAAAATGAATGCTCAACTATATTGCACTGAAAGTGAACTAATCAACCGGTACAAATCTGCAAAGTTAGCACCTTACAACTTTACTGATTTTAAACTCAGTGAATATGCAGAATTTGGATTTGGAATCAAGCTTGGAAAGTGGACAACTTGATTGGTATGAATCTGAAACTCTTTAGGTAGGTACACTTTCATATTTTTAACATGGGGGAATACTCAATTATTCAGGACATTCAACCGGATACAACTTATAGAAGCTCAAAGTAGACTATTCAGTAATCTGGGTATAACAGAGAAACTGGACAAATCAGCATGACCAACTTTGGGGAATCCAAAAAATTATCAAATGGATTAGAAACAAATTGGATTTTAATATATAAGCTCAATGATATGCATTTAAAATATTCCTAAAATTGTGACCTATGAAACATAAAAGGATGCAATATATTCTTATGCAAACTAGGCCTATTACAATAAAATGACACCTAAATCAACAAATGCAGAATGTACAAGTGCTCAAAACAAGACATCACTAGCTATTTCAAAACTTGAAACTGATGACCTAGGATATCCTCATATGCCTAAACAAGAGTGAAGAACACCTGATATGCATGAAAAACTTTAGAATTTATTTTATGCAAATAGGCTCAAAAAGCATTCATGAGGGGTCAAGATGCAAAAATTTAACAAGGTACTCAAAAACCCTATTATTTTTTTTGAGTACCAACACTGTGCTAGTTCAAGTGAATTGTTATCTTAATCATCTTTTTCTTTTTTTTCCATATCTTGAGTTGGAAGAGCAGGTTTGTTAAAATTGACTCAATATTAGAGTTGTTGTGATCTCTCTCTCAGTTAGACGTTATCTCTTTTGTCTTTTGGTCTTGGACTTAGTCAGCACTTTAGATATCAATTAAACACCTGTCAAGAAATCAATTGAATCATAATACCTTCTCTTCAATCTTCTAAGAAAGTGCATCAAGACAATCTTACAATGTCTAAGAGAAAATGGGCTAAACCTTATAATGAGGACAAAGAGATTTTTATGGCAGCTTTATCAAAGTAGCTTCAAACTTTGAAATTTGAACTCTAGGAATTAAAGGGGGAAAAGGATACTGTATAAGCTAAAAAATGGCTTCACTTATTAATTAATTAAATATTTATTATTTAATTAATGTTGACTTGATGAATTAATTAAATATTTATTATTTAATTAATATGCATTTCTTCTATTTATTAAGTAAATTATTTTAATTTATTTAATACATTCACTATAGTCTATTCTTCTTATCCTAAGTCTCCTAAATTTATCTCATTAAAGTGATTAATTACATAGTCACTAAATATGACTAAGCCTCCTAGTCCACCTCATAGACCTAGTCATTTGACACGTCACCTTGGCTAAAATAATTAATTATTAATAACTCATTGTCCTCACCCACATATGTCCTATTCCTAAGGGCTATGTGGCCTCATAAGACTTGGTCTCATGACCACATGACTTCTCCTACACCAATTAAAGAAGCAATCCCTATTCCTAAGGAGCTTCTCAAGCCACCTCAAAGAGTCCAAGATGACTCATGGGACACTTGTACCAAGAGTCCTCAAGAGGAAAAAGTCATTCCTCTTTCCTCTACATGGTCTTTGTCAAACACTTGACATGTGTCTTTCCCTTCCACCTTCTTCTCCTCTATGTCAATGTAGGAGGAACATCCTCCCTATTCTTCGTCTTGTTGGAGATTTGGTTCTGAACAGTTGATTGATTGTATGTTTGTCATTGATGACAACATATAATACACAGCAGTACTTCTATATGTACTTATCCATATGATGACATGAAGACCAGCATGGATAGATACATGTTGTTGACATGTTTACTATGCTATGTTCATACACACAAACCCAGATATGAAGTTTCAATTAATATATGTAATTCTATTATTGACGGTTACAGTTCTGGAGGAATAACGGTTTAAGGCTGACATATGTAACATGTTGATCGAGTTGCACCTATCTTTAGGATATGCGTGTTTATATTCATGATTAGTTATGAGTTTTTGATATTAATCTAAATGTGCCAAATTTATTTCAAGAAGATTGCAATGTTATGGTTAATTTGGTGAAGCCAACTTAGTGAAGCGACACGTCTATTTAGTTAGTACTTGTGCGGTTGTAATTATGCTTGCGCACTTAGTAGAGCCAACAAGGATGTTAAGAAGAGTTGTCCTATAGGTCCCATGATCTCATACTTGGTGTATGTACTTATAGAAGGTCATTTGTAATAAGAAGAGTT
>MU226856.1:16220-30626 GCA_018584345.1 Thuja plicata | reverse complement strand
CTTGCATCACCCAAAAATATGTGTTTTTCTATTTAATAAGGGCTATTTTGTACAAAGATGCTATTTTTGGAAACTTACTATTTTTAGTAAGTTGGTCATTTGAACTCAGAATGTTCTAATTTTCCAGCTAAAGGTTCATCTTAGTCATATAAGAATGCCAGTTGAATTTCATTACCAGATCATCTGTATTGGCGAAGTTATTAAGGATTTACTGTTGAGATTTTAGGGTGCAAAACCTTTGAGCTCAATTTTCAAGACCTTAGAGGATCTGGATCAAGTTCAAACCCCTAATTGACTGGCACTTTGTGAGTTAGACACTGTAGATTGCAATCTCCCCTTTCCGAAAAGTGGTTATAATAGCCAATCGAAGCTACGGTTCAAAAGTTATGGCTTCCGGAAGTTGGGATACCTAATCTCATGTTTTGTAAATATTTAAAGCCAACCCTTTTGTAATAAAAGTGAAAAATAATTAAATGCTAAGGGTAGTCGGCCTTAATGGCTAGATTTCTATAACCTTCTCGGGTGGTGGAAAATTGCCTATTTAAGGAAGGCCCGTGGTATTTTCTAGGGCAGTTCTGGGTGGTTATTTGAGGCTTTGTCCTATAGATTATTGTAAGGGATGCCCATGTGGCTTTTGATATTGTGATTCTAAAGTTTGTAATTCCACATTTGTGGAGCCAATAAGAAGCCAATTTTCTGTTCTTGCAAATTTCTGTTGTTTCTCTTTGTTTTTGTCGTGTACTTTAGGTATTAAGGGAGTTCCCTTCATCACCAAGGGATCTATTATTCTTCCTATCAGAGTTAGTCCTATAGTCAAAGATGTACTTTGCCAAGTCCTTGATATGGATTTAGCATATAACATTCTTTTGGGGAGACCTTGGATTCATTCTATGCAATTTGTGCCATCAACTTATCATAAATATCTAAATTTTCCACATAATGGTCAAGAAATAACTATAAGAGGAGATCTAAATCCTTTTCAGTATTGCAACACTGTGAAGACAACACCTGAATCCTTGGTACCCTATAATCATATTGGATCTTCTATACCAACACCCATTGATCCCAGTAATGAATCATCAACCTCTAAATCCAAGGGGATCAAAATAGACATAAAAGAACAAAGTATGGGAGAATACACTTTGGGTTAAACTTTGTGTATCACATAGTTACCCTTATCTCCTAAGTCATATCGAAAATCTTTGATTACCAAACAAAAATCAAAAGCTCCTTCTACGCTTGTTTATGACACATTTATAAGTGGGGGCACTATATCAAAAGAGGCAGCTGAGCGTAATGCTAATCATTTTCTAAAACACCATAAAGATCAAGAAGATGAAAAACATGATCCTATATCACCCGATGTATATGGTAAGGGGTATACTTTGTTGCAAAAGAATGGGTATCAAGGCAGTGGACCTATAGGGTTGCAAAGAGAGGGCGTTATAAAACCAATTCTAAAAAATCCAAATTATCAAAGAGACACCACCGAATTAGGATACAAAGGAGAAGGACGAAAAGAATCTAAAGGTAAATAAAATATGACACCTTTTTACAAGAATTCTAAAGCTCGTGTATTATAGTTCTAAAGACATGGCATGTATGTAGATCCAAAAAAGCAAAAGATAGCAACAAAAATCATTAAAAAACTTAGAAATCATAATGATGATGATGATTATTATAATTCTTATGAATGAGATTCATTATCTGACTATACTAAAGAGATAGGGATTGATGTTGTCCATACCTATGGTAATGATTCTCATGAGTGGGAGAGTTCAAGGATGGAACCACTAGGATTAGAATCACATGATATTACTCTTGACGATTGTGAGGAGAGTGAGAGTTATCTTGAGATAGGTGATTCAAATGAGAGAATGGAAATAGACCTTGCTAATGCAATCATAAACTTTGAGAAATTTTTCATCAATATCATCTCATCCTTTGAAATTGAACCAAATGATCCAATACCCCTTATCCACCCTGAGCTTATCTCTTGGGATTCTCCCAATAATCTAGAACTTGATGTTTTCCATAATGATGATGCAATTATTGACTATCTTGGAATCAAAGATCATCTACCCCTAGGGGATCATAAATCAGGATCTCCAACAGAACTCAATGACATGGCTTATTTTGGAGAGGGTGCCAATCCTTTCAGTCATAAAAATGTGAAAATAATAAATTGATCTAACGGTGAAAACCACTCAGTGGTAGTGTTAGATCCTAAAAAAGTAAAAAGAAAAGATGTATCTAAGGGTGAAATCCTCTCTGAGGTGCTTGAAGATGGAAGGATTGACACCCTCCCCAATTATATGTATTGAGAGAAATCAAAAATACTTATTGAACCAACGTTGCCTCTCAACATTGGAATGGAGGAGTCCACACGTATTCTGAAGATAGCAGAATCGTTAATAGAATTAGAAAAAGAAGCCTTTTCATAGTTTTTCAAAGAGAGATAAGTCAAATTTGCCTAGTCTTATGCTGATATGCCTAGGCTCGATCCTAATCTTATTATGCATCATTTATCTATTACACTAGGAATCAAGCCAGTAAAGAAAAAACTCAAAAAAATGCATCCCCATATTACACTTATGGTCAAAGAAGAATTGAAGAAATTACTAGATGTCAAATTCATTCGAACCATTGATTATGCTGAATGGATTTCCAATATTGTACCAGTATCCAAGCTAAACAAGTCTATCCAAATTTGTATATATTTTTGAGATCTCGATAAGGCTTGTCCTAAAGATTACTTTCCATTGCCGATCATTGATATCATAGTTGATTTAACAGCTGGGCATGAGATGTTATCCTTAATGGATGGATTTTTTTGGCTATAACCAGATCAAGATTGCACTAGAAGACCAGGAAAAGACTGCTTTTACATGTCCTTGGGGCACATACTACAGGAAGCTAATGCCTTTTGGGCTAAAAAATGCTGGTGCAACTTATCAGAGAGCTATGACCACAATCTTGTTGGAAATACAATAATGGGAAAGCAAGATACTGAGAGGGGGGGGGGGGGTAAATCAGATCTTTAAATTTAAACACTTAAAATAAACTGATCCACATTCATACATATATAAATCTAATGTAATCTCAGATAGCATCCACTCAATGAAATAAATAACACATAACACAATAACTTGGTAACCCAAAAACCCAAATAGGTAAAACTGGGGTGGGGATGACACCCAAAAAATTCTCCACTACTGCAGTAATAAAGTGTACCTATTATGGTTACAAATGTTGATTACAAAATTTAATCTACCCTGTTAAAGGTCTGCCTAGTTAAGAGCTTAAGATCATTACAATATACCTTGTTAAAGGATTTCAACTTACAATAAAGTAAGCACTCTGTTAGGAGATAAAGAAAGGTCTTCTAGAACCACTCTATTAAAAGATTTTCACCTTATACAATGATTAGAATGTCTCAAGTATTGATCCTTCATTATGCACTCTGATGTTGATGATAGATCTCCTCTTTTCAGTACCTTCTATGATCTCATAATCTGATATAACTTTACTCTGCTATTCACTATGTTCTCACTCTGCTTCTTAACAAAATAACCCTCTGTGCATTTTACTTCAAAATGCAGTCACTAGACAATTCGTCTATTCTTTCCTTGCACTCTCTTACAAAATAGGGTTTTAGAAGCAATCTAATATACCTGTTCAAATCTGATAGCGAGATCTAGATCAACGGTCAAGATCTGATACCCATATCTTGATGGTATTACAATTAATGCTTACAATAGATCATGCATATGATAAAACAATTAAATGCATAACTAACTCTGTATAAGAATATTAAATGCATACATAAGTCAGCCCAAAATGCTTATATAAGTTGGCTAGATCACTTATCCTCAAAGTTTGTATCATTCCAGACATGTATACAAAAACAATTTTTCTCGGCACTTGACTGTCTGTTCACTCGACACTTAACATCTTTGTATCCTTCTCAGCTTAGAAATGTAACTCGGCTCAGCAATGTAACTCAGTTCGGCAATGTAACTAGGCAAACTAAAAACTAATCGGCAATGTTGCTCGACCTTGCATAGTTTTAGCTCAGCCACAGTGATAGCCAACTAAAACTGCCTAAGTGAATGACTAAGTTTTGGTCACTAATCATCAATAGAACTTAGAGATTAACAAATCTTTCATGACATGATGCATACCACAATGGAGGACTATGTTGATGATATCCTAGCAAAATCCAAGAACATAGATGGTCATTTAAGAGTGTTAGATCGGATATTCACCCAAATGGAAAAGTATCTAATTAGACTCAATCCAAAGAAATGTGCATTCAGGGTAACATCAGGAAAACTATTAGGATATATTGTCTCAACTAAGGGCATAGAAGTGGATCCAGAAAAGGTTAAGGTGATCATGGAGATGGCTTAACCTATGAATATTAGTTAATTAATATCTTTACAAGGATGCCTCCAATCAATCAGAAACTTTATCTCTCAACTAGCAAACAGGAAGTCACCCTTTTCAATGCCTGTTACATAAAAACATCTTATTCAAGTGGGATGATAAGTGTGAAGAAGCCTTCACTAAAATCAAGCAATATTTGGCAACTCCTCCTACTCTTATGTCACAAATTCTAGGAAAGCCACTCTTTCTCTATATTTCAGCTATAGAAGTCTTGCTTGGTGCTCTTTTGGCCCAACAAGATCAAGAAGGAAAAGAGAAGGCTATATATCACATCAGTTGCACCCTTGTGGGATATGAGCTCAATTATTCACCAATTGAGCGAGCATGTCTAGCGGTGGTCTTTTGTTCACAAATGTGGTGGCATTAAATTTTGTCTCATTCCATCAAGCTTGTTGCAAACATAGATCCTTTCAAGTACCTTTTGAGTAAGATAACATTGACAAGAATATTGGCTAAGTGGGTTATGTTGCTTAGTGAATTTGATATTGAGTATGTGGATCGAAAGGCTATTAAAGGGTAAGTAATTGTTGATCGATTAGCTGAGGCACCACTAATATATGATCAACCTATACATACAAAATTTCTAGATGCACATATCTTGAAATTGTCTACACAAACATGGAAGTTGTACTTTGATGGATCATATACTCAACATGGTTCAGGAGCTAGATTGTTATTTGTTACACTGCAAGGATATACCATACCAAAGTCTTACAAGTTACTCTTTCCTTGTAAAAAATAATGTGGCTGAATATGAAGCTTTGATGATTGTATTGAAGATGGCTCTGTAATGGAAAGTCGCTAAATTGGATATCTATGGAGACTCCTAGTTGATTATCAATCAAGTTAACAATGAATACCAGACAAAGGATGAGAAGTTGTTACCATATAAGCATATGGTAGATGACTTTAAGCAATATTTTTCAATGATTACCTTTGAGAAAATTCCAAGACATAAAAATAAGGCTGCAGACGCTATGAAAACAATTGCTTCTCTATTTGATGTGGAAGATACCAAAGCCCATTTTGAGTTCTTAGTGGAATCCTTGGCTTATCCTACATACAATGATCCTGGTACAAGTATCATATGTCATATTATCAAACAAGATTCCACTACCTATGGAAAGATATATTCCTAGCTAAAAGACAATATCATTCCACCTGACTTATCTAGAAACCAAAAATAAACCTTTTTACGCCAAACCTCCCGCAATCTCCTAATATCTGACACCCTATGGTGAGGTCTTGATGGTACTCTCTTACGATGTCTTGAACATGATGAAGCTCAAACTTCCTTACAAGATGTACATGAGGGTATTTGTGGAACACATTTGTGTGGTCCTTCCTTGGCTAAGGAGCTCATATGTATGGGTTACTATTGGCCTACTATGGAAACAAATTCCTTTCATTTTGCTGGGAAATGCAAGAAATATTAGATACATGGGAATCTTATTCATGCACGGGCACAACAACTTCTTCCTTTTACAACAACATTGCCATTCAGTCAGTGGGGACTCGACCTCCTGAGTGTAATTCACCCTCCATCTTCTAATGGTAATAAGTTCATTATGAATGCAAAAAAATATTTTACCAAGTGGATTGAAGGTGTTCCATTGATCACTGCCACAGGTAGACAGGTTTCCATGTTTATCCTTAACTATATCATTTGCCGATATGGTATCCCTATACACCTTATTACTGATCCTAGGAAGCAATTCCAAAATCAAGATATAGATGAACTATGTGCTAAATTGCACATGACACACAATCATTCCACCATTTATTATCCCAGGGTAATGGTCAAGCTGAGGCATCTAATAAAACCATTGTCAAAATCCTTCAAAAGACTATCAATGATGGTGGCCATGACTGGGATGTCCAATTGAATCCTACCCTATGGGCCTATTGCACTTCCATCCATACTCCCACTGGAGCCACACTATATTCCCTTGTCTATGGGTTTGAAGTTGTTTTGCCCCTTGAGGTTGAGTTACCTTCTCTTTGTGTGTCCCTGAAAGATTTTATTCAAGATGAAGAATATAGAGTTGCACGGCTAACTGAATTAGAATTGTCAGATGAACATCGCCATAGAGCCTTTGATCACTTGAAATTCTATCAGCAAAGGATGTCTTGTCAATATAACAGTAAATTGAAACCCAAAGACTTTCAGGTTGGTGATCTAGTCCTTCATGAGAATCCCAAAAATCAGTAGCATCGTGAGAAGAAATGCAAGTTTGAACCTAACTCGTTAGGTCCTTTTGTGGTTATAGCAGCCTATGGTTCTGGGGCCTATCAATTGTGTACATATGAGGGATATCTCTTGGATGTGCCACTTAATAGCATGCACCTCAACAAGTATTATGCATGAAATCCTAGTGCAAGGGACAAAAAATAAAAATCAAAATAAAATAAATGAAAAAAAAATCAAAAAATGGAAAAAATCAAAAAATTAAAAAATCACAAGAAAATTGCAATAAAAGAATCTGGTGAAAACCTGGAAATAGGTTCCATTTGCAAAAAGTTAGCTCCTCCCTCTATTAGGATTATTCTAGCGTATCATCCCATTTTGTATATATATCCATAATAAAGAGGCTATTCCAGGTCACCCTTCGCCTTGTACATATCATTATAAAATGGCCAATCCATGATTCCTACCCATTGTATAAATCCCTAATAAAACCCCATCATAGCTTGGTCTACTGTCTTGGTCTTCACTCTAGTCCAGTGTGTCTTTCTTCACCCATAATAAGTCAGTCCATCACCTAGCTGGGGGCATGTCCTTGACCTAGTTTGGGAAGTGGATCTATGATAGTCATGACTCTTAGAGGATGGAATGGAGTACTTTTTACTAGAAAAGAAAATGCAATCAACTATCCTTACATAATTATATTCTACTCATGATTCATAAATTGTGACCTCTCTTTTGAAATATCATTGTTATCTATACATTTGCAACACCATCAAATTGACCAAACTGATCAACAAACCTAACACTATCTTTTGGCAAAGAAATGTATATGCATGGTAGGCATGTTAGAATGATTTTTTATACAATTATGCATTCATATATGGATTTCATTATTATCATGTTCCTATTCTATTCTGGGACATCTTTGACATGCGTTTAACACTCCAAATATGTCATTGATTAGAATAGTCAAGATGGGACATAATATTTTCTTTGATTGTTGTTTGTGGGATATCTTCCAATGAAGTCAAAGGAACAAATAAGTGGGGTGTCTGTGCATAAGTTCCTTCATACATTGCATAAGTATTCACAACATACAAATAATGTTGTTATGCAAAATACTATTGACACTGATACGCCACACATACCTCAACTCCAAATATTTGTTCCTTGATGGAGGGGGGGTTATTCCTTATTTGTTATGCAAATGAAACTCAGGTCATCTTGGTTCAATTATACCTAGATGCTTGTCAATTTTTCTACATTAAAATCCATTCAAGAAGTGCTAAAGTCATCCTAGTTTAATTATACCATGATGCTTGCATCTTCTTTCAACATAATGAGCACAATGATGAATATCAAATTCCAATATTTATGAAGTTTTAAGATGTTTTTGAAGTTGTGGAGATACTTATTTCACATATCATTTGCATTGCATTTAATATATCATAAAAGCTCCTTTTATAGGATTTTGTAGGATATCTTGTTTAGCTCACCTTTTCTCTTTGTCTATTCTTCTCATGTCGGATACATGGTTGCTTAAAATTGAGGACATTCTAGATAACAAAAATATAGCATTTATCATGGGTCATTATGTCAATGTCCTTAGTTTTTTATTTCTTAAGGATTGTTCATTTGTATATAACCATTTAAGTTTGCATTGCATATTCTAAAATCATTTTCTTTTATCATATTTGTCATTTCATAATAGCATAGCTCATTATATTACTATCATCATTATACATTTCATTTTATAGCATATCATTTTTTTTATTAAGTTCATTATCATCACATTTCATCCATATACCATTAGTCATTACATGATCAAATCATAACCATTATGAATCCATATAGAGATAGATTTGTTACATTACTAGTCATAAAGAAAAATGCATAATCAAAGTCATTCATCACATCCTACATATGTCAGTATCCACATATATATGTCATCATAAGAAATGTATCATCAAAGTAATCATAATATAACTACATCATATAGAAAGTCCATCATCAAGAGTCCATAAAAAAAAAATAACATGTCCAAATGTCCAATGATATCTCATAAAATCAACCATGGTCCATAAGTTTCCATCAAGTCTATCATGATAATACTATAATGATACAATAAAGCTATAAATATAATGTGTGTAACAAAAAGCTATGATCCACTACCTCCAGACTCTATCTGGAAATGTCTGCATGATGCAATAGAAGTACCTACCACTGATGGCTCCCCAGAACTTAATGGTGTTCTCACTAGGCATAATGATGTACCTCCACTATCCGCCAACCCCTATCTTTGATGTGCTATTGTTCGCACTGCATATGAGCTCTCCCTAAAGCTCCCAATCCACTGATAACGTGGAACAACCTGTCTGTATGCCTCTCTCCAGTAGGTGATCTCTCTACCAGCTTGCATCATCATCTAAAGGTTGTCTACATAAGACCCCAATGTCTTTGTGGACTCAAGCTCATCGAGTAGTGTCTCTGCCTCCCCTAACCACTCTATGGCAGTGTCTCACTCCTATCTCACCTCCATGATCTCCCCCTCCAGCCTCTCCACCCATCTCTCCAAACTAGGGATGCGGTCTACCTGTACCTATATTATTGATAGTCTGACTAACAATGCATCAATATCTTTGTTCTCCTCCTTTGTTGTGTCTATCTATAAATAGGGATCTTTCCTCCCAGTATCCACCTCTACCTATACATCCACCTCTTTCTGTATATCTTGTGCCCCCACATCTGGCATATGTACATCCTCCCCAACATCGAGCATAGGCTTGTCTTGAATATTCCCTTTTCCTACTCTACCTAGTACCACTCCCGCCTGGCCTAGTATCACATCGGCCTCATCCTACCCCTTTCCTGCCTGTATCAGCACGTGTACCTATATCAAGAGATCCCTCTGTGCTAGTATCTATGCCTATCTCTATGTCTGTGTTTTTATTGATGCCTATCTCTAGGTAGTTGTTGGTCTCTATGCCGGTGGCTGATATACCTCCTATCTAGATGGAGGTGGCATCAAATCTTGTGGTCTCCCTCTATCCCCCCTCCCTCTATCGAGACCATCACCTCCATCATCTCCACCATCATCATCACCTCTACCTCCCACTCGGCCTCTCCTATCTCAGCCTCGACACCTTCCTCAACGTCTATCCTCAATGTCTCTCTATGGTGGCATCTCTGCTAGGTAGTGAGTCTCGGGAATGGATGATCCCTAAAGTATCTCTCATACTCTGCCATCATGCCTGGGTCTACAACCCATACCTCATCGACCATGCCTCAAATGGAATGTCCAAAAACTCTTGTCTTGCAACCTCATATGAAACCATCAGTCCCCAGTCTTGTCTCTCCTAGTAGGTACGTTCAAACTTTGTTACCCCCTGAGGCATCCCCTAAATCCTGCCAAATTGTCGCAGGACCCTGCTCACCATCTGCCGCTCTATAATAAAGGGAGTCCTCCCTATCAACCATCATGACTCAAAGTAGTATCTGAGCTGACGCTCATCCTCCCATAGCTCACACCCTAGGTAGGGTCTCTAGATCACATCATCTATAGTATCAAAAGTATACCTCCAAAACTCTAATCATCTCAACTTATGCTGGGACTAGATCGATGTATACAAAAATATATATGGCTTCCCAACGCCCCAAAATCTCAAAGTTGTTGGTTGTGTGATGGAAATGTGCTCCCATTCCCACACATGGAGCAATGTGACACCTACTAATAAATAAGCTCCCCTATGATATACAACCTGATGAAGGTCATGATATAGATGTGCTAACAAGCACACCCCCCAAGAAAAATGGGTCCCCTCATCCATCATCCTCTAAAGTGTCCGACCCCACCCAACTACAAAGCCATGTGATATCTGATCTGGGTAGACATACCCTCAAATCACTCCAACCGATAGTGGCTCATACAACTCCACCATATCCTCCCATCTAATCATTTCCTCGTCGATATCCTAATCCCCAAACACTCCTCTGCACTCCATCAAACCACCTATCGGTCCTACTGCACCAACTCTCCTATGATAGGCAGTCATAGGATGAGATACACATCCTCTAATGTCATAGTCATCTCTCCTATTGAAAGATGAAATGTACTCATCTCTGAGTGCCATCTCTTCGCCAACGCAGTCAACATACCCAGATTCGCCTGAAGCTCAGGCATGTAAATCACATGATATAGGCCTGTCACCCCAATCAACACTTTTTCGGTCTCTAAAAGTCCTGATCTCAAACTCTACGTCATGGGATATCTCTCTCATGACATCAAGACATCAGTAATATCATCACAAATTGACAAAACAAACTATCAAACATCTATCAAACTGATCTATCTATCTATCCTATCTATCAATCGAACACATGTTTATCACATGTATCAATGGATAATTCTGTCAATTATCTAATCTTAGGAAGGTTAACTAGAGACCAGGCTACAATGTTTCCTATCTTGACACCAATTGATCACAAATATGACACTGACAGATCAACTCAGCCTATCAATATGATGTTTAACCTAATTGACCTCCTCATTTGCCCAAATTTTACCATTTTCATGAATGCATAGCATAACATCATGTATGTGCTTAACCCCCTATCATTTGTGCAGATATTAAAAATGCACAACATACCTAACCAAATGCCCAACATAACAGTTCAAATCCTACAAATGTGTAGGAACCCTAAATGTATGCGCACTATTTGCGCAAACATGCCTATTTGCTACACATACATGTGTCACAACTGCTCATCCATTTTTTTCCCTGAGAACATCAAATTTTCTAACCTAGCCTATGATTTGATCTAACCTAAACATGCTTAAAATCCTATCAAACATACAAAATTGCATCAAATTGACAAAGTAGGATGAATCACCTACCAGCTCTCTAGAATTTGGCGACCTCTGGAAGCATTTGACCCTCTCGAAGCGGTGATCTAAAAGTGGGAACATCTTCTCAGCTCTACTTTTCTCTCTTTCCAAGCTCCAATCAACAAATGACAAGTATGCATAATGAACCTCTAGTGGATCTGTTGACCCTATATATAGCCTATGGACCCGTTTTGCTGGATGTGTGGAGCCTACCCACCGGTATCATTCCATTTCGCCCTATTTTCCCTCCCATTTTCTTATGCTTCTTTTTGTGAGATTGATTGAAAATTTGAAAAAAAAAAACACAACATAACAAACCAAAAAATTTGTCAATCAATCTCATCGAGGGGGCATGTATAGGTCATCTTTGTTGGCATTGTCTGGGGCAGGGGGAAAAAGCTAGATTTTTCTTTGAAACAATGTGACCAGCACATCATTTCAAAGAGGGGCAAAATGCATACACTAAAAAATGGCTTCACTAATTAATTAATTAAATATTTATTATTTACTTAATGTTGACTTGATGAATTAAATAAATATTTATTATTTAATTAATATTTATTTCTTCTATTTGTTAAGTAAATTATTTTAATTTATTTAATACATTTACTATAGTCTATTCTTCTTATCCTAAGTCTTCTAAATTTATCTCATTAAAGTGATTAATAACACAGTCCCTAAATATGAATAAGCCTCCTAGTCCACCTCATAGACAATAGTCACTTGAAACATCACCTTGGCTAAAATAATTAATTATTATTAATTATTAATAAATCATTATCCTCACCTACACATTTCCTATTTCTAAGGGCTATGTGGCCTCAGAAGACTTGGTCTCATGAGCACATGTCTTCTCGTAAACCAAGTGAAGAAGAAATCCCTATTCCTAAGGAGCTTCTCAAGCCACCTCATAGAATCCAAGATGAATCATGGGACACTTGTACCAAGAGTCCTCATGAGGAAAAATTCCCTCCTCTTTCCTCTCCATGGTCTTTTTTAGACACTTGACAAGTGTCTTTCCCTTCCACTTTCTTCTCCTCTATGTAAATGTAGGAGGAACATCCTCCCTATTCTTCCTCTCACATTCTAACTACATCCCCCTTTCTCTCAACCCCTTCAACCAAGTCAATAGTAGCCCTATGATCTTCCACCTTTCATTCTCCACCCTAGGATCATGCCACCTAGGCTTGGGTCCTCCAAAATCCTATAAAAGGATCCTCATTCCCCCTTTTTGATCTAGTAGTACCATTCAAGAAATCAAGAATTCAAGCCATAAAGCATTCAAGCAATCACATTCAAGAATCCAAGCAATCACATCAATCATTGAAGCATTTCTACACCATTTCATCATCCATTTAGTTGCATTGTGCATACATTCACTCAAATCTCCACACTTTGGTGACATTGTGGACAAGGAGGTTCATTGGATATTTGAGAGCTCAACATCCAAGAATTCAAAGCTAGGAGGACAATGGAGATGAGATATGATGGGTGAGTGAAGGTAAACTTATTTTTACTTCATTTTATCATTTGTATTCTTCATTGGGTTGCATTTAGATAGATTTATTAGCTTTTTAATAGTAGTATTTCATTTATCATAGTACACATCTGTTTTGCATACAAATACACCATCCAAAAAAACCTCATTAAGATCAACCTGTCCTTTGCTATTTGATCATGATTCTCACATCTCTCCACTTCCTTCCAACATGGAAAAATATTGGTATGGCAATGCTATCTTTGATCAAGAGAGTGGTGTGTGCATAAATTTTGACACACTTCTATGAATCATTCCATCCAATGTTGCTCAAGAATGAGGCCTCAAATATCGATCCATAGCTCTCTAGTCAGGGAGTGTAAAGATATGAAATATAGGCCCTCAGATTGACCTAGTTGTGCCTATGCAAGTACACCATGAAATGAGAGATTCGAATGCATGAAAATGAAATCTACTCTATATGATTGCAATGCATAAAAGGAAATTAATCTAAATGATAACAATGCATAGCTAAATCTATGAAAGGAAATACAAATGAAAGATTAATCTATGAAAATAAACATGAATCTAATCTATATGAGTAGCCATGAATGCAAGAAGAATGAGACAAAAAGAGAGAAGTTGCAATATCCAAGCTCAAATGCTCAAATCCTCCTCCAAAATTGCTCTCCAAACCTGTAGCATAACAATACTATGAAAAAAATCCATATCAAAATGAGAAGGAGAGGTCTCCTTTTAAAGGAAAGTGGACGATTGAGATTAAGAGGCAAAAATCAAAGGCTATGATTAAGAGGCAAAAACCCACCACTTAGAAGGATGTGATGAAAAAAGGATTTTTATTTATTTAATTAAAAGAGAGGTTTTCTTTATAATTAAATAAATTAGAAGAACTTTATTTAATTAAATGGGAGGAATTTAATTTAATTAAATAAGATGAATTTAATTAAAAGGGAGATTAAATCTTTTAATTAAATAAAAATGATCAAACCTTAGGAAATATTGAAATAACTGAATTAATTACAATTTGATCAAGGAAATTGATTTGAATTGAAAATGTTGCAAAGCATTGATTCAGGAAATTTGATAAAATGATAAAATGATAAATGGGGCCCAAAGTCTAGGCGACCATTTTAGGGTGCATACATTTGCCCCTCTTTGACAAATGTGTGGTTGACATGGGAACACATGTAGTCAAAGAATGCAATTGAAGTGTGAGGTCAACTTGGGATCACAGAACAACCCAGACGTGTGGTCAAATCGGGAACACATCAGGACAAAAATAAGCACAATTGAAAAAGACAAAGTCAACACCGAAATAAGTAATTGACATGTCAGAGATAAAAATCTCAAGCAAGACTGATATAATTGATAAAGCTGAATCAAAGA
>MU226855.1:2731734-2750862 GCA_018584345.1 Thuja plicata | reverse complement strand
CCAATACTCTACAAAGGGCATAGGCATTATACTTGATATAAAAGTGCAGGTCCTTGTAATAATATGGGTAAGGTTCAGCCTTAGGACCTACATGATCTCTTAACTCTTTTGGCATGTGCTTTTTCAATAAGCTCCTTGCAACACCAGGCTTGAGACTATATATCTTTTCCTGCTTCTTCATGTCAATTTTGGTAGACATGGTTTTGAATAAACCAAATGCTTACATGAAAGAATTTATATTCAGTATCAGCAAGGCAGTGCCATCATCTCTCTTAATGGTCTTTGTAAGGGCATCATAATGATTTGCCAAGTCCAAAAATAAGTCAACATCCAGGAACACATTAGGCACTAATAACCTACCCAGACAAGATGTCCAAGGGTTTGAAACAGGGATAGGTTTATCTGAATTTTTATAAAAGTATGTAAAGAGAGAATAACCTCTTGTTCCCGGGGTTGCAGCATCTCTGATGTTCATGAAGTCATCTTTAAACACTCCTGCATCTATCTTCCTATTCTGTGTTGAATCTGGTAGCAGCTGGAGAAATTTGTCTGAATAGCTAGGTTTTCCGTTCTGCTCTTCTCCACTGCCTCCACTTGTAGAAGCAACGCTCACAGCTCTACTCATCTTTGTGATAGCTTAAAATTCCTTGTTTGAACAGATATTGAAACAAATCTATCCTTCAAAATAAGCTACCTATCCTGAACACAATTCTCTGCAACTTTATAAATTTCTTATCACCTTTGAAATATTGCAACTGCTCTGAATATCACTTTTCACTGAAAATAATCAACTTAGCTCTAAAAACTGAAAGCACGGTGAACAAGAATGAATGCACAATCATCTATTTATAGGAATTTTGATTCAGAGTACATAGCTCATAATTTGGAAATGTCAGTTCTTCCATTAAGTTACCATGTCGTGAGCTTTCAAAAACCTAGCCGTAGTTGCACGAAGTTGACAGAAAATCAAATTTCAAATTATGAATCTTTGGCGCAATCATCAAATGTTTAAGATAGCTGACATGGCATCCTCTGATTTGTCCTTTGTCATATATCTCAGCTACCTTTTGTGCACATTAATCAAAATTCAAGTATCTGATTGGCCGCCGAGAGATACATTCTGTCATGTCATCCACTTGGCACCGCATTTTAGATCTCAAGATCTGGCGACCTCGCGACCGCAGGAAGTCTCTTTGTCGCGAGCAGTTTTCCTTAACCATGGTT
The DNA here is from genome assembly GCA_018584345.1 of Thuja plicata. NCBI lineage: Eukaryota > Viridiplantae > Streptophyta > Pinopsida > Cupressales > Cupressaceae > Thuja > Thuja plicata. Next base: position 2,749,638 of record MU226855.1, on the reverse strand, counting down.
TAATCTCCAGACCTGGTGATAATGCATGTTCTTTATCTTGGCTGACCCAAGTCCATCTTGCGATCAGGCGACAATAGTGAAATCAAAGTCGCATGGGGTTAACACTAACTCATCATTCTTCTCCAGACTTGGCGACAAACCGTATATCATTAATCTTTATATTTATCGCTAAGTCACTGGATACTCATATTCTTTCTTAAGACTACACGACAACTTTAGTCGCTGAGTCAGGTGATAACTTTAACTTGATCTTATCATTAAAAAGTACCCTTTCTCTATTTATGGCGACTTTGCAACATGACCTAATCGCCAAGTCGGGAGGACTTTTTGTCTGGGACACTTTTTTCTCCAGATAACATGACCACCGTCAGATCTCTTTATTCTTTCATCAAGCGGCAGGCACGTGATCGCTTAATGTTTCTTCATGCCCTTAATTTGTCTGGAGACCTCGCGACTGAAGGTAAAAATACCTTAGTCTTTTAATCGCTTGATTCATTTCCTCCTTCCTGCGATTTCCCGACAACCACTTACATTATGACAGATGTCATCTGTTCCTTTGTCCACTTAATGCATACTGGAAAGCTGAGTCATTATTCCTGTTCTGGCGACATCCCGACTGAGGGAAATCACTAACATCAAACAGTTAGTCGCGTAGTCTAGACTGTTATCCCTTGACTGTCATTTGATCTCGAGACCACGCGACTAAAGAAATACTTAACTGTTTACTATGGCCTGATCTAGCGATCACACGATATGAAGTGAATCGCGAAGTCTGATATCATTTCTTTGACCTTTTGACTTGTCTCACGATCACCTGACTGAGAAGATATCGCTAAGTCTCAAGAGGCTAAAGGAATATTCCGTTTTGTAAGGAGACTATGCGACACAAGGCAAAAGTGAAGTTGGGAGAACATTTAGCATATTCGTTCTGGGTAATGCGATTAGGCGACCTAACTTAAAGCACATGTCCTAAGTGATTTTGAAAAAGTAACGATGAAATATAAAGACATGACCTAGGGTTTCAAAATGCATCGTTTTAACTTGAATACAAAGGGTTTTAGCCATCTTGGCAAGGTTTAAACATGAAAACCTAAAATTTTCAGAGGGCAAGACAAGGAACAGGGCAAAGTAGCAAAAATAGGAAATACAACCAACACATCCTCAAGATTTATTCATTCTCAGTTCAAGGTGGATTCCAAGCATACAATCATGGTGTCTAATATTGAGGCCAAGCTTTCATATTTACATACTTGTTTACATTCTAAATACAATTGCATATCTATTGAATATTATAGCTTCCTTATTAGATTCACTTCTACTACTTGCTAGAGTTATTTATTTCAATTATTTATTTCGAGGTTAATTCCTAAATTGGGGTTTGACTAAGGCAAACCCATCCCCCAACAAACAAATCAATTTTTCTTGCAATTATAGGTTTAGAACAATGAGTTAGAGTGCAGATACAGTTACAATTTTCAACAAACTTTTGGGAACCGCAAACAGATTTTCTATCATAGATTTTAGAGGTCGATTCTTCCCTAGATCGGAATCAAAAATTCTTGGTCAATGGTGACATTGACATGAGGGTCAAAATTGAAACTGTTCCAAATCAAAAAAATATTTCTTGGTTTTTCTCTTCTCTACGTTTCTGTTCCAAATCTGGTTACAGATTTTCTAGAAACTCAGTGCAGGACCCTAGAAATAGCTTTCTTCAGATCTATAACATTTTAAGGTTAGTACTTTCCTCCTATTCATTTCAATCTTTCTAAATCTAGCACACATTGTTTTCTGTAAATGGAATCTAAGATCTTCCTCTTTGCTCTCATTTCCAATAGATTGATTCATTTCTACATTGATTCCTCCTTTGGTGTTAATCAATTTGGATCCTTCCTTTGTGTATTTGAGGTTAAAAGGAACATCTTACCTTGCCCACACATTTCAATAAACACTCTAATTTCAAATTTAACAACATTTATTTCATACATCACATTTTCATCAATTACATTGTTTTATCTCACATTTTGGTGAACTTGCAATAGACAACTCTTTCTTTTTGGTGTTAGATGCTTTGCCTCATTTCAATAGAGACTAGATCTTGGATTCATTAAAAATTAGTTTTATTTTATGCTTTTGTAGTTTAAAACAATAAAAATAAATCTACATACTCATAAAAATATAGAAATATTTCTTGCATTTCATTCACTATGAAGATCTTTAAGCTCCTTTGGGGTATGGCAATTTTTCTCATTATGATTTTTATAGCATCTCTTTATAGTACTTATGATGTTTATTAAAGTATCATTGATTTCATCATGTTTTTTAATCTTCAGGTTTCACTTGCTTATGCTATTTTGAGATTAACTAATACTAGTCTTCCTACTTTCAAAACTTTCATCAAGGATTTGTGTAGTGTACTTATAACTCTTTTGGATTAAGTGAAGAATTGGGTAGATGATACCCCATTTAATAATCTTCCTAATCATAATCGTATCATTCCTAATATAGTTCCTAATCATCCTAATCATAATCCTATCATGCCTATTCTAATTTCTAATATCTCTATTTCTATTTCTCCATCTTCAATCCCTAGTTCTTCAGACACTTATTATGGGGCTCAAGCTAAGGTTCATGATGCTGATGTTCAATAATTCTTCCATTTACCTTCCCCTTCTTATCTGTTCCATGATGATATTAAAGGGAAAAACAAAGAAACCTATTCTAAACCTATCATTCCACCATACACAACATTTTATCATGAACACCATAATCAATGACCTCCCGTAGAAGCTTTGCAAGATATGTACACTACCGGATATACTATGGTGGATAAACAAGGCTGTAAGGGTTTAGGGCTTGGTGTTATTGAAAATGGCATTAAAAAACCAATTCATTCATCCCCTAAAAAAGATATGCATGGTATATGATTCTTTCCTTCTCAATTCAAGGTGGTTGATCTAAACTATTGTCCTCCTCTTCATGTTCTTCTTCCAACACCTTCCTTAGATCACCCTGATACTCCTCGGGATGGGGCTAAGAAAGTGTATGTCAAGTTAATGAATTCTAAGAAATAAATCTTTAAACCTATGCCGAAAAATGCTCTCTCTAAATACAAATATCCTTTTCACTACATTAATACACATTTACTTGTTGATTGTGTACATTTCAAACTATATGTTAGAGAAAGAGCTGCTTTAGGTATTATATCACATTCCCGTGTGGTATTACAATTCCTTCATAATTTTGATATAGGGAATTTCCCTTGTTCTTCTATAAATCAGATAATATTTTTTCTTCTCTTGTCTCTTAATTGGGGGGCAAGAGGTATTTCCTTCCAATCTTCTAGGATCCATTATGCTCTCAGCATGTATTTTGTTTTGAGTTTAATCAGTTATTCTTTCTATATTCTATTCCTATAATTTTCTATTATGGTACATACTTGCTTCGCTTATAATCATTCATAATATATTTTTTAGGACATTTGTTTTTAAAAGATATCACTTTGCTATAACATCCCTTTATATAATTAGTATATTCTTCACTTCCATTCCTTAGGTGAAAGGTATTTTCCTCCTTCCTCTATCTAAGGATATACTTTCCTTAGCTTAGTTGCATTTGTTTATCATAAAACATTATTTCCTTATAGAGATTTATGTTTTTGGCTATGGATACCCTCTTATAGGAGAGGTTATTGTCCTAGGTCATCACCTCTTCTTTATATTTCAAATTATGTGCTTTATAAACTCTTTCCTTTGCTTTGGGTTAGATTTTTATTCCTTCATTTCAAGATTCCTCTTCCTCTTGATCGCAGGGGGCTTGATGATTGAATCTTTGGTCCCTCTTTGATTTTATTTAGAAGATGATATTTTATCCTAAGCAATCCTCTATGGTGGGGGTTTTGATGATAATATCTCTTCCTATTTGAGGATCTTTTTTTTTTTCCATATGTGACATATCCATTTCACAATTATCTATGCTCTTAGAAGTAAGGGTCAATACTCTTTACTAAGGATATAGTGTATATTGTTGTTAAACTGGATATCTCCTTACCTTGTTAAGTAGGTATCCTCTTTCTCTTCCTTATCCTTCCTAGTGGGTAGTCATGATAAGGAGGGGGGAATATATAGGGTCTCCCTTATACTATAATTTACATTTTACAACATGCTAAATCCTTGGAAGGTAACACACATAAGTTTCTAAATCCTGAAGAGACACATTTTTTTATTTTTTTATTTTTTTTTGCTAAATCCTTAGAAGGTAACACACACAACTTGCTAAACCCTGAAGAGATACGTATTTTACAATATTCTGAATCCTTTGAAGGTAACGCACATAATTTTTTGAATCCTGAAAAGACATGAATTTTATATTCCATAGTGATACAAGAATGTGGATCTATGGATATTTCAAAAGTTGTCGGAAGACGTATTACAATTACAAAGCAGAATTTATAGGTGACCCTATTGGGATCTCCCTCCTTGGTGATTCATGTTAAGGTGCACATCTTAGTTGGTGAGATAATCACTTTCTCTTTCCTCTCTTTCACTTTCATCCTATTAGGATTAGATCATGAAGCTATGTTATCTATAGTGTTGCTCTTGTCTTGCTTATGTAGTCATGTATGTTTTCTATGATTAATTTCTCTTTGCTTTCATATCTTTGTGCATGTATGTTGAGTTAGAATCCTTGGTCTGGGGGCTCATGTCCTTGACTAAAAGATGTTCTACCTCATTGCGATCCACCAGAGTCTTTCTTATAACTTTACCATGAGTATGTTCAATTTCCATACTCCCACTAAAGTGGGGGCTTAATGTATCATCTTAAAATGGAAGAATTTCCATATTAAGAACATTTATCCGTCCTTAGGGGGTGTTTTTGGCCATAATCATATTTTCCCCTCATTTTTGCACCTTCTCCTACTTTTGTGCCTGTTTAGGATCCTGATTGGGCCTCTTTGGGCACCATCCATCCTATCTGGCACATTTTCCAGGGGTTTTGACTCCTTGGGTCAAGGTTGACCTCAAACTTGACCTAGTTCAAGGATGACCTTGACTTTGGTACCCGTTTCCAATTTGAAAGTTTGTCGGTTGCCGGAGGTCATTAAAAGTTCATTTCGCGCTTTCGGGTCAGCTGTTTTGGGTTCCGAAGTGACGATTCTTAAATTATATTTAATATAGGTTCTCTTCTAGTCATATAGGTCTAATTGGAATTTAACTCTCCTATGTAGGTCTCTCTAGAAGATTGTGCCCTAGATTCATATATAAGGATGTCTTCTCCTCTCATTTTCTCTAAGAGGAAGCTAAGCACTAAGTCATATCAAGTACAAATGATCTACTATCCTAGAAGAATTAATTTCAAGCATCCATTATTCTACATGTTTTCAAGCCTTCAAAGTGTTCAATTCTTCCTCTCAAATAGTCAAGTTCTCCATTTAAGATCAATGATTCAAGATTTCAAGCATTTGAAGGGATTTGGCTCAAGCATTCAAGATTCATCATTCAAGCCATAGATCTATCCATCATGGTGATGTGATTTTCCTTCAAGATCCTTTGTGCATCCTTAAGTTTTATTTATTCTCCATTTAAGGTGGATTCCAAGCATACAATTATGGAGGTTTATGGTGTCTAATATTGAGTCGAAGCTTTCATATTTACATACTTGTTTACATTCAAAATACAAGTGCATATCTATTTAATATCATAGCTTCAATTATTAGATTCAATTCCACTAATTTCTAGCATTCTTTATTTCAATTATTGATTTCAAGGTTAATTCCTAAATCAAGGTTTGACTAAGGAAAACCCTTGGACCCCAAACAAAAAAGTCCATTTTTATTGCAGGTACAGGTTCATAACAACGAGTTAGAGTGTTTATTCGGATACCCTTTTCAGAACACTTTCAGGATTCGGAAATAAATTTTCTGTTGGCGATTTTAGAGGTGAATTCTACCCTAGGTTGGAATCAAAAATTATGGGTCAATGGTGACATTGACTTGAGGGTCAAAATCAGAACCGTGTCTGATCAGAAAATGATTTCTGGTTTTTTTTGTTCTCTGTGTTTATGTTCCAGATCCGGTTTCAGATTTTGTGGAAGCTCATTGCAAGCCCCCAAAAACAACATTCTTCAGATCTGTAACATTTTAAGGTTATTACTTTCCTCCTATTCATTTTAATCTTTCTAAATCCATCATACATTTTTTTCTATAAACAGAATCTAAGGTCTTTCTCTTTGATCTCATTTCCAATAGATTGACTCATTTATGCATTGATCCCTCCTTTGGGGTTAATCAATTTGGATCCTTCTTTTATGTATTTGAGGTTAAAAGGAACATCTTATCTTCCCCACACATTTCAATAAACATTATAATTTCAAATATAAAGATGTCTATTTCATACACCACATTTTTAGATCTTACATTTTGTTATCTTACAAATACTTTTTTGTTTCATTTTCAGTTATTGACAATAGGGACTCCTTTTGTTTGTGATAGTTTGAATTGTGGTGTAGCTGCAACTATACCTAGTTCTGATGCACTGATTGAGGTATGAAAAAGATTACTTTATTAGAATTATTATTTTAATAGTTTGCATTAAAATTTTTAATTATATTCATTCATGTATTTTAAATATTATTTTGATCATTGTTGTACGGACTCATTACTCAAGATCATCAGCATGCCCCTTCGGTGGATGTACATAGAAACTATTTGGTAGCGGTAAGAAAATATTCAATTTTATCTCATCCTATAATTAAATTCTGATGTATATTAGTTAAATTCTGATGTATATAATTTTATCTCAAGCTGTAGAAGAGTCTAGACAAGAGGACAAGTGAGCGCACTCAGAAGAGTACTACATCTCCATCGATGCGATGATGGAAGACAGCCTAGGATTTTTTTTCTATCCCTTTCAGGAAATGACTAGATTAGGGATAATCATTGTATGCCAATATGACATTATTGGACATATTTTTTGTATATTCTATAAGTGACATGTTCTATATCCATTTGGCTTTCACGGCACCAATTTAACTTTATTGGACATATTTGATCTATGGCATTAATGGACATATATATTTTTCTTCATGCTCTATGAATATATCATGTGTATTGATGTAGAGTATTTTATGTTCATGTGGATGTTTTATGCTTTTTAAATTTCTTATGCCTTATATTTATGCTTACACATGTATCTATGTATATTGTTACTAAATGATTCATACTTAATGAGAATATGCATGTTTGATTTCATAAACCTAGACTCATAATTTTCATTCCAACACCTTAATGAAGTGATAATAGTTCATATTAGATCAAATATATCAATCCTACCCAATTTTAGTCCTATTGGAGCATGTTGACCACCTGGACCTATTGAGGGCACTACAAGAACATTAAGGGATCCACCAGTCATTGTGGTTTCGAATGTCTAAATGAGTTGTTAAGAGTAAAAAGGTTATTCCTGACATTTACATATCAAATTGAAGGTGTTAGCAGAGATAGTTTGATCCTAGGATGAGCGGTTTTTAAGATATGCAATGTTTCAGCTTACAACTATGCAATATTGCAAGTTTTTGCGTCAACTGGGATTGGGTTGAAAAATCAAAACAAAAGAAAATATCCAAGATCTGAGATAGTTTATTGCAGGCCTCCATGACATGGTCTTGTAGCACCTGACGGCTTGTTGATACCCCACGTGAGCTCCAAGAAATGGACTCAAAAATATCGATAATTTTGTCTCGTGGCATTCCTTGAGGGACACTTAGCTCCTTAGCGATCGGCAATGTTCGAGCCACTTACTGACTGTAACAGGGTCATTCCTAGAGTTCACCCAGCATTCTAGAGCTTTTGGAGGAGATGATTCAATTCCAAGAAAGGGAGAGTACAATGGTTTTGTAGCACTTGATGGCTCGTCGATACCCTTCACGAGCTCCAAGAAATGGAATCCTCAAAATCGGCAATGTTGTTGCCTAGTGCACCTTGAGGGACACTTGGCTCCATAGCAGTCAGCAATTTTAGAGCCACTTCACCTCCCTAATAGGGTCAATACTAGCATTCACCCAACATTCTGGAGCTATTGGTGGAGACAGTTTGATGTGAAGATGAGTGGTTTTTAACATATGAAATTTCTAAGCTTTCAACTGTGCAACATTACAAGTTTTTGCATCAACCATGATTGGGTGAGAAAATGAAAATGGAAGTGAATATCCAAAATATGAGATAGGTTATTTTAGGCCTCCATAACATGGTCTTATAGCACCTGATAGTTTGTCGATACCCCACGTGAGCTCTGAGAAAAGGACTCCTAAATATTAGGAATTTTGTTGCCTAGTGCACCTTGAGGGACACTTGGATCCATAACGGTCGGCAACATTTGAGCCACTTTGCCTCCATGAAAGGGTTATTCCTATAGTTCACCCAAAATTCTAGATATTTTTGCGGAGACGTTTCGATGCTAGGATAAGCGGTTTTTAAGATATGCAATGTCTCAGCTTTCAACTACACAACATTGCAAGTTTTTGTATCAACCGAGATTGGGTTGGAAAATTAAAATTGAAGAAAATGTCCAAAATATGAGATAGGCTATTACAGGCCTCTATGAAAAATTCTTGTAGCACATGACAACATTTTGATACCCCTCGCGAGCTCCGACAAATAGATTCCTGAAGATCAGCAATTTTGTTGCCTGGTGCACCTTGAGGGACACTTGGCTCCATAGTGTTCGGAAATTTTTGAGCCAATTATTGATTGTAAAAGGGTCATTCCTAGAGTTTAACCAACATTCTAGAACTTTTGGAGGAGATGATTTGATGCCAAGATGAGCATTTTTCAAGATATGCAATGTTTCAGCTTTCAACTGAGTAACATTGCAAGTTTTTGCATCATCTGAGATTGGGTCAGAAAATGAAAATAGAAGTGAATATAAAAAATATAAGATAGGTTATTGTAGGCCTCCATGACATGGTCCTATAACCCTTGACGTATCATCGATAGCCCTCGCGAGCTTCGAGAAATGGACTCCTCAAAATTGGCAATTTTGTTGCCCAGTGCACCTTGAGGGACACTTGGCTCCATAGCACTTAGCAACATTAGAGCCACTTCACCTCCATAATAGGGTTTTTTCTAGCATTCACTCAACATTCCAGAGATATTGGCACAAAGTGTTTGATTCTAGGAAGAGTTGTTTTCAATATATGCAATGTCTCAGCTTTCAACTGCGCAACATTGCAAGTTTTTGCATCAACTGGGATTGGGTTAGAAAATGAAAATAGAATCGAACATCCAAAATTTGAGATAGATTATCATAGTCCTCCATGACACGGTCTTTTATCACCTTAAAAATCATTGATACCCCTTGCAAGCTCTGATAAATGGACTCCTGGATATTGACAATTATTTTACTTGGTGCACCTTGAGGGGCAATTGGATCCATAGTAGTTGGCAATGTTTGAGCCACTTCATGACCACAAAAGGGTCATTCCTTATGTTCACCCAACATTTTGAAGCTGTTGGTAGAGATGGTTAAATTCCAAGAAAAGTGGTTTTTAAGATATGCAATATTTTAGCTTTCAACTGTGCAATATTACAAGTTTTTGCATTAACCGATATTGGGTTGGCAAATGAAAATAGAAGTGAATATCCAAAATCTAAGATAGGTTATTGTAGGCCTCCATGATATGATCCTATAGCACCTAACGTCTTATCAATAACCATTGTGAGGTTGGAGAAAAAGACTCCTAAAGATTGAAAATTTTGTTGCCTGGTGCACCTTGAGGGAAACTTTGCTCCATAGCGATCGACAATGTTAAAGACACTTTGCCTCCATGAAAAGTTTGTTCCTAGAATTAACTCATAATTTTGAAGCTATTGGCAGAGATGGTTCGATGCCAGTACGAGTGGTTTTCAAGATATGCAATGTCTCATCTTTCAAATCATTGTAACTTTTTGCATCAAGAAAGATTGGGTCAGAGAATGAAAATGGAAGCGAATCTCCAAAATTTGAGATAGGTTATTGCATACCTTAGTGCCATGGTATTGTAGCACCTAATGGATTTTCGATACCCATCGTGAGCTCTGAGATATGAACTCCCAAATATTGGCAATTTTGTTTGCTAGTGCACCTTGAGGGATACTTGGCTCCATAGCGGTCGGTAACGTTCGAGCCACTTTGAATCCATGATAGGGTTGTTCCAATCATTCACCTAGAATTCTAGAGATGTTGGTGAAGATGGTTCGATGCCAAGATGAGTGGTTTTTGAGATATGCAATGTTTCAGCTTTCAACTACATAACATTGCAAGTTTTTGCATCAACCGAGATTGGGTCAAAAAATGAAAATGAACGTAAATATATAATATCTGAGGTAGGTTATCATAGGAATTCATGACACAGTCTTTTAGAACCTAAAATCTCATTGATACCCCTCATGATCTTTGAGAAATGGACTCCTAAAGATTGCTAATTTTGTTTCCTAATGCACCTTTAGGAACACTTGGCTCCATAGCGGTTGGCAATGTTCAAGCCATTTCACCTTCATGAAAAGATCATTCCTAGCATTTACCCAACCTTTCAGAGCTATTGGTGGAGACATTTTAATGCCAACACAAGCGGTTTTCAAGATATGTAATGTTTTAGCTTTCAATTGCACAACAATGCAAGTTTTTTCATCAACCAAGATTGGGTTAGAAAATGAAAACAAAAGTGAATATAAAAAATCCAAGATAGGTTATCGTAGGTCTCCATGACATGATCATATAGTACCTAATATCTCATCAATACGCCTTGTGAGCTCCAAGAAATGGACTCCTAAAAATTGGCAATTTTGTTGCCTAGTGCACCTTGAGGGACACTTGGCTCCATAGCGGTCGAAAATATTCAAGCCACTTCACCTCCATGAAATGGTTATTCCTAGCATTTACTCAGCATTACAAAGCTATTGTCCTAGGTGGTTGGATGACAGGACAAGTAGTTTTCAAGATATGCAATGTCTCAACTTTCAACTACACAACATTGCAAGTTTTTGTATCAACCGAGATTGGGTCAAAAAATGAAAATGAAACGAAGCTCCAAAATATGAGATAGGTTATTGTAGGCCTCCATGACACATTCACATAGAACCTGATGTCTCATCAATACCCCTTGCGATCTTTGAGAAATGGACTCCTAAATATCGGTAATTTTGTTGCCTGGTGCACCTTAAGGGACACTTGGCTCCATAGTGGTCGACAATGTTCGAGCCACTTTGTGACCGTAATAGGGTTGTTCCTAGTGTTGACCCAAATTAATTAGTTTAAATGATATTTTAGGTTCTCCACAGCTATATTCTTAGATTAGATTTTATTCATACCATCAAAGGAAAAAGAAAGGTATAGTTTAAATCATTTTTTGTAGATACATATATACAAAGAATGTGCTAGAATGAAACATGACATTAAGATTAACATAGATCTCTAGAATTCATTTTGTGAACATATTTTTTTTAATTAATGATGAAAAATATGTTTACAACTCAGCTCATTAGGAGCACCAGGAGGAAAGAGCTGAGAAGAGAAAACCTCTGGTATTTCCCCAAAAAATAGAAGATAAAATTTGTTATTAAATCTTACAAACCTCCCGTTATACATACGGGGTAATGCATGAGTAATTTATAGTCCACCCAATGTGGATTCAAGGTAATTAATTCCTTTACAAATATAAATGTTATGTGCAAATGCATTCAACTAGATTCAACATTACAACATTTTGGATTCAATTTTAGTCCAATGAACCAGTCAGATCTTCCCTACCCTTTATTGTCTCATGTATTGCCTCATGGTCTGACTCGCAAACCTTCCAAAGAGGTTTATTGTGTAGTTTTCCTCTATATTTGGTCAAATGGTCGTTTTATGCAAAAACAAGGTTGGAATAATGAAGAATCTTCCTATGTGTCTCCCAATCCTTGAACAACCACAACCTAGGGTTCTTCATACAATACCGTCCAAGCCATATACTAGTTACAACCACTACTCCTATAGGGTGTTCTAATCCTTCACCATCTGTAACCGAGTGATCCAATTAATTTTTTTCCTCAACACAACAACACATAATAATATGTCCCTTAATCATTGTCTTCAGGTGCAATAACAAAAAAAACGTGGTCTGCAATGATAGAAGCATAAAAAGCAGATTAATTTAACACATACGATAAAGTACTAAATTTGAGGCTATTTGTGAGTTGAAAATTTACCCGGTTGCACTAGATCGACAAAGAAATGATAAAATTCAATGGACGATTCCATTTGTGTAAGAGTTAAGTGGGCTCAAAATTCATGTAGACCATTAGTTGACCCATTCCTTTGACTCACACCCATCCCAATATTCATCTGTGCATGATGAACAAAAGCATGCCATATGTCATGTGTGGATGATACATGAACTTGAATTATAGCTTTTAAAAGAGTGTAACTCACTTGATCCTGTTCAAATGTTCAATAATCCTTGTATAGTGCAATGTTAGTTTCATCCATTAAACAAAAAAATATACGAACCTTTGACTCACCTTCATTACCTGGACCCATTGTAGCATTACACCACTGGACAATACATCTCACATCTAACAATGTTTCTTGTTCTTTGTACTTTAATTCTTAGTGTGCTAAGGCCTTTTTTATACATACACCTACACCATTGTGCTCTCCCTTTCCATGACCGACCTCTGTAAAATTCCACATATATTGAATACTAGTGTTCATATCTATCCTTCTCAACCAATAAAAAATCTGAGAATTCTTGAATTGTGATACACAATTCTCTGACCACATGATGTGTCTATGATATGATATGCTCCTATTAATCAAATTACCATAAAATAGATGAAAGAAACCATGTGCAAAATTTTTAGAATACAAACGATCATCGCGGATGTAAAAATGATACTCCCTTAATATCTTCTTGTTCTCCTTTGTACTATTAGGTGAATGCATAAATGCTATTTGAACAAATATAGAAACTTGTTGAGAGCTATAATATTTTTCTTGCACCTTGTTTTGTGGTTGTAGAGTGTAGTTCTCTTCGAAGTTGACAACTAAAACAATGGTATCAAGTGGGAATGTGTCCTTGCACAACTTGAATTGCATATCCAACCATCAAGCTCTATTTGTATGCCTTGCATACTCATACACAATCTTATCATGAAAAATACCCATGAACTGATACGCTGGAATATTTTCAATTACTAAATCAAATACTTTAGCCCCCTTTCCATATTTTAGAGCATTTGCAACTATCTTATATTTCCCAAAATCTACTTTTTCATTCCTGATTTCATTTCTTCTCTCCATATGTTTAGAAATTGGTAAATGTTGCAAACCATCACAATCCATGCATGTACCATTCAAGCATGTGAGATTGTAAACTTGTTGACCATCTGGTCTTTAACATAAATTTATATTAATTAATTCCCTTGAAAATTTAGGTGGGTCATTTATGTTACAATCCTACAAAACATTGTTAAAATGAAAATCTACACATATATGCTTATAAACATCAAAATGGTTAGAAAATTCAATATTTACCCTACAACAACAAGTTGTGCATGTGTGATTTATCTTCACATAAAAGGTGTAGCCATTTCAAAATATCTTTGACTAATTTTAAATTGAGGATATGTATATATAAATTCTGTAAAGAATTGTGTTTGAGTTGAATCCAAATAATGTTTCGGATGTGGAATGCGGATTCGACTACCAATCATCATTCTTACAACATTTCATTGATTGGGAGATACTTGTGTGTTATTTTTCCAAAAGTCTTCAATCACAGATTTTAAAGCTTCAACAATTTATTTATCCTTCCATGGTAGTCTAGCATAAAATGGCCATAACTCATTGTTATTTGGATCTTCCACTCTTTGACACCTTCCCACAGCTCTCATTAGAGACTATCTACTTATTTTCAATGCTTTTCTTGTCTTTCTAATGAGTCAAGATTTATTCATTTGATTGATTACTATTGTTGATGTAAGTTCACGTCGTGTGACATTACTATCTTTTGTGTGTGATGTAGAACTCACACTCTCATATGCAGTCATTAGATTCTTTACAATGCATTTTTCACTTGACTCATCCATCATTCTTAGCCCAAGGCTCTTCATGATGGGTATAAATTTTAGATTTCTCATCATTTGAACAAATAGTTGACATCTTCCTATCATATTTATATTCTCAAAAAATAATTTCGAAATAAGGATAGCATATCTTTGACAAGTACGCTTGGGAATCTTGTCAGGCATTTGTTGCAAAATTTTAGTATCAATATCAATCAAATATTTTGGATTTCTGTAAACAATTCTAGGAGGTGTTTTCAACTGTTGAGTGGCCTCAACATTACAAACATCAACAATATTATGTGTCAATTGTGTACCTTCAACTGAAGATGATGTGCCTTCAAATTGAAATGTGAAAGATGGATCCTCACCAACTTGAGATGTGGCTTCAAGATGATACAAGGGTGTGTCCCAACAATTGGATGGTGGTGTCTCTTCAACTTGGGAACTCATAGATGATGTGCCCACATCTTCATAATTCAATTGTCTTGTTGCACGCAAGTTTCTCATACGTTCCCTTGTTCTTTCCAATTCTAATTCCCTCTTACTTTCTATTGATGTTTCATGTTCCTCATCCAAAGGCAAATCTTCTTCTGTGGTATGCAATTTTTTTTGTTCACAAAGTTATCTCATTCTTTCCATTTTCTTCTCTTTGTCTCTTTCATGTTCTTCTGGTGTTAAAGTCTTTTCTCATTTCCTTGGCATGATGATGATTTCTATATATGAATTCATTACAATTTTAAAAGTATTATATCAATCTATTAAAAGAAGTATCACACAAAAATTTCACGTTTTTAGAATGTGTCCACTTCGGAAAATGGAAAAAAATCACACTTTCATCAAAAACTTAGTAGAAAAATCAAGGATAAACTAGGTGGTGTTAGCTAATTTCTCACTGGAGCGATTAAATATTTAAAATAAAAAGTTAACATTTTAGGGGGTGCACACAAGATGCTATGTTATGTTTTTTCACAAAAAAATATGACTACTTTTTGTGCTCCCCCTTTTTGAGGGCCTTAATCTCCACCTTTTCTAAAATAAATTAAGAGTTTAGAAACTAGATTCGGAGTATAACAACTCTTGTTTTTGTCACATTTTAAAATTTTGAGTGTAACTATCCTCAATTTCTCGTTGAAGTTCAAAGTTTTTTACTTTCAAAAAACAAAAGTGGCATCTTATACCCCATTTTTGGTCCCCCATATTTGTGCACTTACCCATTACCAAATCCATATACATGATGTTGCAAAATTTATCCCCCATATCATTTCTTCAGAACAAGGTGGTTTTGTTCCACAAAGAGAAATATGGGAAGGCACTGTACTTGCACATGATACTCTTCATTCTATCAAATCTCACTAGTTGTCTAGTTTTGTGATCAAGCTTGACATGATGAAGGCCTATGATAGGGTAAGATGGTCTTTCCTCTTGAAAGTTCTTTCCAAATTTGGTTATTTAGATAAGTGGTGCAGATGGATCAAAGGATGTATTTCAGGTGCCTGGTTTTCAATCATTATTAATGGTGAGTCAAATGGTTTTTTCCCTTCTTCTCAAGGGGTTTGTCAGGGTGACCTGTTACCGATTTTCAGTACCAAGATCAATCAGCTGGATTTGTTATGTTTTGAATAGAGTAAGGTAAATTCTCAGTTCTGTTGGATCACATTCATAATGCACAGAGAAAAGAGCAAAAGAGTGCATTATTACGTGAGACTTGTTAGCACTACCTTAGTTTTTTTGGGTTTCTTGGCTGTTGCTTTTCCCGGGCTTTCTGATTTCAAGTTCTGTGTTTTGCTACACAAAAAGAGGTCAAACCTTGCTAAAGTCATGCTTTATGTCTAATCGCTCTGTCGCGCCAGTATTCCTGAAATATTTTTAAGTTGCGCGAGTGCGTGACGAGCTGCCAATCGAAGTCATCGCGCAATCGCGATCTGTTTATGAGTAGTCTTGTTCTGTCCGTGAGTCGGCGACAAGCTGTTTTGAATGATCATCGCACAATCGCGATCTGCTTGTGTCTAGTCATGTTTTGTGTGCGACTGAGCGAGTTCAGCACTTTTTAAGTGTCTATCGCGCAGTCGCGAGGCCTTAGGAGAGTCGGGTTTTGAGCCCGCGACTATGTGATGAGCTCAATGTCCTGAAGGTTGCCCACTCGCGCAATGTTTTAACCCGGTTGTATTTTGCAGCGCGAGTATGCGACGAGCTAAAAAGGGGACTCATCACTCTGTTGTGCAATTTTTTAAAGTTCATAAAGGTCTGCGACCGAGCGACCAAAGGAACTGTTCGACGCATCGCTCACTCGCTGATGTCTTATGGTGGTCAAAAATCAGCTCGCGGGTGTGCGACAAGCTAAAGAATAAGGTCATCACTCAGTCGCCTGTCAGTAAAGATGAAGGGAGATCAGCTCGTGAGTGAGCGACTGAGCAAAGGAGCAGACATAGTCGTGCACTTGCAGTCAGTAGTGAAAGCTGAAATATAAGCTCATGAGTGGGCGACTGAGGGAAAAAGGTGTACTGTCACATGCTCGCAGTCAAGGGTGAAATAAAAATTTTAGGCTCGCGAGTGTGTGATGAGTTAAAGAACAGGAAAGGTCGCCCACTCGTGCATGAGATGAAAATAGAATATTAAGTGGCACGAGTATGCGACGAGATAGAATATGCATTAAGAAAATGGATGTCACTCAGTCACTCAGAATCTAAAGGCCAGTCTAAAGAGCTCGCAACTGTGTGATGAAGGGATAAATGGAAAGTAAGATGCATAGGCGCTCAGTCGCTGAGACTTAGGTGAAATAAAGAATCAACTCGCGAGCTCGCGCAGAGCATAGAAGCAGAGCATAAAATACTGCGAGTATGCGACTGACATGAAATGAAGTTTAAAGAAAGCTCATCGCTCACTCGCAGAGGGCAAAGGTAAGACAATCAAGGGTAAGAAGTGTGATTTTTAGAGCGAATGAGAAGGTGCTACTCGCCATTTTCTGCTAATTTCTGGGTAATACATGCATTAATCTGGGATTTTCGCAGAGTTTTGAAATATGCACAGGGTTAATTATAATAGGGAATTTCATATGTTTTATTGCAAATCTTTATGTTTTATTCCCGGAGGTTTTTTTAAAGGCAATGATAATCAGATTTTTCAGAGACAGAAAGATATTAGATATTTTCTTAGACGATGGAAAGATCAGATTTTGAAAGGTCAGAGGATGCATTTTTTGGGGCTGCAAAAAAGTTATTGCAATTTAGAGACTTTTGTGACTCTTCTAGAGGGATAAGACTGCTTCTGTGAGGGAGCATTTATGTTGATATTTCTTGGGTATTAATTTTGGGTCACCAAGTTGCATTTTTGTAGACTTTTGAAGGGCTAAACAGTGGCTGGATAGGCCAAATCCGATCCAGAAGTTATTGCTTTCAGAATGCAGTTGGCTCTGAAAAAGCATAAGTATGAGTTGAGGAATCATTTGTAACCAGTTCTGATTATGCAGGAAGGCATGCTTTGTGACATTTTATGTGTCCTTGGTGTATTTTGTGCATAAATCTGTAACTCATTGTGAGAGATAATATGTAGAGTTTGTAATTCTTGGAACCAATTTATTGAATTATGTCAGCCTTGTCTCTTTTCTTCTTGTTTGTATGTGTTGTAGATGGTAGATGGGTTAACTGTGAATGATTTTATTTCCTTTTAATCATGTCCCATTTTTAGCATCTACTTGCATAAGAGTATGTTTGCTTGCAGGTTGTAACTAGTGTCTTACTTTTGAGCTGTTAACTATGAAGTCTTTCCTCTTAACAGGTTTAATCATGACCTTGTTATGAAATATTAATGCATGCCTATACAAGAGA
>MU226855.1:2711150-2731634 GCA_018584345.1 Thuja plicata | reverse complement strand
CTCATTATTCATGATGACACTCAAACATGATGTTCCAGTTGGAGATGCAATCAAAAGGGATCATGTTCAATTGATCAATACACTCTCAAGCAGCAGTGTGCATGCACACCAAGAAGAGGTGAGTGAATTGGCCTATCATTTCCAGGAGGAGTTACAATTGTTTTTTGATGTTATATCCAACATGTCTCTTTCCCTAGTTGCCTATGAACATGTCAATAATTGCAAATTGAAGAGGAAAGGGAGTTACTTTAGCCAACCAGTAAATGGTTTTGTTTAGCATGGTTTGCAGATTGGCTGGGGTAGGTTAGTTTTTTCAGCTTTCCCTAAGTGTTGTCCAGCACAGTTAGTTAGTTTGGTTTCAAGGTTCTCAGTCAATCAGAGGTTACAAGGGAAGTGTCATATTTTCCCATCACAACTCATGCATCCATATTCAGTCAGTTCAGAAGGTTTAATTAGTTTTTCAAGTGGGATTCAGGTTGCTAGGATGTTTTCTTAATGACTCTATGCCTAATGGATAATTCAGGCAGCTGGTCTTGATGTTTAGCAGGCAAACACTTTGCAGATGTCGCCAAAAATGTAACCAATTTTCGGTACCAAGATCAATCAGGTGGATTTGTTATGTTTTGAATGGAGTAAGGTAAATTCTCAGTTCTATTGGATCACATTCATAATGCACAGAGAAAAGAGCAAAAGAGTGCATTATTACGTGAGACTTGTTAGCACTACCTTAGTTTTTTTGGGTTTCTTGGCTGTTGCTTTTCCCAGGCTTTCTGATTTCAAATTCTATGTTTTTCTATGCAAAAAGAGGTCAAACCTTGCTAAAGTCATGCTTTATGTCTAATCGCTCTATCGCGCCACTATTCCTGAAATATTTTTAAGTTGCGCGAGTGCGCGACGAGCTGCCAATCGAAGTCATCACGCAATCACGATCTGTTTATGAGTAGTATTGTTCTGTCCGCGAGTCGGCGATGAGCTATTTTGAATGATCATCATGCAATCGCAATCTACTTGCGTCTAGTCATGTTTTGTGCACGACTGAGCGGGTTCAGCATTTTTTAAGTGTCTATCGCGCAGTCGTGAGGCCTTAGGAGAGTCAGGTTTTGAGCCCGCGACTGTGCGATGAGCTCAATGTCCTGAAGGTCACCCACTCACGCAATGTTTTAAACCGGTTGTATTTTGCATTGTGAGTATGCGATGAGCTAAAAAGGGGACTCATCGCTCTGTCGCGCAAGTGTTTAAAGTTCATAAAGGTCTGCGACCGAGCGACCAAAGGAACCGTTCGACGCATCACTCACTTGCTGATGTCTTATGGCGATCAAAAATTAGCTCGCGGGTGTGCGACAAGCTAAAGAATAAGGTCATCACTTAGTCGCCCGTCAGTAAAGATGAAGGGAGATCAGCTCGCGAGTGAGCGACTGAGCAAAGGAGTAGACATAGTCACGCACTCGCAGTCAGTAGTGAAAGCTGAAATATAAGCTCGTGAGTGGGCGACTGAGGGAAAAAGGTGTACTATCACGCGCTCACAGTCAAGGGTGAAATAAAATTTTCAAGCTCGTGAGTGTGCGACAAGTTAAAGAATAGGAAAGATCGCCCACTCACGCATGAGATGAAAATAGAATATTAAGTGGCGCGAGTATGCGACGAGACAGAATATGCATTAAGAAAATGGATGTCACTCAGTCGCTTAGAATCCAAAGGCTAGTTTAAAGAGCTTGCGACTGTGCGATGAAGGGATAAATGGAAAGTAAGATGCATAGGCACTCAGTTTCTGAGATTAAGGTGAAATAAAGAATCAACTCGCGAGCTCGCGCACAGCACAGAAGCAGAGCATAAAAGACTGTGAGTATGCGACTGACATGAAATGAAGTTTAAATAAAGCTCGTCGCTCACTCGCAGAGGGCAAAGGTAAGACAGTCAAGGGTAAGAAGTGTGATTTTCAGAGCGAATGAGAAGGTGATACTCGCCGTTTTCTGCTAATTTCTGGGTAATACATGCATTAATCTGGGATTTTTGCAGAGTTTTGAAATATGCACAGGGTTAATTATAACAGGGAATTTCATATGTTTTATTGCAAATCTTTATGTTTTATTCCCGGAGGTTTTTTTAAAGGCAATGATAATCATATTTTTCAGAGACAGAAAGATATTAGATATTTTCTCAGACGATGGAAAGATCAGATTTTGAAAGGTCAGAGGATGCATTTTTTGGGGCTGCAGAAAATTTATTGCAATTCAGAGACTGTTGTGACTCTTCTAGAGGGATAAGACTGCTTCTGTGAGGGAGCATTTATGTTTATATTTCTTGGGTATGAATTTTGGCTCACCAAGTTGCATTTTTGTAGACTTTTGAAGGGCTAAATAGTGGCTGGACAGGCCAAATCCGATCTAGAAGTTATTGCTTTCGGAATGTAGTTGGCTCTGAAAAAGCATAAGTATGAGTTGAGGACTCATTTGTAACCAGTTCTAATTATGCAGGAAGGCATTTTTTGTGACATTTTCTATGTCCTTGGTGTATTTTGTGCATAAATCTGTAACTCATTGTGAGAGATAATATGTAGAGTTTGTAATTCTTAGAACCAATTTATTGAATTGTGTCAGCCTTGTCTCTTTTTTGCTTGTTTATATGCGTTGTAGATGGTAGATGGGTTAACTGTGAATGATTTTATTTCCTTTTAATCATGTCTCATTTGTAGCATCTACTTGTAGAAGAGTATGTTTGCTTGCAGGTTGTAACTAGTGTCTTACTTTTGAGCTGTTAACTGTGAAGTCTTTCCTCTTAAGAAGTTTAATCATGACCTTATTATGAAATATTAATGCATGCCTATATAAGAGATTTGTGTTTTACCTCCAATTCAGTTAGTTTTCATGCAATCCTTCTATCCCTATATTAGAGATTTGTGTTTTGAGTTTTCATGCAATCCTTCTATCCCTTTTCCCCATCAGTTTTCAATCTTTCAAAAAGGAAAACAGGTGATCACCAGATAGGAAGCTGGCCTAGAATCTAGAGATTCATTCCAGTTATAGTTTACACACAAACTTGGAATGTTTCCATGTTTCTCCAAAAGGTTAAGTTTTTGTGAGCTCAACAAGGTGCAATTTTTGAGAGCTAACATGACCCACTATCTCTAGTTTTATTTATTCTTATGGATGATGCATGCAATAGATTCATCCTTATATCCTCGTAAATGGGCTTATGGAAAGGAATTTTGATCCCTCGTACATCTATTACAGTCACCCATTCCATGTTTGTTAATGATACTATTGTGTTTGGTAAGTCAAATATGAAGGAAGATACTCATATTAAGTATGTCCTAGACTCATATTAAGAAGTCTCTGGTTAGAGAATCAATGCCAACAAATCTAAAACTTTCATTTTTAACACTAATGATATAGTAGCTCAAAGGATTACTTACATCTTGGGTTTTTCGGTGGATCAACTCCCGTCGGTTTATATGGGCATTCCCTTCCTTATGGGATGCAACATGCCAACTTTTTGGCTTCCTATCATTGATAGAATTGGGGTTAGGATCATAGCCTGGAAAGCTAGATGGTTATCTTTGTCAGGCCACATTTTTCTAGTTAAAGTTGTGCTTACAGCTATTCCAAACGATTACTTGTAAATTCTTAATGCCCCTCTCTTCTATATTTTTGCAAATTCAGAAGATTATTCAGGATTTTATATGGAATGGAAACTTATTAGATAAAAATAAGCTTCCCCTTGTTTCTTTTCATGAAATGGCTCATGTCAAGAAGTCTAGGGGTATAGGATTACATGATATTGCTACTAGAAATAAGGCTTTTGGGGGTAAGTTGGTGTGGAAAATGTATATGAAACCTCATGCAAAATGGTGTTCAATCATGCAATAAAAATACTTAGACTCTCCAAATCCTACGAGAATCTTCACTTTGTTTAATCCTCCTTTGGGTTCAACGATATAGAATTTTATGATTTCTTCAAAGGACCTTGTTTGTAAGTATGTTACTTGGGAAATCCACAGTGGGGAGAAAGTATAGTTTTGGGAAGACTCATAGATTGGATTCCCCCCTCTATGCAGAGAAGAAAAATTGGATGAAGCATGTCAAGTTTTAAAAGGTGAGCGGGGCTCCTCTTTTTGGGACTATAATTTGGCAGTTGAAATTCACTTTGGTAGGGTATTATAGAAAGAACCTCCAGCCCATCTTCTTAGTCAACCAAGTCTTCTTTCCCTAAGGGACTCTTTTTCTGAAAGAATTGTTTTCCTTTCTAATAGGCCAGATATTATTAGATGGGCCCCATCCAATGGAGGTAATTGTTCAACCACGGAAGGTTATTATGGTCTTTGACAAATGGTTAATTAAAACAAGAAGTGTAGATCCCTCTCCTTTGGTTGGAATTATGTTGTGTTTCCCAAGGCTAGATGTTTTTCTTGGCTATCCCTCATAAAAAGGATCCTAATTAGTGAATGAGTACTCAGGCTCGGTATTACAGAATCATTTTTTTATAAATTCTGTAATAAGAAGATGGAAACTACATATCACCTTCTTCCTCACTGTCCCTTTTCTTATTAATGTTGGACTTTTGTTGTCAACAAGCTTCAAATGTATTTGCCTCTTCCAAATAATCTATGGGATATGTTTGAATCTTGGCTGGTGGTGTTCTTAAGAGCTCAGTTTGCATGCATTTGGAAGTGCATCCATGCTGCTGTGATCTGGGCCATTTGGTGGGAGCGTAAAAAGACCATATTTCATAATGAAAAGTCAAATATATAATCTATCCTCGATGGGATTGAGATTGAATTTTTAGAGGTAGTGACTGGAAATATATTTAATTGTGTACACAATATCTCATTTTATGTTTGGGATCATCAATTTCTAAAATTCTAGAACCAAATAAAGTTGCCTCCAGATTTCTCCCCAAAATGGAATTCTAATCATCAATCTTATTGGAATCAAATAAAATGGTCTCCTCCTTCTAGCGATTTCCTAAAGTTAAATTTTGATGGCTTCTCTCATGATAATCTTGGTAAGTTGGGCCTGGGTGATTGCAATAGGAATTGGCAAGGTGATGTAGTCGCAATCAAAGAAGATGTTTTATCAGATGGAACTAACAACCTTGCAGAAGCTCAAGCCCTGTTGACATGTCCAATTTTGGCTAAGAGATCTAATGTTTCCACCCTGCATATCGAAGGTGACTCAGGTAATTATAAACTCTTGTCTTTCACGATCTTCTCATACTTGGAAACTAGCTTATATCCTTCAACAGTGTTTGGATTTGATTGATTCTTTTCATTCCACTTGTTTCTCACATACTCAGAGGGAGGGAAATAAATTGGATGATTGGCTAGCCAATATTGGCTGTGAAGGCTCTATATTTGAATCTCGTCATCCAAAGGTTATTTTTTTGAAATTCCCATCCTTAGCTAAGTGTTATTCTTTGTACTTAAAGCAGATGAACAAATTTTTAAAAATGCATGCTTTGTGCCTGTACGATGCACTCTTCATCCATTTTTTTACCATTTTCTTTTCCACTCTTTGCGCATGAGGATGTATCTTCCTGCTAAAAGTGGAATTTACGGAGGTGGCCTTCACGGCTCAACTCTCAGCTGTTGATTTGGATGGGTTGGATGTAAAGCATTGTAATGAACATTCAGAATCCTTGGAGATCTTAGTATCAGCAAGAAAAGTTTCATAACAAATATTTTTTCATGCCCATATCAAATAAACTGCAGAGATCAATCCACACAATTTCTTGTTTGATCACATGGTTACAATGAAATTTAGTGTTTTCAAAAATGCAAAGACAATTTGCTTCAGAATTCTTACCAGTAACTCCATTAGATTGCTTGCAATGGGAAACGACTAATTGAACAACTTTTTGGTGGATATCATTGTAGAAGCTGGTTTGGAATCCATCATGGCTAGGAGAAGAATAAATGGAAGATGGGCAGCTTCAAAAACCAAAATGCCTGGAACCCATCTCCAAGTCACCAGAAAATGAATTATGAATTCCCCTTCCCAATTTAGCTGCAAAAAAGGGACACCCATATCCATTCTCCACCTATGCATGTTTACCATCAACTCTATAAACATGCCTATTTGCAATTTTCCTAATTATAGTCAAGCTGTCAGTAGGGGAGATACATCGGCACAATTTGCCCCTACTCTGAAACATCATGAAAATTGATGAAATTGTTATAGGACCTCTATTATTAAGTATATTTCACCACCATCATGCATAGAATCAAAATATTTATTTGTTCATTTTGTCTTCATGGATTCTGTTACCTCTTTTTCTTGTAGAATCAATTATAATAGCAATAAATGCTTGACCCTCAATTCCCAATTCAGATTCATACATGAACAAGGCTAATTAACAAGGATATAACATCCTTCTACTCTTTGGGCTCCACAAACCAAGGTGGGTGCACCTTTAATATAGTATTATTTAACAGTGGATTAAGGATTTATGACCCTTCTTCTTTTTAAGCCACCAGGCTTAGGAAGGCTAACCTATTGATTCTCTCTTCAAGGAATCACTAAAGTGAATTGTACTAAATACAATTAACTAGACATGTAATTGAGATAATAGAAATATAAAGATTGATTAATATTGGATTGATGATAACAACCACTTGTCAGCATTTTGGCTAGTGCCTAATCATGGGTCATAGAGTCAGAATAAAACATACATACATCAGGGATAATTAATTGAAATACAAACAAAACCTCAGATGTAATGCCTTACATACTATCCTCTCATCCTCACAACCCTATATCAAATTCCTACATAAACCCTAACCCTCTGCAATTATTTGTAAGATTTAAACTCTCCTTGAAAGCAATTCACAAACAATGACATGACTACCTTATAACCAGTATACTCAAATTTCCTTACAAACTGACCATACAAAAACTAAGAGAAAATAAAAAAGACATCATTGGTGTCAAAATGGAGATTCCATTGTATTTTATTAATATAAGCTTGATATCAGTAAATTCAAAAGATTCAAAACCAAAGCTCAGACAAAATTCAAAAGTCTGCTTTGTAGTTTTTATTTTACCATCCTTTACAACACATTACAACTTACTAATTATAGATATCCCTAGTCATCTTGGAATCCTTTTGAAAAATAAGGATGCAACAAGCTTCAGATGACTAGGCTATAGGAAAAAATTAAAATTCACAGAAGAGACAAAAAATAGGTGGAAGAATAACAATTCTTTGTTACAAGCTATGTAGTCCTTTATTTCATGACTTCCTGAATGCTTGCAATAGTTCTAAGGTTGTTGGGTCCTTATCATCTGGAATTGTCCTCTTTATTGATGAAAAATCCTTAATCTTGTCTTTACTTAAACAACTTGGCTTCACTAGTGCTTGTTGTCACTCTTATATTACTGCTTGATGCTATTGGAGTGACTATACCATGCTTTCTTACCCAGGTGATGAACACTTCATCACTTAGCCACCTGAAACTGAGAGCCTCATCTTTATGGTTGTTGAACTCCTCCCAATCAACACTGGCCTTCTCAATTTCTGATTCACACAATTCAAAAAATACCCTTTCTTTGTTGAGAATATCAATTGTTAACACAAACAACCTATATTTTTCAATGCAATAATACTTTTAGTCCTGTTGGTTAGTGCTTCATTTAGTTGCCTTAGCCATAGGGCTTCATTCTTTATGTTCCCATCCTTTTTGAACATATTGTGAAACATTTCATATCTATCCCTAGACAATTCTCCTCTCAAATTTTCTATCCTTCTGATGACCATGTTCTTCTTGGTGTCCAAGTTAATCATCAATTTAAGACATTTGTGGGTTCTTGTCAAAATGATGTCAATATTATTTTGTTCCTTTGAGAGGGAGTAAAAGATTTTACATAGGCTGTCTTCCCCTTCCAATTATCAATGATCAAATCCCATTTCTCGTTACCCTCATTATGATCACTTATGATACTAGAAATCTTCTTTTTGAACAAATAAAGATTAGCAAGGTTAACCTCACTAGCACATATCTTAAGGTTGCAAAATATCTAGTCAAAATGCCTTTGTTTTACTAATTCCTCAGCTTCTTTATATGCAGGGGAGTCTTCAAGATCCCTCTTTCCTTCTTTCTCCAACCTTGATCTTTCACTAATTAGCCTATCCTTTTCAGCTTCTAGTTCTTCTCTCTTAGCATCAATTGCCTCTTCGGTAGTAGGAATTAAAGGCGCAGGGGGTGGGGGATAAGTCGCAAATGGACTAGATGAGGAAGGTTGGTTAGGTCCCTAAGTAATCATCATTTGGGGTATTAACTGAACTATATGCTTGCCTTCTAGAATGGCTATCCTATTATCCTTTTCTAGGGACTTCACCCTTTCATCATTATAGGCCTTCAGTACAATTTCATATTTCTTATTTAGGCTATTATAAGCCTCCTTTTCTTTCTCAGCCACCCTTAGGCTCAAATTAGTTGTTTGAAGGGCTAGGTTTGCTGCCTCTATACCTGATGTGTCAGAAACTCTCTTGACAATGTGGCTTCTTGCATCCTCAAACTTATCATCTTCCTTTATTCTTCTTTTGTCTTTCTTCTTTAATGACCAGATTGCCAATGTTGCATGGTCTTCACTAAACTGGGCACCAATTGATGTCCTAGCAGTGCTCAGTGGTTTTTCTTCCTTTCGGACAACATAAAAAACTACTGCATCAGCTAAGTCCCACTAGGGTAGGATGAGGAATCCCTATTTCCTAACCAATTCTCTACCCTCTTCAAGGGTGATCTTATCAAATTTAAATACAAGCTCCTTCTTAACTTCCTTCGCTATATCATATTTAGAAGAGTTGGGACGAGCTTACTGTAACTTCTGGTATTTATTTTTGAATTGATCAATGTGAATTCTCCACAGAAACTGGATGAATTCCCTAGCCTTGACAAAGTTGTCATCTGACAAAAACTCTTCACTATCTTTCTTAGTCATAGGATCTAATTCCTTACCTATGAATTCTGGCACTGTGAGGTTAGTAGTCATATGCCTAGGTGCCTCTGGCATCCCTTCTTGTAACTCCTAGGCAGTGACAAAAACTTCTCCTGTACTCCTCATTTGAACCAATTGCTCAACAATGGCTTGATCATCAAAATGCATGGGGGACTGGGTGGGAGAATACAATTCACTATTTTTCTCTTCCCCTTCCACCTGTTGTCTCTTGGGAGAATGTGAATCTTGGCCACTAGCACTTGTTAGCCTCTTTCCTTTATGTTGAGGAAGTCTATCAATTTTGGGCATGATAGTGGTGTACCCTCTCCTCTTATATACTATATAATCCCCCAGTGGGACTACTCTTCCTTGTGGAAATTTAATCATAATGGCATGAGCCTTTTCTGGCTCAGCTTCCATTATCCTTTGTTTCTTCTCATTCAAGGTCTGCATTATTCCCTCAAATAAAGTCATCAAAGACTCAATTTTCTTGGACCATGGGGAAAAATCCTTAAGAGGATCATAAGACTTGTCAAAATTGTGCACAAATTCTAAAGATTTCTTGTACACCAACCATTTCTCCTTTGTGATCTACTGGTCACCTAGGTAAAAAATATTTCTGATGATATCCTCTGGGCAGTTAAACTGATGCTCTAATGTCAAGAATTTGGTTCTTTTTCTGAACATACCCATTATAAAGTCTTCATTATCTGCACACCTAGATACAGACGTTGCTAAGTGATAGGGTTCAAAGTACTTATCAAATTGTGTCCACCCCCCTTTTGTTATGATGAAATAGTGGGCTCTGGTGAGGGTAGGGAAAATGCTTCCCTTCATTTTTCTTTCTAGGGCTTCCTTGTGTAGTCCACCCAATTTTCTAATAATCTCTGCTATCCCAATCTTCAGAGGGACTCTGTAGGGCAGCAGATTAGGGGTTCCCTTGAGTCCATACACCCTAATCACTATAGAAATAGGGTATAAAATTAAATCTGCCCAATTATGGGCAATCTTTAGCTCTGGGGAAAACTCCATGGGTCTTAGTAATTTCATCATGTCTACATGGATTTTGGCATTTTGATTACATAATAATGACTTAAGCTTGGTGGCAAAAACCCTATCAAAGTAAACATAACTGGCCTCTTTTCTATCCCATGATAGATCAACACTCCACATTTGAATAGGTAAATCCTCATCACCTTGGGACTTGATCAATTCTATCTCTTCTTCAGAGAAATCAGAATTGTTGGACAAAAACATATGCATCATTAGAGAATACCATCCCATTGGTTTAAGTATATTGCTGTCCTGGATTCCTGCCAAACCTTCATGCATTTGTTGTGCAATATAAGATGCAAAGTTGAAGACTACTAATAGGTAGGGATGCAGAATATAAACCACCATGAGCATTATATGGATAGGCAATGTTACATCTTCATATTCTCCCAAAACCTGGCATAGGGCACCTTACATTTTCCTGGCTTTGCCATTAAAGAAGTCCAATTTAAATGGTTGTAGGGTTCTAGGCCCTACTACAACCAAGTCAGCTATTTTTTGGAGTATCCCTTTAAAGCCTCATCTCTATAATACTCCCTTTGAGTCTGGTATACTTCCTTAAAGTATTCAAAGTCAATATCATCCATATGTATTGAGGTGTCACTCAACATGAAAATTCTTCTAATCTCACCAGCTGAAATAGTCAACATCACATTTCCCTGTGTATCCCTAACAACCCTAGACACCTTGTCATAAGTGTTTGCAATCAGAGTGAACAAATCAGTATCCATAAACACCCTAGGTGCTATCCACTTTCCCACATCTAACTCCCAAATGTTATAGTCTAGGGTAGAGGTGTTCCTTTGGCTATAAGCTATTCTAAAAAGAGTAATACCATTAAAATTGGTTTTAACATCTTTTGCCCATCTACCGGAATCATTCAAGCCTTCTCCAATTTTGAAACAGGGATGTGATGGAGCTATTCTCTTGATTTGAGAAGCATCTCCTGTGGATCCTTTTATTTGTTACAATAGATCCTCCCTAACATTTATCTTTTGGTAGTATACTTCTCCAAAAATTTCAATCCTAGGGGCCATTCTGAATCTAGGAATTTTTTTATATGAATTTAGATTTTGAGACAAGAATTCTAAAACCCCTTTTGAACTATAAATCTTACTAAGAACCTAAATGATGGTGAATTAGAAAAGCTTACCCGATCTACAAAGTTTTCACATGGAGCTAATTACCTCTTCAATTCTATTTTTTTCTCGAATGACTTTGGTGAATTATTGTTACTAAAATTCAATCAATCAAATTAGTTATTAAAATTCAATTCAACTGGAGTAGCCACACGTTCTGCAATCAATTTGCAAGCTTCAATTTTGCAGCTTGATGGCTCTCTACAACTCATTTTGACAACTTTCAATTTAAGCCGTAGATATTGAACATCATTTTCTTCATCTGACATCTATCTTATTTTCTTGGAAGCAACTGTTTATCTAGGAAATGTGTCAACACCACTTAATCACTTACTCTTTAGATTTTGAGCACTTTAGCTTTAAGTGTTTAAGTGGACCATCATAATATTTTACACTTGCAACCATATTAACATGACTTAAGTGCCATATAGGACCCACCTTTTGTGCCATGCATCACTCAGACTTAATCACTTACCCATTAGATTTTATTCACTTTTCCCCTAAGTGATTAAGTCATCCGTTGATCTTTCCCGTAGATGTTGCTCCTTTAACTCCACCTT
The DNA here is from genome assembly GCA_018584345.1 of Thuja plicata. Classification (NCBI taxonomy): domain Eukaryota; kingdom Viridiplantae; phylum Streptophyta; class Pinopsida; order Cupressales; family Cupressaceae; genus Thuja; species Thuja plicata. Next base: position 2,719,949 of record MU226855.1, on the reverse strand, counting down.
TATGACCTCAGTTGGCCACACTAGGACACATGTCGCTACCGCTTAATGGCTTACTCATTAGATTTCATTCACTTTGCAGTTAATCCATTAAGGTGACTGTTGGATGGGAAATAAGCTAAGTGATCTTTAATTATCCCTAGCTCTGAGTATCCAGGTCCACCAGCTGCCTGATGTCAACATCGCTTAATGGCTTGTCTTATAGATGTTGAGCATTTTGGGTATAAGAAATTATGCTCATCGTTAGATCTTTCTACTCTTTAGTCACCTTTATGTTATCTGCAACCAGACCCACACTACTTCATAGGACACATGTTCGCACCACTTAATCACTTATCTATTAGATGCTGCACATTTTTCCTTTAAGTGTTTAAGCGGACCGTCGATTATTTCTTAACTTGTCCACTGTTTAACTGAGAACCTTTATGACTTTCAGCCCCACCAAGGACACATGACACCATGGCTTAATAGCTTAACCGATATATGTCGATTGGTTTTGGACTACGCTATTAAGCGGTCATCCAATCAAAAAACATTTTCTCACCACATCAGAAAATTAAATAAAAGGTTTTTCTCAGCGACATGACTTAGGAAATATTAAAGTGGTTAGGATAACACAACTCTTTTAACGTGAACACATGACTTATGAAAACTTAAGTGACTGAAAAATCAATGCGAAAATAGAACCTGCCAAGACACTTAGGAAATTTAGATTCAAATTTGAATAGGGTTATAACATATACTTGAGGGTTTAGACATTTTTCAACATTTTCAACTACGTCAAGGGTAAGAACAGATTTTGCAGAGGCATGAGAATAATTTTAACCATGGTTTTAAAACCTTGGACACCATAGATGATAGGGGACCTCAAGAAATTTACAAGGCATATTTTAAACATGATATAACACCAACAATGGCTCTCTTTGAGGATGTTTAAACACCAGGTTATAACAAGAACCACAAATCTCTCGGGTAGCAGACCACAAACCAGACTAACCTAAAACTAGAAACAAACACACAAAAGAAAGGAAACACACCTATACATATAATACATACTACTGTGCATGGAAAAGAGAGGTTAATTAAAGAAATTTTTTAGCAATTGTCCATGCACTGAAAATTCTTGTTCTTCATCATCTAGACTCTTAAGGAAATAAGAATCTTTTTCAAAGATCTGGGATATAACAAAAGGCCCTATCCATAATGGTTCAAACTTCTTGTGTTTACCTTTCTCTTCAGCTCTGGTATTCCATTGTAGTACAAAATCACCAGGATGAAACTTTCTCTCATCTGCCCTTCTGTCAAAAAGATATTTCATTCTTTGTTGCAATTTAATGTTTTCTCCTTGGCTTTCTCTCCTTATTTCATCCAATTCTACCAACTAAACCATCATTTCTCCCATAGGTTTAGAAAATTCCATCTCTTCATTTTGGATAAACTTATAAATTGGGATCAAATTGTTGAAAGGCATTCTTGACTGAACACCATAAACCAATTCAAAGGCATATTTTCTAGTGGCCTTCTTGTCAGTGATCCTATCAGCCTAGAGGGCAAGTTTCAATTTAACATCCCAAGCTCTCTTATTTCCTTCCAAGGTCTTTTTTAAGATTTGTAAAATGCTCTTGTTACTAGATTCTACCTGACCATTAGCTTGAGGGTGATATGGGGATGAATAAGACATAACAATTCCCATATCAGAGAAAAACTCAGTGAATTCTTCAGACCTGAAGCACATGGCATTATCCATTACCAATTTAAGGGGAACACCAAACCTTGTAATTACATTATCCATCAGAAAGTTAATAACCATAGTGCTTGCTGCTCTTTTAGTTGGGATTGCCTCTACCCACTTTGTAAAATAATCAGTTATCAGAAAAATCCAACTATTCCCCCCACTTGATTTCTCAACAAACTCTCCTATAAAATCCATTCCCCACATAGCAAAGGGAGCCTCTTCTACTACATGGTTTAACAATAATTCTCCTAAATACTTCATCTTACTTGAGAATCTTTGGCATGGCTCACATTTCCTGACAAAAGTGTAAGCATCTTGAAACAAACAAGGCCAATAATATCCAACCCTTAGAATTTTATGAACTATTGACCTAGTAGAATAGTGCCCTCCATAGATTCCAGCATGCATTTCTTTCAATACCTTCTCTGATTGACCTTTGTCAAGGCATAATAACAAGATCCCATCTCTATTTTTCTAGAACAAATCACCATGCAATAAAACATATTTCTGAGATTGCAATCTCAAACTCCTCCTTTGGTTGTCATTCAAGTTATCTGCGCATTTAGTATTTTCCAAAAAGTATACAATATTGGCGTACTAGGGTTGCATTTCAATACTTGTTAAGCAGCTCTCATTTGCACCAACACTGTTAACTTGGACTAAATCCAAATTTTCTTCTATCATCAGCTTTGCCAATCCTAATCCCCTCACTAGCTTAGTGATATGGATTTCTATGTCAAACTATTGGACTTTGTTTATCCATTTACATCTTTTTCTTGTTAGTTCATTTTGAACAAAGATGTCTTTGACAGTAGCATGAGGAACATAGGCATTTACATTTGCACATACCAGATAAGGCCTAAAATCCTTTACTGCCTTCACCAGAGCATAAGCTTGTTTCTCCATCAACTAATAATTTAATTTAGCTGACTACAATGATTTGCTAAAAAATGCAATGGGATGTTCAAATCCTTCACCATATTTTTGCAATAAGACCTCTGTAATAGTATGAAATGAAGCAAAGGTAAACAAAGAAAAGGGCTTGTTGTAATCAGGGGATACAAGGACTGGTGCTTCTTGAATAGATTGCTTTATTTTTTCAAAGGATAACTAAGCCTCTTGGTCCAATTCAAACTTTACACTTTTCTTCAGCAATTTGACAATACGTTTAACCAATTCTGCAAAGTTGGTAATAAATCTCCTAAAAAAATTAATCTGCCCTAGAAATGATTGTATACCTTTTAAGTTCTTGGGAGAAAGTAATTTTTGGATGGATTCAACCCTTTCAAGATCTATCCTTACCCCCTCCTTTGACACTATGTGTCCCAAAAGTTTCCCCTCAGTAACAACAAAATGACACTTTTTAGGTTTAGAGACACTCTGTATTTGAGTACTTTTATCATGACCTTTTCCAAGTGATTGCAATGATCCTCTTCCCTTTTTGAGAAAGTTGTCAAATCATCTTTGTATACTACCATCAAAACATCTATAAGGTCTTTGAAGGCTACATCCATAGCTCTTTGTAAAGTTGCACCAGCATTTTTCAACCCAAATGGCATACAAGCATACACATAAGTGCCGCAAGGGGGTAGTAAATGATGTTTTGAATTGCTCAGATTCTTTAACTAGAACTTGATTGTACCCTGAGAATCCATCCATCATAGATAACAAATCACACCTAGTGAATTTATGTAACATAGCCTCCATGTTGGGTAGTCCATAGTTATCTTTCAATGAGGCTACATTGAAATTTCTAAAATCAACACACAACCTTATATCCCCATTTTTCATTCTTACCGGGACTAAGTTAGATACCCAAGATGAATGTCTAAGAGGCTTGATTATGCCTACATCTCTTAGCTTCATCAGTTCTGCCTACATTTTGGTAGCCAACAATGGATTGATTGGCCTCTATTTTTGTCTGAATGGTTTAATACCTTCTTTCAAAGGGATATCATGCTAAAATAAATATTTTCCATAGGCTTTCAAAACCTCATAGGACCATGCAAATATATGTTTGTATTTCTTCAGCAATTTTATCAAATTTTGTCTTACATTGCTGTCCAATTTTTTACCAATGTAGACTAATTGGGGAGATGTTTTAGATCCCAAATTAATTTCCTCTAAATATCCCACCTTGACATTGGACTTCTGAGTCATATAATTGTCATTTATGCTGAACATGCCTTCCAATTCAACCAACCCCTTGGGAATGTGATTAGTATCGAATTGGATGACTTCCTGATAAAAAATATACTCCTTATTGTCCATAATTGATACTAAAGATTCACAATCAATCTTCTGACCTTCATATTGGTCTACACACTAGATAAACCTAAGAATATCATCATCATCCTCAAAAACTTGCCAATTATAAATATTGTGAGGAATTGCAGGCCTACTTTTTATCTCAACAATAGACATGCCAGTAAGAGTAGCATCATTATTTTTTAGGGCAACACTTGCCAGGAAATATGCCATTATGTTATTGGATCTCTCTACCCATAAGATATTGAAGGCATCAAATAATTCTATCCTATCCCAGACAACATACTTATACAATTTCAGTCTGTCATCTTTAGCAGTATAATGTTCCCTAATCTGAGATATAATTAACTGGGAATCTCCATGAACTATTAAACACTTAATACCATGCTTGATAGAAATATCCATCCCTAAGATCAAGGCTTCATACTCGGCAGTATTATTTGTGCATTGGAAAGTCAGTAGGAATGAGTATTTGAATGTGATACCTGATGGGGAAATAAACAAAACTCCTACTCCAGATCCTTCCTTTGAGCATCCCCCATCAAAGTACATTTTCCATAACCTATTTTGTTGCAACAAAAATTCATCCACAATTGGATCAGTGTTCTTCAATTGTGGCTCAACCTTTTTCAACAATAAAATTTTCCATATCAACATTTATGCAACAATTTAATTTGTCAAGTGGAACCAACCTCCACCATAACAGATGACCGAGGTTCCCTATACAACTTGACCTCGTGTCCCTTTACAGGAATAGTGTCATATGATAAGTCTAATTGCATTTTTCCTCCTACTGCTGCTGCCCATTGCCTTGATAAAAGCATACCATAATATGGTTTAGTATCCACTACCACTATGTCCATTCTGTAAGTTGCTTCAGGGAAAGAAACAATTTTCACCTCAATGTCCTTCAATGTTCCTATCATAGGAACTTCCCCGTTGTCCATAGAATAGCATCTCCCAGCAGATTTAGTGACCTAGAGGCCTAATTCCTTCATCACATGATAAGACATCACATTTGCTGCTGCTCCAGAATCAATCATGTAGTTTTTTACCAAGAAACTATTTACCATTAAGGTGACATAAAATGGATCAACAGACAGTGGTTCTTGAGTTATTATATTTCCAATACAAATATTAGAAAATTCCTTGCCCTTTCCTTTTCCTTTCACTAGTGGACCATCTTTTATGGTATCATTTGGTATTAAAGGTATCTCCTCATGGTTGGTAATAGATACATCACCTATCCCTTTTAATAGTGCCAGAGAAGCTTCTTTATGCTATTTTATTTTCAACATTTCCATAAGTGGGACTGAGACTTTCATTTGGGTTAGAGCATGTTTCATGTCAAAAAGAGGCAATTCAGGGGACATATCACTTATCCTTTTTACTTTCTTGGATTTCTCATTAGGTACTGGTTCCTCTCTTGATTCTTCATTTCTGGCATGATCAAAAGAAAACCCTACTTGTTTTTCAAGATTTTAACTCCTATCTCCCCTAACATAGGAATCCCAAATAGTTCTAGGTGACTCCCCTTTCTCATAAACAGTGACAAGTTTATCTTGAACTAGTTGGACTGTCCTATTTCTTAGGTTGAATGCATTTCTTTCATGATTAATTGCAGCAATAGTCAGAGATCTCTTTTCATCATCAGTGGGGGTTTTGAAATGAGAATGTGAGTAATCACTTCCCACTATGTTTATAGTTACCAGTGAGGCATTTTCATCTTGATCACCTTGATAGGTTGGAATTTGTAATTGACCTTCAAAAAAAGAATCAACTTTTGTACACAAATTATCAGAAGGTGATGCAATATGAGAGAACCATGGGTATGGTTTGTTTACTGTGAACATGTTGATAGCAGTGCCTTCTTGTTCTCTTTCTTCTGTTTGATCAAACAGAGCTTGGGCTACTACACATTGATAAGAAGAATGTGGTATATTGCAAGAATCACACCAGGGAGTGTTCTCAACATAGTTGGCACTGTTCCTTTTCAAGGGATCTGGGGTTTCTTTGGCTTTTGGGTTATCCTGTCCATCAGGGACTGGTTTTCCATTATTCCAATTAGTCTTATAAGGGTAGTCTCTCATGTTAGGCTATTTGTAAAATCTTTGGTTAGTATACTTATTATCTCGGTACCCTCCTCTATCATTTTTATCCATTTTGGCAGCAAGGTCTTCCACTACAATTACCAATTTATACACTGTATCATCTTCTTTGACACTTTTATTAGCTGATCCCTTTTCCTTCCAAATTTTATTGTCTTCCCTCTTCCCCAATTTCCCCGATGCTCTCCTATTGCTCTCAATGTCAATTGCTATTTTGTAAGCATCCCTTAAGGTTGTAGGGTTTTTATCTCTGAGTAGATAGGACATTTTTCCATCAGCAACATTGATATACATGGAAAGACACACTTCTTCATCTAACCTAAAGACTTGGAAAATTTTATTCATGGCCTTCTGAAATCTACTATTAAAATCAGCCATACTTTCATTTGGGAACTTTTTAATGTTATTGAATTCATTTAACATGTATCCAAAATTTACATGTTCTCTATACTGTTCCCTAAAAGATTTTACAAATTCATCCCAGGAAGCAATACTGTCATTTGGTAAATTTCTAAACCAATTGCTAGCATCTTCAATTAAAGATTGAACAAAAAGCTTCATAATGACATCCTCATTCTCAATCTCAAAGTCAGTTATCTTATCACTAAAAGCTTTTAGATGCTCCTCACAAGTAACAACATTATTTCCTATGAACTTGGCGATTCTATCTCTTACCTCATTGGGGATCACATTAGGGTGACAAGGAATGCCTTCAAAGAAGAGATCTTTGTATCTCTTCATGTGCATAGGCCTTCTTTGGAAATTCCCCACCTCATTATTACCATTTGGTCTAGTAGCTCCTCCTTGATGTTGAACAGGTGGGGGAACACTTTGCTTAGGATTGGTATCTTGAATGCTTGGGCCAGGACCGACAAGTCGAGCAGTTACACTAGGGCCAAAATTTTGAATATTTGGATTCTTTCCACATTCTTGAACTATAGGAGCAGCACCTTGATTGTTCACATTTAGACCAATAGAAGGATTTAATTGTTGTACCCCTTGATTCATGAGCATAGAACTACTTGTTGTGGTATTATTAGTAGCATGAAGCAAAGCTATCTTCATTCTCATATCAGTTGTAGCAGCCTCCAATTCCAACTTCTCTAATTATTTTGCCAAGTCATCTTTAGCCTTCCTAGCTTGTTCAACGTCCAAATCAATTCGAGGTATTCCTTCAAGATTGGAAACTTTCTTCTTAGGCTCGTTTATGCTGATACCAACAACTTTTTTCTTACCTTTATCAGGGGTATCTTTAGTAGTCATTTTAAGTTCTGCATTTTGTTCGATCTCATATGGGAACAATTGCCTGATGACAGGTCCTTCCTTCTCAAATTCATCCTTGTCAGGATTTGAGATCTTATTTGGGGCTTTTCTTCTTAGATTATTAAGGTCACCAAACAATTCTGGATCCAAACCTTTAACTTCTTGAATTAGGCTTTTAGTGTTAAGGTCATTCCTTCTAGTCTCAGCTAAGAGTTCTTCTCTTTCCAATAATAAGTCACATATCTTCTGCCCACATTTCTCCTCTGCTTCAGCCATTTCCTTTTCTTGTTCTTTCTTTTTTCTTCTCAAAGCCACAATCTCATCTTGCAACTTATCATAATCATATGAAGTTTTTTCAGTAGAAGAGGTCTCTTCTGATGGAGCAAGATTTTATTTTGTAGGAAAGAATGCTATGTCAGTATTTTCTCCATCCCTAAAGGGATCAAAATTAGCATTATCTCTATAAGCATCAACTGGTCCCATAGGTTCTGAATCTTCAGATGAAGATGACTTTCTTTCTGGAACAAGAATCTCCATTCTCCCTTCAGAGGCATGTTGGGAATCAATTTTAGATGTCCCTCTTTTGGACCATTGTTTCCTTTGAGGCGTATGGAGCTCCTCTCCAACATCCATTTCAGGATTTTTTCTAAAGTATGACCTAGTATTCCTTTGTCGACTCATGCTTTAGAACATAAAAATATTTTCAAAATGTTTAACATGCAATACTGGAATACACAGAGGTCAGATTCACCACCTCTTTTTAGAGGACAAAAATATATAAAGATTCAAGTGCCTTGTCCTAATCCAGGTTTCTTTTTATAGAAATAAATCTAAATTAGACTTGAAAAAAAAGTTTCTTGATAATTCCTCACTAGTTATTCCATCAGAGAAAGGATTTGTATCATTCTTAAGATTAAGACCTTGAAATAATGCGCCATGACATATAAGCATAAAAAACTTGCTTTAATGATTATGAGGAAAAACAAACTCATTCTCAATATTGCAAGGACAAACCCTTTCATGAACATGACTTTGAGAACATCACAAGAGTCCCTAGTAGAGCCGCCAATTTGTTAGTCTGACTCGGATGGGAAAACTCAACTAAAATTTGATTCAATTAAAAATAACACCAAGGATTCTGATTTCTTCAACAATATTTTTGCATCTTAATCCCCAGTAGAGTCACCAATTTGTTAGCTCTTTTTCTTGTAGAATCAATTATAATAGCAATAAATGCTTGACCCTCAATTCCCAATTTAGATTCATACATGAACAAGGATATAACATCCTTCTACTCTTTGGGCTCTGTTGTCACTGAGGTTTGCACCCTTGCTGAAAGCTTCTCTAACAGCAACCTAGTGAAACATGGAATCAACCTCCAAGCTGTGGGACTTGAACTACGAGGTTGAATCTCTGGAGAAGGCCGGC
>MU226855.1:2691472-2711050 GCA_018584345.1 Thuja plicata | reverse complement strand
GTTAAAGTTTATAATAAATTTTAAAATAAACCGAAAAATAATATTTAGGAATTAAAAATTATCTGTAAATAGATGAAAGCATTTAATATTTAGGTTTTATGTTTGAGAATAAGTTTGATGTAATGTATAGTTTTATTTGTTAAATATGTTTTTAAGATTGATCTTGTCTATTAAAAAAATATAACTTGTTAATACTGGATTTATGTAACTTGTGCAATTCTTATTTTTTTACATTTCAAATTTTCATTGGGCCCTTTCTAAAAGTATCTTTATAGTTATAAAAATGATCAAGACAACACACTTTAATCTTGCATGCCATAAAAACATTTTCTCTCCATCTGTGCCCCCTCTCTATCCCCTATCTATAACTATCAAAATTGTCTACTCTCTCTAAAAAGATATTAGATATCAGTTTCAAAGCGTATATGATTATAAATGTATGGTTTAACATGCATATTTAATAACCACATATATTTTCAAATTTGTGGATGGTAGTACATTCAAATAGTCTTCTTATGTTCGACTGGTTTATCACGTGAGTGAATACCCAAATAACACAAATAAATCAATTTGTGATACTTTGGAAATAAATAAAGATTCATTTGTTATCCCTACAATTTTAAAGGTTGTAGAATTTATGATACTTTGGAACTAAAAATAGATTCATAGTTTTGAAAAAATATATTTCTTTTGTCTAAAATATTTTAAACAAACCCTCCTTTATTCTTGTTTTGTCTTTGACATATTTTTTTGATATTTTTAAAATGTTGATTTATTTAATGTAGCAATGCATAAATAAATTTTTTCTATGATTTTTGTCTAGGTTATAAGAAAAGTAATTTTTAAATATTTCTTTAATTTTCCCACTACTTGCACTCATAGGTTGAAGACGAGGATTTAGACATGATTTTTTTTTACTTGTCCGGATGAAGAAAAAAATGTTTGGAGACCTTATCTCAACTTTTTTCTTCAATCTTCCACTAAATATGTAGTATTTTCCCTCATCCATATTTGCAAACATAGATTTTAGTTGTAGGTTTGGAGAAAGCCTTCGTTTCAAAATAAAATGTGCTTGTAACATGTATTTATATGAACCCAACTGGGATATTTTTGCATACTTCCTTTCTTAGTTGTAAAACTTGGTTTTGTTTGTTATTCATGTAGGTTTGATAGGAAAGGTAAAAGGTTTTATTTGTTTCACTTTTTTGACAACTATATATTTATACTCTTTTCTTTACAACTATAGAAAATAAATTAAAATTTTAGTTTATTTTAAGCCTCCTATTTATTTCATTTTTAGCCACATTAGACAATTAAATATCTATTTCTCTTAGCCTAATCCAAGAATTCTCAGCCTCTCACCTCCCCCTACTCGGGATTGGCTTCAAAGAAGCCCTGGAAGGATTTAATAGATTAAAATATTATGGAGAATAAGATGAGTAGAAAAAAGGTGTTGGTATAAGAAAACTTTTGAATTGGAAACAGATGGTAGCAAAAATTGAAGACCAAAATGTCAAGGTTGAACACCTTCAAAATCATAAAAATGTATGGGTTGTGAAATAAAAAGAGCATTGACTCAGTAGGTGGAGGGTGGTAGGACAAGATGAGTAGAACATTGATGTTGGTATAAGAGCATTGATTATGGAGAAGAAGATGAGTAGAACAAAGGTGTTGGTATACGAAAAATTATGAATTGGCAATCGATGGTAGCAGAAATCGAAGACCAAAATGTCAAGGTTGAAAGCCTTGAAAATATTAAAAATTGTATGGGTTATGAAATAAATAGAGCATTGATCTAGTAGGTGGATAGTGGCATTATGTACCTAACCAAAATTAATGCAGTTATAAATGGGCACGTATCTCTTGATGCCCATATTGTACCTAACTATGTAATGCTAATCACCAATCTGCCAAAAAGAAATTATTCTGCTAAAAAATAGAATAAGAAGATCTTGAATTATAAAATTTGGATCAACAAAGCCATAGGGTGTACGATTCAAATCCAAGGAAGCCTAATCAAATGAGTTTCCTAGATCTAGATATTGAGACTTAAGGCAATAGAGCATATCTACAAAGATAAATGAAATTATGGCTTGATTATAGCAGCTTACTAGAGCCAACTTACACTGGTTGATTTAATAAAATTTAATATCCTATTATAACATTATTAGGATGGCCTATCCTATTCTAACATGGTATCAGAGCCTAAAGTCTCACATATCCTTCTAGTGTTTGAGTTTTTTTTTTATTTTTCATTTTTTAAAGTCTTGAGGTCCCTGGTTTCTCTTTGTAGTTTACCAGCGTATTAGATCTATGTTTTTTTATTTGTAAGTTATGATTTTGGTCACTTCTATACATTTGATGGTCTGTTTTGTTTGTCTGTTGGCTTGCCAGTGAAATCAACATCCGATATATTTTTTTGAATGATTTCTTTTTCAATTTATGTTTCATTGATTGGTAAATATATCCATCTTGTTAGTTATTTTTCCCTTGACTTTGATTTGATGAGGCAATTTATTTTATTGGCGAGTTAGGATAGTTCATTGATGGTCCCCTTTATTTATAAGATTTTGGATGGTAAGATAGAGCATTATGATGTCTTTGAGTTTTTTTGATTTGCAGTTTGATCTGAAGCCTTTCATTTGTGTGGGTAGTTACTTTTACATTATGAGGCACCTTATTGATTGGTTAATGCTTTCGATCAATCTCCTCTCATGCCTGGATTTCTTTATGAAGTAGTTTGCCAACACATAGTCACCTTAAATGTAGTAACCTATGTTTGGAATTTGAATGCTTGATAGATTGATTGTTGTGGCACATATCCATCCACCTGTTTGGAAAGTGGTTGATTGTTAAAAGGATCTTCATAGCTCATTATCTCATCTTAATATAGTTTCATGTGTTGATTACCTCTCTTCTGGAGGATGTCTGTGGATTGGCTCCTAAGTATAGGATAAATTATTCTAATAGGCATTATGTACCTAATCAAAATTGATAGGGTTAAAAATGGGGCTATACCCCTTGATTTCCATATTGATCCTTTTTTATATATTTGTTCTCAATTTTCCTATTTTTTCCTCCAAAACTTATATGTTTTTTACTTATGTTTTTTGATTAGGGGAAAATAGGTTTTGAAGGGGCCTTGAAACCCTTTCCAAAAAAAATTCCAACACTAGACAAGAAGTAAAACTAGACCAATAAAAAACCATCAATAAAATAAAAAGAAATCAAAATGGTCAACTAACCCAATAATGTACTATAGATTCTTTAAAATTTTAGTACCTTCTTCATTCTTCTATATGACAGTTACATTGATATTAAGAATATTATGAGCAATGTTGGCTTGAGATTTCTTACCTTTTTAATGGATAGGATTCTTTATAGAAGGACCAAGAGTAGGACACTTCTCATATCCACATTGAGCGACCACCTCTCTATTTTCTTTTCTTTTCATATTCATTGTAGGATAACTAGAGTCTCCTTTAGATAAGTCTTGGAGGGCTTGTGCCTATGAATTCCACTATTTGAGCCCATCTGTACTATTTTGTATAGTTTTTCTACTAACATCCAACACAACCCTCAAATTATCATATACCTTATGAACGGAATCTTGAAAGCTCTTAATATTGTGTTTGTGATCCATCTTCAAAGCATTAATGTCCTTTGCAACATTCTAGATCAGAGCAACAATTTTGTCGCCATTGCCCAAAGTGATATTTTTATTCAAAGTGTCCTATACTAACTCTATTTTATCATTAAGGTAACTAACCCTCTCTTTAATCACATATGCTTTCAATGACAACCACTTGAGGAGGCTATTCTGACCATCTATGAGATCCTTGGTAATCATCATCATATCCCCTATTCTAGTAGTAGAGGAACCCTTCTCCATAGGGGTATCCTTCTTAGTTTCAATAGGGATATTGACATGAAAATACACCCTTAGGGTATCCATAATCGGAGTGTCCAAACCAGGATTTTGGATGTCATTCTTCTCCCCCACATCTAAATCAATCTTCTTTTTATTTTTCTCCAAACACTTCTTTACATGAAGGGGAAAGATTTTCTTTTTGTCCCCAATAATCAAGTAGGACAAAACATGGCCTTGTTTCTCACCCTTAGTTAACTTAGAAGATTTTGATGATTCCCCCATCTTAAAGTGTAATTTCTTAGAAGAGATATGGTCAAATAGGTTTGAAACATAATCACCTAAGGGAACATATTTAGATTCATCATTATCATTCTCATAAGCATGTTTCTAATTAAGGGACAAATTGTCATGTTTTTGGTGCATCTATTTACTATTATGATAACATGCATCTTTATTGTAAGGGAGATATTCAGGGTCTATGGAAAAGTTTGATCTAAAAGTCAGTTGACATTTTGAGAAAACTCAATACTCTATTTGGAGGGGGTGAACTTATTTTAAATAGAAATAGCTTTGGCATTCTTCATTATAAGGAGAATGAGGCCCTCATGAATGACATAAGGAAAGGTATTTTTCCAATGAATTTTAGTTCCACGATAGCTGAGCCAAGAGATACATTTTTCATGTAAAAAATGGTTCATAATAATTAAATGGTAACTAAATAAACTAGAAAAATGACCATCTATAGTTAGATACCTCGTTATTAATTCTATAAATTTTATCTAGAGTGATTTGATTGTGGTCTAGTTTTAACCCTACTTGGTAGTTCTCTTGACCATCTCATGTTCACTTCCTTATAGGAAAATATCCATAGCTTCATCTCAAGCTTTGTGGTCATTAATTGTTCTTTTTTACCTTCCACCAAAATCTTAGATAAAATTTCAATAAATTCCTTTGAGATAGATATGTCAACCCCATATGATTTAAAAATACCATCCTCCCACCCATCTAGAGATGTATTGGTAGCGTGTAGATTATTTCCATATATCTTATCCATATAATGAGTCAAGTAACCTAATAGGGTGATCATCCCACCATTTCTAAAATGAGGTCATTTCAACATTATTCCTTTCACCGACCATATTGTAAACCTGGGGCCATAGGGAGAGAGGAGCTTAAACTCCAAAGAAAACCAAACTAGAACAAGAAACCATGCAAATTACATTGTACTCAAAGAATATTTCTTTTCTTCCCATAATAGGGAGAGGAAAAATCACCATCTCTAGGCACAAAAACCAAGAGTAAATAGCCATGATTTCTAAAAACATCACCAATCTTACAAGATCGACTATCATCATTAATAAGAATTTTGATGTTGATGGGGACTGAATCATTATCCCACCACCAAATAAAATGAGGTTGTGTAACTCAAAAATTAGCAAACTAGTTGGAAACCTTGTTGCCTTCATGAGAGATATGAACTATTTTATAGTCCTGAAGAGTGTTAAACATATTTATTTTATCTAAGATTAAGATCTTTATCATATAACTAGGAGTTTGAACACCCTTTAAACCATTGACAATGTTTAATTAATCACTTCCAATCCAAATAACCATTGAAAATTGCCATTTTGATACCAATTTAGGCTGCATTTGCATCAACATAGGGGTTTTTCCGAGTTCCCAAAGGATTTTTAATGAAGAAACATTTACTTAACTTAGGTTTTACCAAATACCCACTCTAATCAAAATGATAAAATCAAAGGAGTTGTTTAAGAGATAGGGATGACTAAAGGATAGATTGTTTTTTGTAGGAATGCGAAAGATTTCTAGTTACTAGAGGATAGAATGACCAATTCAACTTCAGGGAAAAATTAGCCTTACCCTTCAAAGACCTAAAAACTAAATCAATAAGAAAAATAAATCCTTCAATAAGAATTCATGTGAAAATTAAAGATTAAAGAAGTAGAAATATGGGGTACATAGAAAGGATAAAATTAGGTTACCTCCATGACCTAAATATCCCTTACTAAAAGTAAAAGAGGGTTTCTAATAATTTTAGGTTGAGATGGACATGAATTTCTTGGGAAGGGGAAATGAATTCTAATTCACATAGATTGAATAATAAGGACATTAACCTATATGTTAAGGTAGTTATTCATGCTATGAAATAAGTGATTAAAAATTCAAAAATGATAAGAAATCAGTACATTAAGGTAATCTTCCAAAGAAAAGTACTAAACAATATAGAGTACAATCTCATTATATGGGTTCTTGATGGAGTCTCTTCCCTAGGTTTAACGAGAAAGTTGATGACTTTGTCTTCTAGTCTCTTTTCCTTGAACACCTTTTTTCGTTTTCATAGCAATGTAGTAGTGACCTAAATAATATCCTTAATTACCCAAAAATTGAATTTCTTCATAGATAAATTTCTATTCTTCCATACCTTTGTGAGCTGATTGAAAAATAAATTATTAAACCATTGGAGCTTTCTTATAAAATAGTTACTCTTTTCTAAAATATACCAAACTCTACTATTAGCTTGGATATTATTTTAGTCAACTAGTTTTATTTTTTTCCTTCACCATTCTCCCAACTTTTTGATGTATAATTGTCCACCCAAACTTCTTTTCAAACCCATCCACGAGACACTTTGAGAAAAATTTATTATGAAAGTGAAAGAACATAATCAAATTTATTGATCCCTAGACCATCACTTTCTCAATATTGATTAAATCAAACATGTGTGACATCACAAGGACCTAACACACATCTTAGGGGTAATTGTTTTGGATACCTGACCTATCTATTTGAACAAAATGTGTTTTCTTCAAGTACTGTCGACAATTCATCATTAATATTATCATTAAAATTATATATCCCAAGACCATATTAAGAATAAAAAACTTAAATACAAAGTTACCCACCATATTAGATCTCCTTTACACATGGGAAAAGTCCATAGACCTAGTCCAATTTATAAAAATAGCACCAAAAATCATAGGTTTAAAATTCTATTTAAGCTCTAATTATTATTTGATCTATGTGATTATGATTATACATGAAAAAAAATGGTTGCTTCAACAATCTCTACTCAGATCTACAAAATAATCTTCAAAAAAAAGCTCACAAATCAGAAATATTCCTTCACACTATTTGCAATATTCTTCCTTGAATATATTCACTAGTGCATCCTCATGAACCTACTCATATAAATGATAAATAATTTATTCAATAAATCTTTCTTTCTACCTTTCACACAGAAGTAGATATGCTAAAAATTATAAAAATAAATCTCAATGAACTAATCCTTAAATGACCTCTAAATAATTATTTAAAAATGGAAAATGGAGAGATTGTACCTATGAAAAATAGCCCACCTCTTTGTATTTATGCATTTTTCAAGATCCTATTCAACCTTCTTCATGAGTTTCTTCTCGGAGGATTAGGGCTCCAAAATTTCAAGGTATTTTGGGGCCTTCTCCTGTGGAGCATCACAATGGGAGGTCATTACGCTGGCATCACCCCAAGTTGCATAAAATTAATTTCCCTCTTCCTCCCTTTGATATTTTTTAAGGACCTCCATCTGCCTCTCCCTGTATGATTCATATATGTTCTCTTCATAATAACCCTAAATCTAAAACTGGTATGGAAAGGCCCTCTCTGGATAATTGGTGGAATCATCTCTTCTCCCTTCCGTCATATGTAACTTGGCCAAATAATACCTCGTTGTGACACCCTACATTTTTTTCTTCTCCTAATAATATTTCAATACCTTTTACCCCGTGAGTTTCCTTCAAACCAAACATTGCCTTTCAAAGGTGGCCTCTAAGTAATTCTGATACATCTTCACACAATCATGGGTGGAAACATCTACATGAAGCAGGTCGGTCACATCTTCCTGCCGAACCCAGGGTTCCTTTAGCACAAAGTTGTGTCACATTTAAGGCTAACTTATCAGTACAGCTAAATTTGAGTATTTCTAACAAAAACTTAATTTTCATCATACATATGGTCTAGCTAGATTCATTCTAGCTAAGTTAGAGAAGTGGTTAAAATTTTCCAATTGGAAATATCTATTAAATGCACATTTTATACCAATTTGGGTCCAATTACAAAAAAAATAAAATTATTTCTGAAAAGCGATGCTTCAATAACCCCTACTCATTTTAATGATATTTAAAAAAAATACCCTTTGTAGAGCTGAGAGTCAAGATTATTGTCATATACATTTTATAGTATTTTGATTAGATCTAATATATTATAATTTCAAAATACAAAAAGTAGGTATTTTAACATTCAAGAAGATGTTACTTCAAATAAATAAAAAATAGTAAATCATATCAAAAAAAATTTAAATTTATATTTAACACTAGAGGAGAGAGTCCTCTTCAAGAATATATAACTTTTTTTATGAATGGTGTAGATTTGATAGGGGACATTTGGTGGGAGATGAAAACTGTCAATTTTAGATAAGTTCAACTTGAGCAGTTATAACGAAGAAAATATGCATTGAAAACCAATCTTTTTTCTTTTATTCACTAGCTATACATTTTGTTTATAACATATTTTGAAATTAGATGAAAAATAGATTATTTGCATATACTTGTTTGGTGTGGACTAGACCCCAAATTTTTAGCAATTTTCAGCAATTAAAAAATGGACTTCAAAAATTAAATAACTATGTCAATGATTGTTCAAAAAATATTAAAACAATTATAGGCATAAAATTTATCTAGTTTTACACATTTCGCCAGTTTACATCATCCTCAAATTATAAACACAAATGCCACTTATATTTCATTACATTTGAACAGTTTACATGTTGTTGACCTTTTCCTTTATAAAAGTGTGAGACAAGTTTGTACTTTTACAAAGTCTAAGCATATGATTCAATCTATGGTTGACTATTTACGAGCTTCAACCCTAATTGGTAAGCCTCATTCTTCTATTTCATTTTCATCTTTTTTGTGATCGGATAAACAATCTTGGGAGGGTTTAGAGGTGTTGTTTCTTTACGAAAAAGGGTCAGTATTCTTTGTGGCTATTTTTGATTCCCGACATCATAAGGATGTTCTTCATAAGTTTAAAGGATGGTTTTGTAAAGTGGTTGTAATCTTCACTTTGTCTTGGGTTCCACAATTTGATATTAATTATGCTCCTCCTCTCTTCATGCCCTTTTGGGTTTCTTTCCCAAGATTACCTTTGGAATACAAAGATCCCCAAAGTGTGGAGATTTTGGAAAATAAGTTTGGGATATTTATTAGACATGATCTTACTCCATTTTTAAAAACATTATCTCTTTGTTAGGGTTTGTACCCTTCTCAACCACCCCAAAGCTATCCCTACAACAATTTCAATCTTTTCTAAGTATGGGATCTTGTCTCAACCTATCCTTGTTCAGGATCTGATCACAATAGAGTCTCATTATGCATCTCTAGGTTGCCTAAATTCTCAATGCCAAGGTTCTTCTATGTTAACAAGAAAAATATTCTTTTATCTCTCTTCTGATTTTCATAAGTGCATTTTTTCCATCTTTTTCCTTCCTCCCCTATGTTTTCCCAATATTCAGATCGTGCTAGCTCTTCCTTCTTGGAATCCAATAGAGATTTATGTCCTATCCTCTATAATGAAACTACACTTGTTCATGGTACTTCACATTCAAAAGGATCACATATTGTTTTTAAATCTACCTCTGGCTTTTGTTCGACCTATATCTTGTAGAATGGTATAGTAACTTTTAAAGGTTCACCTACTCACATTTTTAATGTTAAGATTAATATTGGCATTGCTAGAATCCTTCCTCGGACAAAATTTAATCCCTCATCCATTCATTTTATTTATGTAACCTACACATCTCCTGGGTCTTCTTTGGTAGATCGTCCATTGCATTCACATCATTCTATTGTCTCAAACTTAGTGGAAAATAATTTTATTCAAAATCTATTTTTTAACAGTCAACCTTTTATTCCTCTAGCTGGGTCACCCTCTTCTCCTCTTTTTTCTAAGAAGGAGATTAAGCTTATGTCTAATGATATTGTAATTTTTGTATCTTCAGAGATCATTGATGAAATTACGTGTGAAGAAGGTGTTGATTTGGATGGATTGCAATCATATTCCCTATTTTATGATCCCCATCATGATCATCTGGTATGTGGAACTTCTTCACCATCCCTTTCTTAGAGGGGTTTTGATTTCTCTCAAAATTTAGCCATATCCCAACACCCCAATACTCAGTCACCTCCTCTCCCTTCCGTATTGAAGCTAAAACCCCTAAAAAAGAGGTAGAAAACCTTTATTATCTACAATTAAGGATGAGATAGAAGCTAGTATCCAGTTCACTATCCTGGATAAATTTCCTCCCCTTATTAGCACAAGAAGACCATCTCACTCTCATCTTCCATCATGAAGATAATTTCCTAGAATGTCAAGGGCCTTAATGCCTCTACCAAGAGAAGAATAATCACGATCTTTCTTGATTTTTCTAAGGCAGATATTGTCCTTCTACAAGAAATAAAATTATTCAAAGAATCTTTTGATAATATTTTCAAAAATTGGTCTCAATGGGAGTCTTCTTTTGTTCCCTCTTTTGGTGCCTCCAGTGGTCTTATATCTCTGTAGAATCAAAAATCTATTAAAGGTCAGCTTGTGTCTTCAGATTCTACCTGGGAGTTGCTAAATTTTTCCTCGTTTGAGTTTAATTTTATTTTGTTTAATATTTATGGTCCTACTTCTCCTCACGATAAAATCATCTTTTGGAACTCCTTAACTGATCGTATTCACCAGTTTGATGATCATCAGATTATTTCGGGTGGTGATTTTAATGCCATTACATCTTTGTAAGAGAAAAGTTGGGGGAATCCTACAACCCAAAGGGTCATTGAATAATTTTCCTTTTTTATCCAAGATAATGCACTTTATGATGTCTCCCCAATCAGTAGGTCTTTTATCCAAACTAACTGTAGATTATATTATCCTATCTCCATAAGGCTTGATATGATTTCTCATCCCTCATGAACTTAGGATTTTGAATTTTAGTTTCACTTCAGAGATTCTTTCAGCTACAGATTCAAATCATTACCCTATCTCTTTAGTTATAGATAAGGTAGCAGTACCTTCCTCCTTTAAGTCATCCTTTATGTTTAAACGAATGTGTTTTACTCACCCCCACTTCCTCTCTCTTCTTCGTCAATGGTGGGTTAGGGATCCTTTTTGCAAAGGCACCAGAATGTTTTGCTTTTAAAAAAAGTTAAGATTTGTTAAGTCCAAAATTGTGGTTTTGAATAAAGAAAATTTTAAGAATATATTTCATAAAAGAGATAGGGTTGAGAAATACCTTAGTTATATTAGTGAACACATCATTAAATTTGGTTTAGATCCATCTAGTTCTGAAAAACCAAAAAATCTTTAGGAATATTGGGAAGTCCTTGCACTAGAGAAGAGATGTATTTGAGAGATATGTCCCGAGAACTCTGGTTGAAAAATGAAGACATTAATACTAAATTTTTTCACGCCTCATCCAAAATTAATAAATATTCTTCTTCTATATTTTCTATTAGAGATTCCAAATATGGTTCTACCCTAACATCTAAACAAGAAATTATTAATGAAGGAGTTTGCATTTTTCAAAAACTTGCTAGGACCTCATGTACCCTCGGCTAATGACAATCCCAATGTTGATGAGATTTTCCTGTCTATCCCCAACACTATCTCTAATAGTGATAATGAATTATTATTGAAACCTTTCTCTATTGATGAACTTCATGCTGTAGTTTTTTCCATGGCTCCAGACAACTCTCCTGGTCTAGATGGTTTTACTATTTTATTTTTCCAAAAAAGTTGGGATGTTATCATTTTTGATCTTTTATTGGCTATTCAAGAATCTCTAAGCGAAGGGTATGTCTTAAAAATTTATAATACTACTTATCTTACCTTGATTCCTAAGTTTAAGGTTTAACAAAATTTTGTGGACTTTACGCCTATTTCCCCTTTTAATTCCATTTACAAAAACTTCACTAAAGCAATTTACATCAGATTAAAGTCGTTGATTCCTAGATTTATTTCCCGAAAATAGTGTGGTTTTGTTTCAGGGAAAGAAACTTCTAATGGTGCCTTGGTTTCACTCAAAATTATACATTCCATTGAATCATATCATATTTCTTTATTTGTGGTTAAACTCGATATGATGAAAGGTTATGATAAGGTCTGTTGGTCTTTCCTATTGAAAGTTCTTCAGAAATTTGGATTCTATGAGCTTTGGTGTAAATGGAACAAGAATTTTTGATCAGGCACATAATTTTTGGTCATTATAAATGGTGCTCCCTCAGGTTTTTTCCTTTCCTCTCAGGGGGTTCACCAAGGTGACCCTATTTCTCCATTCTTATTCATTATTATGGCTAAGGCTTTCATAAGGATAATTCACAAGCATAACCATCTTTTTGATTGGAAAGGTTGATGACATTAATTTTCCATTAGTATACAAAAAAAATTTTTTGTAAGCATACACTGAAAGATAGGACAAAGAGAAAAGAAAAAATGAAAATATCATAGATTACCGAAAACTGTTAAGTACAAAGAAAAATGAAGATACAATTTTGTGTGTAAACCAAAAATGCAAAGTTAGAAGGATAAAGAGGAACTCGACAAAGGAACCTGATGTGAAGGATATAGTGCAACCCAAGAGATAGTCAAAGAGAAAAGTGAGAGAATAGTTCAATAAAGGAACTCGAAAGATAGTCAACTGATTTCAGAGCATAACTGACCGTCAGAAATTGAAAGTCAGTTGCAGCCCGCTAAAAGTGGATCTGGCTTCCATGTCAAATAAAATAGTCTTATTGTATTTATAGAGTCTTGATTTTTTTTGTAAAAACATTTCTTTAGGGACAAGAAACATGAATGTAAGTGCTTTAATTAGTCTAATTGATTTAAAACACATAGACTAGGAGATCAAGGTAAAGTTGTCAACCTGTGATCTTAGAGTTAACACTGTTTTACGTGAAACTTGATTAGGTCAAAATGTCTTATAAATAGACTATGTAATCATTTATTATTATGAATGAGAGAGGGATGATAAATTATATGAGAGGATGAATGGATCATACAAGCACACCTATGGATCAGATTGAAAGTTTCATGAACCAGAACAACAAAATGTGAATTTGGTTAGCAAGAACCAAGAACAGAGGCTACCAAGCATCAGAGGTATTATTCAATCATATTAGGTGATATAATTTTTCATATCAACTTAAATGGACCTGTAATCAGAAATAGGAGATTGCATAAACCATGTCAAATTGTAATTTTCTATCATTCTAACATGTGAAGCAAAGTGTAAAAATCCTTTCAAGGAAGGTGGATTTAATAGTACAACTATAAATCTCTTAAGCGAGTGCCCACTCAATAGTATTGTTAAAGCTCTTAACTGAGTAGACTTTAACAGGTCTCCAAAGATACTCTTAATTGGGTAGATCATCAGAAGTGATCAAATTGTAAGCCTTAACTGAACCCTTCCAATCTGCAGATAGTGAATAATTTTTTGGTGCCATCCCCACCGCAGTTTTTACTTCCTAACAAGAGTTTTCTGCAATATCATATCTTGTGTTATGTGTCAATAACTTTCACGAATGTTTCTATGAATGTTCACATATTTTCTTAAATTTATGAATTGATATATCTTGCATCAAGATAACATAGATCAGATGGTTGCATAAACATTTGATAACTTAAAGGGTAAAGGTTTAAAGATACAAAAAGTTTTAGAGGTGCTGATTCACCCCTCCCCTCTTAGTACACACTTCCCATTAATTCCAACAATTGGTATCAGAGCTAAGTCTCTTCTTTGGAAAAGCTTAAAGGCTTAAGAGAAATGATCATACAATGGAGAAGTATAGACTTGACAAGAATATTGAAAATAAGAAGCTAGAAATTCAGATCTTCTATGAGTAGTATAAAGAAGCTAGAATCAATATGAGATAGTTGTTAGATGAAAGACATATTATGGCATCTCGTTGTAATGAAATAGATTATCATGAGGAAGAGATACCAGATTTCTTTGAGTCTTCAAGATCAACTACAAGAAAAGCATCATATACATCAGAAGAAAGCATCACAAGCCTAACTGAAATCAATCAACATCTGGCTGGACAAGTTAAATATCTATAAATCAGTCAAGAGACATAGATGGTAAGAATGATTGATGTCATGAACAGTGCTAGACAAGCTGAGAAAGAAAGAACACTAGCTATTGATGATAGAAGGAAGATTACAAAAAAGCTACAAGAGAAAGAGTCCGAAATACAAAGACTTACAGAGCATCACCATGAGATCACAAATCAGATTATTCCTATGAGTCAAGAGGCAAACATAATGAATGTTGAACTCATTGAAAGAATAGAAGCTATCGGTGAGCTAAGGGATGAGAATAAAAATTTGAAACATGAAATAATAATTCAGCAGCAACATAATAAAATTATCAAGAAAGATGAAGAAAGAAATAAAAGAATGGATGATTTTCTTGAAGGACAACAGAGAGTCAACAACAACATGGTCATCTAGGCTTTACCGAGAATGGAGAATCACCCAATCAAGCTGATCCAAAGAATGTCTATGAAAATCCAAGACCAAGTAAGCTTACATGCAATCAATGTGGAAAGCAAGGCCACACATCAAATGTATGCAGAGGAAAAATGAAAGGTATTCCTAAATCTACATCTTCATTCATAGGATTTTGTTATAAATGTAACAAGAAAGGATATAAAGTATATGAATGTAAGTCTGAGATGAAACAACCAAAGAAGGAAACCTACATGGACAAATATTTTCCTACTTGAGAAATGAATGGGCACACAACTCTTGAATGCTTGAAAAAGAAAAAGAAAGCATAGAAGCCTAAAGGTCAAGAAACTCCCTATCAAGTGAAAAGAGTAGGTAACCAGTCTATATGGGATTACAACACATGGAAAAATTGTATAGCATGTGGAAGATTTGGTCACATTTTTGCAAACTATATGAGATAGTGGACTAGAAATTCTAGAGGCTGGACTAACCTTGGAATGGCATGCTTACACTATCATAAAGTTGGTCATCTCAAAAAAGACTACAGAAGCTGAATGACAGAGACTAGCACATATCCCAATAGAAACACCATTGAAGACATCCATAAAATGAGAGACAAAATATGGAGAAGAGATTCAAACAATGATGAAGCTAGACCGAGAAATGCAAATGGTGACACCCCATCCAATAGATTTGGTAACATCACCACCCCCACCTAAGTAGAATAAGTAAGTATGGAACTGCATTACACTATGTATTATTTAACATCATTTCCATAAAATGTTGATGAAATACCAAATTAGCATAAGTAAAGATGCATCATGGTATTACTTTCTTAAATCTATGATAACTATTCCATCGGGCAATACATACCAAAATCCATCGGTATACGCTCAAAGTTGAAACTACCTACACTTACCGAGAAGCATCGGTCAACATGAGAAAGCAAAGTTGCTAGTGTATACCGAAATGAGTCGGTAATCAAGAAAGTTGAAGAATTTGTTTATACACAACACTGAAACCTATCGATAAAAGAAAAGGGTTGAACAACCGCCACTAAATGTCATGTTTTCAGCGAAGAGAGAAATTAATGTTTTAACCGATGAACTTCGTCTTCAAATAGCGAGGAGTTGTTGAGTATTAATGAATTACTTTTTAGGGAAAATGCCTATAAAAGGGAAATGAAAGGGATTCCTTTTTCACCATGACCAGAGCAGAGCGACAAGAGCAAAAATTGAGCAAACAAAAATCATCATCACAAAGCGACTTCAACTCGACCAAAGCACTCCAACATATCAATGTTCATTGCCAGTGTAAACAGTAAGTTACTACACCAACTGAGAACTCTGTTTACACAATTTTTTAGTAAGCCCTAAGTTTCTCTGAAACAATGGCCATGACCTCAAGAACCACCAAATAGAAGAATATCAAGAAGGATGAGGTTAAACTCATCAAGAATTTTGTGTATGAAGAACCACATTACAAGATTAACCCTGAGGTTGCTTCACAACCTGACAATGTTGGAGCATTCTCACGAATACAAGCTAGGGTTTTTCTCATCAAAGACGTCCGAGCTTACATCCACTGCAAGATTGCAAAAATTGGCAATTTGGAGGTAGAACAAGCTTACAAGAAGCTGTGTAATGAAGATGGATCCTTAAAAGAAGAACACAAACACATACAGGTGAAAGGGGTCACTAATGCCCTATTGTTCCTGAAGGCATTCAAAATTGAGTGGATTTGGTTAGTACTAAGCCGAATGCACAATCACAAACTATGGCTGGATGATCCTACGATGATAACCTGAGTTGTTATCCATGCAGTCACTAGTTACCCTATAACCGAAAAGGTAAAAGAATTGAAACATCCACCCAAGGCTGAGATTGAGAAGAACACTGGAGAAAAGTGTGATGGCATAGGATCAAAGGTATCTACCATAATCAATGATGAACTTAAATTTGGATCATGTGTTCTAGGCTATAAATTCTTCCAAGCAAGCAGGATGAACAACATAGCATCTGGTGCAGTAGATACAACCTATAAGATTGTAAATAAAGGTACCCAGTTGGATCTTTTGGCACTTCTACTGAGCTAGCTAGAAGAAAAATTGAGGACTATAAGAAATGGTAAGACAAATACATGTAAGTTTGGATCACTTATCATGTGCATTTTCTTCTACTTTCAAGAAACATTCCCATCAGTAGGAGATGTAAAATGGGATACCACAAAAGAGGTCACCATGCAAATTAGTGAATACATAACATCACTCGAGGACAAATTTGAAACAGTCATGGATGAGTACTTCATAGGATTCAAGGATCGAATGCAGAAAAGGGTAAGGACCCCTGAACAACTTATTGAGAAGTACAAAGATCATATATGTTTTATGGTTGACCTCGACCACACATACATCAAACCTGATGTATTGAGGATAGCATGGCTATGACCTTTGGAGTATGAGGTAAATATTGATAAAGCATCCAAGGAAATCGATGCATTGATAAATGAATCAATAGATAAGAAACAACCAAAGTTCAAAAATTATGAGGATGCCAAATCAAGAATCAAATCTGGCCTGGTTATAAAGCAAATAGTTAGGAAAAAGGATAAAATGGTCAAGAACCTAAAGAAAATACTGTTGGCCACAGAAGAATAAATTGAGAAGGAAGAAGAAGCTGAAAAGGAGGAAGAGACCGAAGGCTAGTCACCCATCAGTGAAGCTACAGAAAAGAATGACTTTGAGACCACAGAGTCAGATTCACCACGCCCTCCAGCAAAGAAGCCAAGAACCACATCTTCTTCAAGAACAAGAAGCCAAACATCAAAGGACTCAACTCCTTCACCCTTGAAGAATGGAAAAGGTAGAACCTACAAGAGGAAACCGGCCACACAGAAAAGAGGGTCATCAAAGAGAAGAAGGTTCGTTCAAACAAGGGAAGATATTGAGGACACCAAACAAGATGAAGGTGTAAAAGCAGAAAAGATTAAGGTTCTGGAAAGCATTGATGAGGTATGTAAATATGTTGCAAGTTCAGGATTCATTACAGATTCTAAGATAAGAAGATGGCTAAAACTGGATCCAGAAGACGAAAACAAAGTTGAAGATGCCATCATTGCAAAAAAGTAGAAATTCAAGTATGTATCCATTCAATTTGAAGGTAATATTGTACCAAGGGAACTCTTGGATAGATTATATGCTAGATGGACATTTGCATTAAAGAATGAGAAGGAGATAAGGGAAAAACTACTTTTTTCTCTTATGCCTCTTGAATCCAAGAGGGAAGAAATTGATGAGATGATGGAGAGCCATAAAAAGGAGTTCTCACCCAATTTGAGAGCCTACAAATTTCTTGAAGGGAGGCTTATAGAGTAAAATACTCAATAAACCTATTGAGCAAGCTAGCCCCGAGAAATACCTACAACAACAAGATGATAATAAGGAAACTCAAGAACACATCAAAATCAAAGATGCAGAAGATGACACATCAGTTGAGTTAGATAAAGAAGAAATGAGCACAACTGGAAACAAGAATGTGGAAGTTGCAGATGAAACATGGATGGACACCACTAAGGACAACATTATGGATAACACAATCATTGACATAATTGATGATCCAGCAGAAGAAGTTTAGAAAGATGAAGACGTCAATATTACCAAGGACACTATCGACGAATAGGACACCACAATTGATAATTCACAGGTGAACATACCAGGCAACATGCCAATATGGATGCAAGGCATCAATATACTGCAAGAAATAGACAAGTCACTTGATAAAGGTTCAAGCATTCCAAAGTATACAGAGGATGAAGGAAAGAAAGACAACACCGATGATCAGAAGGACATCAGAGACACTCATATTGTGACCAAAACTAACAAGGTTACAGAAGGATAATCAAAGCAAAAAGATGGAGACACAACTGAGAAGGATGCACTGACATAGACAGATGAAGTGCATAAGGACACCGATGAATGAGGAAAACCTAAAGATGGCACTCCTGAGGAAACCAAAAAAATTTCTACCGATAATGTAAAGGTTGATGTGGAGACGTCTACAGAAAACCGACAAGATGACACATAAATAAAGTAGCAAAAAGAGGCAATACCACAAGTAAATTCATCTAGTACCACAAACAAAGCTGAGAAGATGGCTATGGTTCTGTATTCAAGTGAAACTCTGAAGAACAAGAAGAAATCCAAAAAGAGTAAGTTTGAAGTCACTTTAGATGAAATCATTGAGATCCCCAAATGTGACCCAACCACACTTGACTATGAATCATTGAAGGAATACGGTGAAATATGCCAGAGGAAGGAATTATAGGAGAAGCTAAGAAAGAAGCATTGAGACTCCATGCTATTAGAAACAACTAGGGACATCTTGCACCAAATTGTACCTGACATTGATGTTGATTAGAATAGACCAATACTTGATCAAGTAGCGACTCTCACAGAAGCCATTACAACACAAAAAATTGATGCAGAGAAGGCAATTGAAGAGAGAGAGAGAGAGAGAGAGAGAGAGAGAGAGAGAGAGAGAGAGAGAGAGAGAGAGAGAGTAGAAGTACCAGCAAAAACTTGTTGAGAAAATCAGCCAAGAAGTGGTAGTTAACAAGGTAAAGATTTCAAAATTCATAAGTGAATTAGATCCTATTATTGCTGAAGCTATTTCCTCGATTCAACAACTAAGCACACTGGAAAAATTTAGTAAGGAGTATAGTGAAAACATAGCAAAGTTGGATTCTCATCTAGCTATTAGTGCTAAAACATTAACCATCGAAGACAATGTAATTAAGTTACATTTGAAAAGATAATTGAAGTAAAAAGGTTAAGAAAAGTGTAACCACCTAAATTTGGTATGTCGCAACTATGGACCCTATTTTCCCTAAGTGTGATCATACCCTTGATTTATGTCCAAACGACCCTGTTACTGCTTGGCATAATTCTTTTAATCAATTTAATATCTTAGGTGATTTTTATCAATGATTTATATTAACTATTATAGCCATACAATTCAAATCAATTTTGACCAATCAAAATCAAACATGACTATAGTATTTAATTATAAAGGAATTAAATAAATCCCTAAATCAAATACCCACTTGCAATTAACCCATTCCCCTAGCCTATTTAATTTAATTAAAATGGCTATAGTTCT
>MU226855.1:2628853-2680252 GCA_018584345.1 Thuja plicata | reverse complement strand
TACTAGGACAGTATTGGTCACTGATTTGGAGCATATTCTGAGGGCTAGATATGCAACTGATTACACTCTTTCTAGTTAGAAGGCAATAGGCTGATATTAGTGGTTTTACATGTTTTGACTAACCTTTTAAGATAATGCAATGACCTATTGAGTGTTTGTGTCATTTTCAACAGGTACCCATTTACACACACACAAAAAGAACTATGGGAAGCATAAACTCAATTTAGGGAAGAGGTCATCGAGTTCCAGGCTCAACTTCTACCAAATCTGACACTGCTTCAACAACACATCAGTTCAGAAAATCAACTGATATCAACCCCGCAGATGTCTGTAGCAGACAACATCTATGATATGCACTCAAGGATTACACTCAAGCACATGGCTCTAGAGAACCTGAAAGAACAATGGGAAAAAATGATAGAAGACATGAAGTCTTCACACTCTCACATTTTTTATAAAATATAAGGTATACACCTTTTCCCTTAATATCAAAAAAGGGGGAAATATATTATATGTACAGAATAGGCAACTATGCAGTATATAAAAAAGGGGGAAAATAATGATATACCATAATATACATAGGGGGAGACATAAAAATGACTAAGGATTATATATGTTGTACATACTTAACATTTTGTTAGTATTTTGCACATATCAGTTTTTGATACTAATCTAAAAGGGGGATATTGATGACATTAATTATACTTTAATATGAAAACAACACTTTCGGTAAGCATACACTGAAAGAAAGGACAAAGAGAAAACTAAAAATGTAGATATCAGAGATCACCGAAAACTTCCAAGTACAAAGAAAATTGATGACACAATTTTGTGTGTAAACCAAAAATGCAAAGTCAGAAGGATAAAGAGGAACCTGACAAAGGAACCCAATGTGCAGGATATAGTGCAACCTAGGAGACAGTCAAAGAGAAAACTGAGATAACAGTTCAAATAAGGAACCTGAAAGATAGTCAACTGATTTTCGAGCGTAACGACCGTCAAAAACTGAAAGTCAATTGCAGCCCGCAAAAAGTAGATCTGACTTCCACATCAGATATAATAGTCTTATTCTATTTATAGAGTCTTGATATGTTTTTAAAACCATTTCTTTAGGGACGAGAAACATGATTGTAAGTGCTTTATTCAGTCTAACAAATTTAAAACACATAGAGTAGGAGATCAAGGTAAAGTTTTAAACCTATGATATTAGAGTTAACATTGTTTTACATGAAACTTAATTAGGTCAACCTGTCTCATAAATAGACTATGTAATCATTCATTATTATGAATGAGAGAGGGATGAGAAAGGATATGAGAGGATGAATGGAGCATACGAGCACACCTATGGATCAGATTGAAATTTTAATGAACTAGAACAACAAAAGGTGAATTTGGTTAGCAAGAATGAAGAACAAAGGCTACTGAGCATCTGAGGTATTATTCAATCACATTAGGTGATATAATTTTTCATGTCAACTTAAATGGACCTGTAATCATAAATAAGAGATTGCATACACCGGGTCAAATTGTAATTTGCTATCATTCTAACAAGTGAAGCAAAGTGTAAAAATCCTTTCAAGGAAGGTGGATTTAACAGTCCAAATATAAATCTCTTAACCAAATTTACACTCAACAGTGTTCCTAAAGATCTTAACTGAGTAGACTTTAACAGGTCTCCAAAAATACTGTTAATTGGGTAGATCATCAGAAGTGATCAAATTGTAAGCCTTAACCAACCCCTTCCAATCTCTAGATAGTGAAGAATTTTTGGGTGCCATCCCCACCACATTTTTTACTTCCTAACAAGAGTTTTCTGTGATATCATATCTTGTGTTATGTGTCAATTACTTTCATGAATGTTTCTATGGTTGTTCACATATTTGATTAAATTTATAAATTGATATATCTTGCATCAAGATAGCATAGAACAAATGGTTGGATAAACATTTGATAACTTAAAGGACAAAGGTATAAAGATACAAAAAAAATTAGAGGTACCGATTCACCCCTCCCATCTCAGTACACACTTCCCAATAATTCCAACAAAGGTTTTAAAATTCTAAACAAAGATATAGAAATTAAACATAATTTATTTTAAGATGATACTCTGCTTTTGGTAGCTCCTTCATACATGAGGTGAAGTGTATAAATCAGACTTAGGATCTTTACTCTTCTGGTTCTGGTCAACTTATCAATCCTCTAAAGTCTAAACTATATATGTTTTTTATACCGAATATTATTTAACAGAAAATTATTAGAACCCTTGGCTTTTTTCGTTGGATAGAATCCTATCTACTTATCTTGGGATTCCCTTCATTTTTGGTCAAGTCAAAGCTTCATATTGGGATAGTGTCATTTCTAGGTTGAAAAATATAATTTCATCTTGGAAAGCTCGATGGCTTTCATTGTCTAGAAGAATAATTCTAGCTAAAACTATGCTAACTACCATTCCCAACTACTATATCGCAGTTCGTCAAGCTCCCAAGTCATTTATTTCTCATATGGAAAAATATTATTGCTCTTTTCTTTGGAAATCTAATATGTCCAATGAAAATAAGCTTCCTCTTGTCTCACTGTAGAAACTCGCTACTGATAAATCTTTTGCGGGTTCTGGTCTCCACAATATAGCAGTTTGGAATAAAGAATTTGGAGGTAAGCTTGTGTGGAATATGTATTTTAAGCTCCGGTGTTAGATTATGCAAGCCAAATATCTATATTGTTATAACCCAAACATAATTTTTACAATCAATAACCCCCCTATGAGATCTCCAACTTAGAATTTCATGATTTCTTCTAGGGAGGTAATTTCTAATTTCCTATCTTGGCAAGTTCGTCGTAGTGATAACATGTGATTATGGAAGGATTCTTGGAATGGTTTTCCTCCCTTGATTTCCTTAAAATCATTGTCAGAAGCAAGTGACATTTTCATCCTCTATTGGGGGGATAAGGTTGTAGATTATATCGATCATGTTGACATTTTTTCTCTTAAGTTCAATTGGAATGATTCTTCCTCCCTTCCCATATCATTAGTACATGCTTGAGAGCTTAATTTCATTCTTTCAAATAGATCTGTCTATTTTAGTAAAGATAGTGATAGATTTTTATGATGTCCTTCCAAAATGGTAAGTATTTTGTTAAAGATGGTTATAAGGCTTTTCAACACATGGACAATCAGAACATTGTTGCACATCATGCATTTCTCTTTTGTTGGAATAAATCAGTCCTCCCTAAAGTAGGGTTTTTCTCTTACCTTGCCCTCCATAATAGAATCCTTACTAGTGATAGATTGGTTAGGTAACAAATATCCTTGCCTTTCAATTGTGTTCTTTGTGGAATCTATGGATCATCTTTTTGTTCATTGCATCTTTTCATATCAGTGTTGGCCATTTGTTGTGAATAAGTTGTCTATTTATTTGCCCTACCTCTATCTTCCTGGAATCTTTTTCAATCTTGGCCTACATTTTTTACTAATTCACTCTTTGCATGTCTATGGATAATTATTCCCTCTACTGTTATTTTCTCAATTTAGTGGAAATGTAACAAAATAATCTTTAGGAAATCGCCTTCTGATCTCTCTTCGGTTCTCATCACTATGGAGAAGAATATTTCTGTGCAAGTCAATTCTTGTGTTTTGGCTAATTCTTATCCAAATTTTATCTTCTCTTCTTGGGATAGTCAGGTGATCTCATCTTGGAAGTTCTTATCATTTCCCCCTTCTTGGGACTTTCCTCGTATTATAAGGAAAATTCCTATTGTTAGATCATCCATTAAATGAAAACCCCCTAATTCTTCTTTTATTAAGTTAATTTTTTATGGTTCTTTTAGGCGCAATCCAAGTGACTCGGGTATAGGAATCTTCCTACATAATCATCTGGGATCAGTTTTATCCCTCAAATCTTCTCCAATTCCTCCAGGTACTAATAACACTACGTAGCTCTTTCCCTGCAGGAAGGTCTGTTACTTGCTAAAAACTATCAATCCCTTGTCTCTACAGAGAAGGAGACTCTACCATTATCATCAATTCCTATATAAATAGGAAAATTGATAATTGGCATTTGAAGTATATACATGAGAAAGTTTGGATCTTTATTGGCTCTTTTCAAAATTTTATCATTTCACACACCTATAGAGAGGGTAATGCTCTTGCTAATTGTTTAGCTAATTTGGGCTGTGATAATATACATCTTGACACATATTTTTGGATGCTCTTTGAATTTTTTTCTAGAACTTCTTACAATTATACATAACTAATCAGTTTAATTTTTCCTTTATAATTATGTTTACATGTTTTCTGATTTATGTATGTTCTTATATTAGCAACATATATTGTTTCTTCCACAAATATAAGTTCATATGTTTATGGATGTTTGCATCAAAAGATGGGCAGTGATATATGTATGTATTTATTATTTGGGGTTGAATTGCCATATTTTGTTTTGAATATATATATATATACATATATATATATATATATATATATATATATATATATATATATATATCTGTGTGTGTGTGTGCGTGCGCGCGTGCTTCATTTTTCATGGATTATCTTATTTTGTCTCTCTTTACTGCTTTCAACTATGAGCTAATATTACATGATTGATTATTTGATAGGTATTTCATCATAAAGGTCCTCTCTGTCTTGTCACTTTCTTATTTATGTTATCCTTTGTTTTGGCTCATGTGTGGGTTACTTCCTATTCTTTCTTTCTTCATCTTGTGCTCTTCATTTATGGTTGATGAGACTGTTTTCCTTTTTCCTTCAAGCATATGGGTGATTTGTCCATTGTAACTTGTGAATATTTATAATGTGTCATATTCCTCACTAAATGTGGCATATCTTTAATTCATTCTTCATCTATCCTTTATATCCTTTTTTTCTCATTTACCTGAAGTGGAGTGTGCCGCCATCATTTCTCGGTGAAGTCCTTGAGCTAGCCTCATCACTGCTTGGGTACTTCTTTCCATGGGAAGTTATTACTCTTTTCATTTTTTATTTGTGCGGGTTTGATTCTACTTACATTATCGAATTGCCATTATTTTCTAAGTCTCGTGAATGTTGCTCATCTCTCATATTTTGCGATAGTGTGGTTTAAACTCTCTGCTGTTGTATTTTATTTCGAAGATGTCTGCGCAGCCGAGCACTTTGGTTGGTGTTAGTACACAGGTGGAGGTATGTTCTTAGGGTAATTCTTTGCATATGGACTACTATCCCCGTAATTACATAATCTTTCTGGAAGTTGAAAATTGGGAAAAACTGTTCCTAGGTTTTATCAAGGATGATATGCTTGCATCTATTTTTATTTATGAATGCCCATACATCTGTATAGGTATTAAAAGGGTTATAGGCTTTGATGTTCTATTTTATTCTTGCAAGCTAATCATTTTCTCATCTCACATTTTATCATTCTTTCTTTCTAATGCACTTGATCTTCTTCAGTCTCTATGTCTTTTGGAATTAATATTGATATGTTAAACCAGAATTTCTATGCAATAATAAATTAACCAAAGCTATCTATAAGTATGATCTCTGGGGTGACGCTTCTATCATTGGTGTATTTTTCATCATCATGCATTGTTGATTAACCATGGGGTTTATATAGTTTACAAAAGTATTAAAAAGTCTATTGAACACCAATATTTTAGACGAATAAAGGCAACCTTACATCAATTTGGTGGTTTTTTGAATAAGGAAAATGTTAATCGCATTATTCTTATTGTATATGCATTGTTGGATGTTTTGGAACAAGATTCAACTCCCTCTATTGCTTAGCTTGTTTCTTTAGCAACCCCTTCACTGATTATCCCTCCATCTCCTCAAATTATCCCTGATCTTAATCTCCAATTGGGTTCAGGTGAAGTTTCAACTATTTTTATGAAAAATTGATTGTGTTCTTGGAAGTTTATCACCTTTTTGTTGCAGGATTTTTCTATTGCAGATTCACGTGTTTTTTGCCACCTGGGATTTGTTCCAATCTACTTCATCCTTGCAGGTTATAATGTTCAGGGTGTCATCTGAAGCACTAAATGATGAATACTCTTTTTTCTTGCTATTCAAAAATTCTCTCTCATTATGGTCATATTTTGTATTGTCTCATTGAGAAATTTTGTATACATTGTATGCATGCATTCTGTTTATAAGCATGCTGTAAACTTGTAAATTTCGTATATACCTAATGTAAACATGCATTTTGGTTAAGGGTTGTTTAGCTCTAGGTGCATTTTCTGATAATGTATGTAACTAGCTAAGGCTAGATGGGGGCTCTTTTTAGTAGATTAGGTTTATGAAATCCGTAATTTCTATTTTATATTATTGAGCAAGGATTGGAATTTTTCTTGCTGGTTCTTTTCTCCAGGAGCTCTTTGGACAAGTTTATATATCAATTTGATTTTAATGTTAATTCTTATACAGGGGTTTGACTAAGGAAAACTCCTTTATCCCCAATATTTTCTTGGCTATTGGTGTGCAGGTGACAAGTGTTGGAGTTACGGGTAAAAGTACAAACCTGTGTCACACTTTTAAAAAGGAAGAGGACCATGACATGCAAAACTGTTAAACTTTAATGACATCAAAGTGGCATTTGTGTTTAGAATTTGAAAATGATGTAAACTAACGAAATGTGTAAAATTGGATGTAGTTTATGCCTATAATTTTTTAATTTTTTTTGGAATAAGAATTGACCTAGTTTTTTAATTTTTGAAGTCCATTTTTTAATTTCTCAAAAATGCTGAAAATGTAGGGTCTAGTTCCCTCCAACTAAATATATGCCAATAATATTTTTTTCCTTTGATTTAGAATATGTTTTAGATGACATGTACAGCTAGTGCATAAAAAAAGAAAGATTGGTTTTCCGTATATATTTTGTCTGTTATAACTATTCAAAGTCAGAGTTACCCAAAATTAATAGTTTTTTTCTCCCTCCACATTTTCCCTAGCAACTCTAAACCAAATAAAAAAAAAATTACATATTCTTGAAGAGGACTCTCTCCTCTAGTGTTAAATATAAGTTGTAAATTTTTTTGACATGATTTGCTATTTTTTTTATTTTTTGGAACGAGCGTGTTCTTTAATGTTAAAATACCTACTTGGATTTTTTTCAAATTATAATATATTATATGTAATCAAAACACAATAAAAATTATATGACCATAATCTAGACTCCGAGCTCTACAAAAGGGTATATTTAGATTTTAAAAATGGTTGAGTTTTGATGAAGATATCAGTTGTCTAAGTGAGAAGTTTTGTAATTTTGAAATTTTTGCTTATTTGGCTGCCACAAAGGATGCCACATAGACAGTTTTGACCGGAACAGGTTTGGCCGAAACTGGTTCGGCCGAACCCCTCTATATAAATATATGTCAATTCTTCATCGATAGAACATAGTTAGCTTATATTTACTCATGAATTTTCGGCTGAAACTGGTCCGGCCGAACTAGTTTCGGCCAAAACTCATTTGCCACATCGACGCAACATGGCGCCACATATGTACGACCGAAAATAGTTCGGCCAAAATTGTTCCAGCCGAAACAATTTCGGCCGAAACTACAAAAATGGTCCTCAAGTGCGACACAACTTTGTGCTTTTACCCTTACGAATTTGGCTATAGGAAGATCTAACAATCTTCTATAGATTCTATGCCTCTTCATCACATTTTTTTAGATCAAGGGCGCCTCCCCTCGTCAGGGGTGATTCCATTTGACCCATACACTCCAAGTCACCCCATACAGACAACTCAAGTTGAAAATTGGTGTACAGGTTAGTTAATGTGTTTATTTCTCATATCCGATACTGAAATCTATTCATCAATTTGTTGTCTATCTACATTTACAAAATAGCCTCATTGCATCCCATGTTATCCTATTTCCTTCATTTCTTAATTCAATATTGAATCAATCAAACATTGCATTCTTAGCGAAAGAGAAACGCTTACACCCGTCAAATGTTGGAGTCTTCTTAAGCCTAGTGGCTACTTTCTTCTTTCTAATGTAATGAAAGAAAGATTAAATTTGGGGTGTGAGCTTTCTAGCTTGGTTGACCATCCTAGTGAACTCTATCCCATTCATAATCACCTCAAATATTTTCTTTCCTTACAATGACAAACTAGAGAGATAGAAAGAGGCACATAGGAAAACTTGGTTGTGTCAAGCCATCTAGCGTTTGTCCACTATTGAGATATCAAATGGCCATAAGCAACAAAGTTGTTAGGGTTTTGAGAAAAAAAATCATGAGAGCTAAATCTCCATGGTTATCTTGACTAATCAACCTATACTTTATGAGAAGTAGTTCATAAAAACTCATCTCTCATAAAGATGAGTGATCCACTTCCCACTCATTGCATGTAGGTGATGCTCATATATATTTCTTGACTACTTGTCCTTTCCAATATTACTTCCACTCAAACAAATTTAAATATAACAATATGGACATTCAAACCCACTTAACTTACTACCTTATATACTAATTACCATATTTATTTATTAACTTCCCTATATTAATTATGACTTCTAAACTAATTTACAATGTTTATTAACTTTAGAAATGACACAAACTTATCCTGTTGTCCCTCGAGAATGATTCCTCCCTAACGCTGGGAATATCTCTGTGGAAAGTGGGGAAATCTTCAATATTTTAAACTCTTGAAAAATTTTAAGCAAAGGTATCAGCTTCCTTCAATTAAAATTATTTAAAAAAAAAAAAAAACTTAAGATCCTGAATATTCTCCTTCCGCAATTTGTCCATTATGATGCCGGGGTAGTTGAGACAGAATATACCCATATTATTCAGATCTTTAATTAATCGGTATATGCTGAATGGAAGTGGAAATACTCGTATTCAACACATAACAAAACAGGAGTTGCTTTAAAGAGTGTTCTTTAAAAACTGAGCACTGTAGGACTCTAAATTTTCAGGGTGAATGTGAAGGCCGATCTAACGAATTTTAGGCGCCGTCTTTTGAATTCTTACACCCGCTTTCATCATGAGATCTCCACTGGAAACCAGATTACAGCAGAGTGCTACACAGATTTCAATAACCCAGCCGAGAAATCTAGAAATTGTCGAAGCCCTGGAAAATTCTCCGCCAGGCGAGAAAATATGTGTGGCAATAGGAAAGGACTTTTCAGAAAGTGTCTCTGCTCTCAAATGGGCTCTCCAATGGGCTCTGTACAATAGATCCTTAATTTTGCTTCATGTTCAGGTTCCGATTCGCTTCATTCCATCGTCGGGTAAGTATTTCACGAAAATTTGCTTTAAATTTGTGCATTTTCTGTTCGCTCATAAATTAGGTACCTTTGAATTGCAGTTGGAAGAATTCCCGCTAATCAAGTCAGTGAGGATATATTAAATGCACACAAGGAGGATGATGAGAAAAAGTTGAGCGAGTGCATGGAATTTTTCTTGGGCATTTGCTCCCAAGCTAGGGTATGAATCCTGCTCCCTAATTTCTTTACCATTTTAGAATATAAAGCCTTTTCGAAACGAAGTTTCTGAAGTATCTTTATATACGCCAGGTGAAAGGAGAACCTTTGATAATTGAGAAGGTGGATGTTTCCAAAGGAATCATCAAAGTGGTTTTAGAGCTTTGTATCATGAAGCTTATCATAGGCACATCCTCCGGCGGTGCAATTTCCAAGTAAGCGACACAATTTTTGGAAACTATTTTGCCTTACATGGCATGGCCACACGTTTTTATAAATACCCTAAACTTGTTGAAATTTGTATAGAAAGATGAAAATGCAGGGACCTGGCAAAGCGGATTACGTCCTCAGGCACGCGATCGAGTCCTGCAAAGTTTCAATTATTTGTAAAGGAAAGCTTGTACAACTCAGAGAAGCGTTTCCTCTACATAATAGTCAGAATGGTTTATCATTTCAGTGCAATCTTTCCATTGTATTTAAGAAAAATAATACTAGATTTACAGTTATCGGAGCTTATAAATTTATATGCGGCTTCGTGTGGGTTTTCCGTAGCAGGTCAGAAGGCAGTGAATTGTAGGATTCCCCTCTCACAATTGCTTGGGGAACGATCGGAAATGACCACTTTTAAGCCCTGTTCCGTCCAAGGTAGATTATCGGTTTCATTCAATCCAAACGTCCAACGGAATTCAAACGCGTCGTCACTCTGTTTGGTAAATGAAGATTGTAACCCTGCTTGGGTTGAAGAATTGAATGATCTTTGAAGCTCCATCATTCCGACAATGTTATTCCCGCGAACGATTCCAAGTATGTTCTTTCCACTAATTATTTCTAAAGATTAGCCAAACTTTATTTGTTTGTTCTTTCTTGTAAAATGAAAGAAAGAAAGAAAATAATTTTAATATCTGTGAGGCTAAAGATAGTCTATGGTATGGGTTAGATTCAAAGAATGAATAACTAGTATGGAAACAAGAATCAAAGACGCAATGCATTGATTTCATATATCAATAAACAAGCATTTTTTTAAGAAAACAAATTGGACTAGCCTTTTTTTATCGGAGTATTTGGAATAAAATTCTTCGCTTTTATTTATAATATAGAGGAGTAGAATGAGTTTTTCTATCAATCATATACACAATATCCTACATGCACATTTCATTTTCTATTTTAAAAATGAATATTTGTAGTTTTCTATTGAAAACTGAATATCTAAAAGCATTTTTTTTTGTTATATGTTAGTAGGTAGTATTAAAAACTATAACAAGATATAGGTAAGAGAGGGAAAATCAATCTATTAGAAAATAATTTCGAATAAATGAAAGAATGTAGATGATAAGATATGACATGCTATAAAACAAATAAGACAAAATAATAATGATGTTTGGTATTGTACAATCCAACAATCTTCCTTAATCACAACTACTATAATATAGGATGCCTAAACAATATCTTTGATACTCAAAGCTTACTTATCCTAATGATTTATTGAAATATCTACATATGGACCTTTGGATCTAAACATTTGTAAATATTTTTCTTTATTATTGACAAATTCTTGCATAGTGGAATGTCAAGTTGTTCTTAGAAATTTTTTTTTTTTTGTTTATTATTGTTTGTTCATCAAATCTACTAAATTCGACCCATCCAAATTGCTTTACATGTTGCTCCTATTACCATTACATAATCTCATTTTGTTCAAGAAAGAGTCACAATAAGTTGGTTCTAGAATGTCCATGAAAATATGCTTATTCAAAAAATGAAAACCATAACTAGATGTACCTTTTTGCTTATAAATGTTGGCTACACTAGCTTATTTATACCTACATATATAATACACCGAGAGTAATCATTCTCAAGTGCGCCTATTTTTTGTGTGAATTAGGGTTGATTAAAATAGGCACCTTGAGAAGGATTGCTCTCGACGTATTATATATATAGGTATATATATAAGCTAGTAGCAATCACGGCGCAACATGGAAGACATTTTATGATTAATGGTTATGGTTAGAGTTAGTGATAGGGAGGTTGGATGAATCAATCACTGATTCATGCTCCTAGACTTCTTGAGAGACTTCTAGGGTGTCTTCACTACACTCCTTGGTACCTATAGGATCTTCAACACTTGTGGATCCTGTAGTCACCATGGCCAACCCAACTATCAAGAAAGATTCTACTAACCATGCTCTAAACTTGATGCATTCTTGCTTCACTATCCATAGCCCTTATACAACCTTAAAGGCTTGCAACCTCCAAATTATTGAATTGATCTTACAGAGGTGTGGAGATGACTTAAACCTTTCCAATTAAACTAACTAGGGGTGTAATGATTCCCACCTAGTCCAACTAGTAAGTTGATTTCACCAATTCTTCACAAAATAGGCCTAATAGGTTACTAGCGCTATTAGGTCTCCCACTCCAAGAAAATAGGGATTTTCTCCTAATTCTTCCAAACAAACCCTGCAACCTTTCTTGGGAATATTGGATCAATTGAAAACCCGTCAAGGATTTTTGGGGTCTTTGGGTCACCCCCTTTTGTACAAAACCCTAACTCAAAATTAGTGACTTTAAGGGTTTTCAAGCTTCCACTAGCTCCTACACAAGATGCAATGTTTTAGGTTGTTGGATTGATTGGTATGACCCTATCCTTTTCACCAAATCTTGGCAAGAATCCTATCTTCAAAATCCAAAAGGAAATTTGGCTCTAGATATCCACCTCTACAAGTTGTGCACTTTGCAACTTGGTCTTCCTTAGTCGGGCTCACCATTGGCTTGCCAAGGGAAAGACTTAAAAATTCACCCCTTTGCATTTGAGGGCTCACGCTCCTACACAATATATGTACATGGTTTCTACTCACTTCTTCCAAGAGGCTGTATAGAATGGATGGTGGGAAAGTGATTTAGAACTCCTTCTTTACACATTGCCTGGATTGAACCAATGACAGTGCCAAACAAAACTTATTTACAAAAAGAATACAAAACAAAGAAAAACACTTATCTAATGGAACACAGAATTAAGAAAACACCTACTCTAAGCCATTCATGAGTTATAATGAAATATTCAATCCATTAACTATATAATGTCATGAAATAACTGTAAATTGCACACAAAACAATACAAAATCTTGATTTCTCTAGATCAATGTCCATACAAAGGGTGTCCAACGTTGCATTTTTGTAATTGCACGTCTTATGTAGGGTTTTTAGGTAGTTATTTTCCTCTTAGGTCTCTTTGTCGCCGATTTGTAAAACTTGACAATGTTGTTCGAGCAACATTTCAAAGTTGCAAAGTTGCAAAATGCATCTTTACATCATTTTGACAATTTCTTGCAAAATTAACTAAATGAGTTTCAATGCTCAACAAACCTTACCAAAGACCCTTACCATGGTTGAAACATGGTTCTAAACCATTCTAGATGCTACTGACATCATGCTAACATCATGATCCCACTTGTGCAAATCAGGAGGCTTTACAAATTTCTAGCCCCTAATTGCAACTTACAAAGGTCCTAAGACTCTATAGACTAAACCCTATTGTACTCTCTACTATGGTCAACATGAACTTAAGAAACACATTCTGAAACTCCTGAAAGGTAGACACACACAAAAAATGTAACTTGGATTGTCTAAGCAACCCATGGGTTCTCATGCACCATTCTCCCCCTCTCCACAACTTTCAAGGAACATGAGGAGAAATTAGAGACAAATCAATTCTAAATTTCTTGAAGTTACCTTCCTCCACCCATGTAGCTTCAGATTCTAGTTGATCCTTCCACTGTACCAAATGTTCCATGTATACCTTGTTTATAGTTGTCTTCTTCACCCTAGATTCTAAGATACTCTCTACTCGAAGCTTGGTTTGAAGAGGTAAAACTTCAGTACTGACATCCTCTAATATCTCTCTGCTGGTCTTGTTTATGTCTGCAAATGGTCCCTTGAACTTCACCAAGTCTGCCACATTGAGAACTGGTGAAATTATCAAATCTTAGGGAAGCTCCACCTTATAAGCATTCTATCTATATTTGGATAACACCTTACATGGTCCCACTCTTTTCATCTGCAACTTAGCTCGCATTCTTTTATGTAACCTTGACTTGTTTAAATGAACCATGAGATAGTCTCCTACTATAAATTGTACATCTCCTCTTGACACATGCACTTTAGCTTTCAATTTGTGAGTAGCCTCTATAATAGTCTTCTTAACTTGCTCTTGTATCTACATCATTGTCTGAGAGGAAACTTCTACATGACCACTCCTATACTCCATAGCTCCTAAATCTCTAAGTTCACACACTCCCCTTGGATGCATCCCATAGATTATCTCAAAAGGAATTCTTCCTGTAGTCTGATTGACACTATCATTATATGCATACTCAGCTTGTGGAATCACTAGACCCCATGTCTACCCATATTCCTTAGTTAGGCATCTACGCAAGTTCCCTAACACCCTATTGATCTCCACAGTTTGACCATCTGTTTGTGGTTGGTAAGTTGAGCCAAAAGACAAATTTGTACCCAATCTACTACATAGAGTCTTCCAAAAATTACTCATAAACTTGATATGCCTATCTGACACAATGCTTAGGGGTAGTCCATGTATCCTCACAACTTCTTTGAAGAAGAGATGAGCAATATAACTAGCATTATGGGTGGTCTTACAAGGAATAAAATGACTCATTTAACTGAATCTATCTACCACCACATAAACACTACCCAACCCTATCTTCTTCTTAGAGATACCTACAATAAAATCCATGCTAATGCACTACCAAGGTTGACTAGGAATAGGTAAATGTTGGTACAAACCTGCATTGCTAGCCTCCCCTTGAGCTTTCATACAAACCACACATTATTCCACATATCTTCTGACACCTCTTGGCAACTTGGGCCAATGATAAAACCTTTGTACTAACTCTAGAGTCTTGTTGATGCCAAAATGCCCAATTAGGCTACCCTTGTGCTTCTCTTGAATGAGATTTTCTCTCATTGAACCCTTTGTAACACACAATTTATTACCTTTAAACCAAAGTCCACTTTGAAGAGTATATTATGCAATCTAACTGTGAAAATGGTTTTGAAAATCAGAACATACCTTATATGCTTCAGAAAAGTCTTCATCATCTTTATAGAGGTCCTTGAAACTCTCTATGCCAATACTTTAAAGTTGAACTCATGGAACTGTCAATATCCTCCTACTTAGTGCTTCTACAACCTTAATCAACTATCCTTTCTTGTGCTTGATATTAAATGCATAGGATTGTAGATATTTCATCCACTTCAAGTGCCTATTACTCACTTTCTCTTGTGTGTTATGTAACTTAGTGCATGATTATCTGTGAACACCACAAACTCCTTAGGAAGGAGATAATACCTCCATTTCCTAAGTGATTGCACTAGAGAATATAACTCCAAATCATAAGAATATTACTTCTTCTTGGCTTTATTGAGATTTTCACTAAAGAAAGCTATATGCCTATCCTCTTGGCTCAACACTCCTCCTACTACAACTCCACTTGCATCACACTCTACTGTGAATATCTTATCAAAAATAGGTAACAAAATGATAGGTTGGGTAGCCACTTGTTACTTCAAATATTTAAATGCACCCCCTGCTTCAAGAGTCCATTTGAACTTGATCTTTAACCCACCCTTAATGGTGTCTAACAATGGTGCACAAATGCCACTGAAATTCCTTATAAATTTTCTATAAAATTGAGCTAACCCATGAAAGATCCTAACCTCTATTCTTGTGGTTGGTGTTGGTCAATTCAAGATAGCCCCCACCTTGCTTGGGTCTATCTCTAATGAATCTTTAGATACTAAAAACCCTAAGTACACAAGTTCTTGCCTGAAGAACACACACTTCTCTAGATTGATGGACAACTTCTCCTCCTGCAAACTTTTGAGTAAAATCTACAAGTGCTTCAAATGTTCCTCTATTGTTTTTCTAAAGATGAGTATATCATCTAGATACACCACCATAAATATTCTAGTGCAATCCTTAAGCACCTTATTCATGAGCCTCATGAATGTGCTAGGGGAATTTGAAAGCCCAAATGGCATAAATCTCCACTCATATAACCCTTCAGTGGTTTTAAAAGTTGTCTTCCATTCATCCCCATCTTTTATTTTAATTTGGTGGTACCCACTCTTAAGATCCAACTTAGTAAAATATTTGGCCCCTCCAGGGTAGTCCATCAAATCTTCAATTCTAGGTCTAGGGAATCTGTACCTAATGGTAATTCTATTGATAGCTCTAGCGTCAGTGCAAAGTCTCCATTGACCACCTTTCTTGGATGCGAAGACCATAGGTACGACACTTGGACTGATGCTCTTCTTGATTAATCCTTTGTCTCCTAGCTCCTGCACTTTTCTAGCCTCTTCTTGTTTCTTCTCTAGTGTGAGCTTGTAGGCTTCTTTGTTGGGAAATGAAGCCCCTAGTATAAAGTATATCTTATGACTGATAGTCCTTTTAGGAGGTAATGTTGTTGGTGTTCCATGACTGATTATGTCCTTGAACCTACCAAGTAAGTCTAGCACTTCCTCTGGTATACGTGCTTGAGTAATCTTTTGTTCTTTCTTGGGTACCAAAACTATAGCATAGCCTTCACTTCCTTGAAGATAAAACTAAGAAACCCCTTTCCATTGCTAAGTAAGACACTGGGGGTCTTTGAATGTGTTTCTTTTTCATCTAACACTGAATATATCTTGAATGTTCTACCATCCTTCTTGAAGGAGACAATATTCTCTTTTCCATCATAAATGGCTCCTCTGTCATATTGCCATGGTCTTCCCAATAGGATATGGCATGCATCCATAGGAAACACATCATAAATCAACATGTCTTTGTATCCTCGAATGGAGAACTCAACCCATGTTTGTTCATTTACAAGGACACTTTGCCCTTTATTCAACCATGTCACCTTGTATGGATTAGTATGGTGTATATTTGTCAATTTAAGCTTCTTCACTACCTCTTCTAAGACTATGTTATCTGTGGAACTAAAAATCCACAATAACCTTGCACACTTTACCAAGTATTTTTCACCTTATCCTAAATAAGGCACTTCTTTGCTTTGGTTCCTGTTTGACTGG
Source organism: Thuja plicata (assembly GCA_018584345.1). Taxonomy (NCBI): domain Eukaryota; kingdom Viridiplantae; phylum Streptophyta; class Pinopsida; order Cupressales; family Cupressaceae; genus Thuja; species Thuja plicata. The sequence goes on along the minus strand of MU226855.1, from coordinate 2,663,746 downwards.
TTGTCTAATTAGAAATCTTCTAAACATGCAATTTTCCCCCACCTCTGACTAAATATGGCTAATCTCTAGTGACTTGACACTTGATGTGTCTTCTTGAGCATATGCTACTCTCTTTTCAATATTTGAAGAGGTTTATTTCTCAGGGCACCTATAAGAAGGATGTTCCATTTTTCCACAACTATAGCACTTCAGGCTAGCGAAGTAATGATTACTTCTTCCTACACATATTCCTTTGTTAGAACCCCCTTGAGCTCCTCTACCTCTTCCATAGCCTCCTCTAAAGGTCATCTCATTTATATTATTTTCAAGTTTAGATTCTTCTTGGCTTCTTTTCAGAGTCCCTCTACCTTGGTATCCACCTTTGTGACCTCTCTGGTCTCTTCCTCTTCCTCTACTCTTTGAAGTTTGATATTTTTTCCTCCTACTCTTATCTTCAATCTTGATAGCTAGTTGATAAAATTGGTGTACTGTCTTGGGACTTAGAAGAGCCATCTCTTCTTGAATATTCCATTTTAAGCCATTTAGGTATCTAGCCACCTTGCGGCTTTCATCTTCAGACACATTAGATCTCATATAAAGCTTTTCAAATTCCTCATTGTAGGAATTCACACCAAAATCCTTCTATTTTAGGCTCCGTCTCTTCTTATGCAATTGTATTTCATATTCATCTGGTATGTATGCCTCTTTCACTTTGAAAACCATTCCTTTCCAAGTGGAAATTGGTTTCTTTCCTTCTTTTTTCCTTTAATGCTTGAATGAACTTCCACCATGTCAATACAGAGCCTCTAAGTCTTGAATTTTCTACTCTTAGCTTCTGATCTTTGGTAACTCCATCACATTCAACATGATTCTCCACACCTTCTATCCAGTCCATGACTAGATCTGCCTCCATCTTTGCACTGAATAGTGGTATCCCTTCAATATATTTTCTACTCATAGATTCCAAAGCCTTCAAGAAAGGTTCTTCCCACAACATAGGGTCAGGTTTAGGGACTTTATCCTCTTTTGCAACCACTTTACCCTTAGCTTCTTTCCCTTCCAACTTATCACTGAATTCATCAGTCTCGGTCTGCAATTCACTAAATGCTTGCTCTAGCTTAGATATTATTTCCCTCAATAGCCTAGTATCTACTTCCTAGTCATCTACCTTCTTGGCCAATTCCACATAAATCACCATGATTGAGGATACATTGGACTCACAATCTGACATGCACTATGCAATCCCAAATCTTTTGGTGCTCATATACCAATCTAATAGGGAGGTTGGATGAATCAATCACTGATTCATGCTCCTAGTATTCTTGAGAGACTTCTAGGGTGTCTTCACTACACTCCTCAGCACCTATAGGATCTTTAACACTTATGGATCTCCTGTTCACTCTGGCCAACCCAGATATCAAGAAATATTCCACTAACCAAGCTCTAGACTTGGTGCATTCTTGCTTCACTATCCATAGCCCTTATACAACCTTAAAGGCTTGTAACCTCCAAATTATTTAATTGATCTTACAGAGGTTTGGAGGTGACTTAAACCTTTCCAATTCAACCAAATAGGGGTGTTAGGAGTCCCACCTAGTCCAACTAGTAAGTCAACTTCACCAATTCTTCACAAAACAGGCCTAATAGGCTACTAGCCCTATTAGGTCTCCTACTCCAAGAAAATAGTGATTTTATCCTAATTATTCCAAAGAAACCTTGCATCCCTTTCTTTGGAATATTGGATAAATTTCCAAATCCTCAAGGAATTTTGGGGTCTCGGGGTCACCACCTTTCGTACAACACCCTAACTCAAAATGAGTAATTTTAAGGGTTTTCAAGCTTCCACTAGCTTTTGGACAAGATGGAATTTTTTAGGCTATAAAATGGATTGGTATGACCCTTCTTTTCACAAAATATTGGCAAGACTCCTATACTCAAACTCCAAAAATAGATTTGGCTCTAGCTATCCACCTCTACAAGTTGTGCTCTTTGCAAGTTGTGCTCTCTACAACTTTGTCTTCCATAGTCTGGCTCACCATAGGCTCGCCTAGGGAAAGATTTAAAAACTCATTCCTCTACATATCAGGGCCCAATCTCCTATATAATATATGTGCATGGCCTCTACTCAATTTTCCCAAGAGGTCGTGTAGAATGGACAGTGGGAAAGTGAGTTAGAACTCCATCTTTGCAAACTGCCTAGATTGAACCTGTGAAAGTGCCAAACAAAACTTATTTACAAAAAGAACACAAAACAAAGAAAAAAACCTATCTAATAGAACAAAGAAATAAGAAAACAACTACTCTAATACAAATATGAGTTACAATGCAATATTCAATCCATTAACTACCTACTGTCATCAAATAATTGAAAATTGCACACAAAACAACACAAAATCTTGATTTCTCCAAATCATTGCCCGTACAAAGGGTGTCCAACCTTGAATTTTGGTCAATGCATTTCTTATGTAGGGTGGTTAGGTAGTTAGTTTCCTCCTAGGGATATCTTTCATTGAGTTGTAAAAATGCGGCAATGTTGCTCGAGCAACATTTCAAACTTGCAAAATGCAACTTTACATCTTTTTGACAATTTCTTGCAAAATCAACCAAATGAGTTTCAATGCTCAACAAACCTTACAAAAGACCCTAAACATGGTTGAAACATGGTTCTAAACCATTCTAGAGCCCACTAACATCATTCTAACATCATCTTCCCACTTGAGAAAATCAAGAGGCTTTACAACATTCTAGCCCCCAATTGCAACTTACAAAGGTCCTAAGACTCTATAGACTAAACCTTATTGTACTCTCTACTATGGTCAACATGGCCTTAGGAAAAAATTACAAAATGCCATAAAGGAACACACACAAAAAAATGTTACTTGGATTGTCTAAGCAACCCATGGGTGCTCCTGCACCAATTAGGGTTAGGGTTAGGGTTAGGGTTAGAGTTAGGGTTAGGTTTACGGTTAGGGTTAGAGTTAGGGTTAGGGTTAGGGTGATTTTTGTGGTTAGGGTTAGGGTAATTTTTTATGGTTAGGATGTATGGTTATAGGTTTTGTTTAGGGTTAGAGTTAGGGTTAGTGTTAGGTTTTTACAAAGGGTTATAGTTAGGATTATGGTTTGGGTTACAGTTAGAGTTAGGGTGATTTTTATAGTTAGGATGTACCGTTATGGGTTAGAGTTAGAGATAGAGTTAGGGTTGACTTTATGATTATGATTAGGGTTAGGATTAGGGTTAGGGTTAGGGTTAGGGTTTAAGTTAGGGTTAGGATTAGGGTTATTTCTATAGTTAGGATGTATGATTATGGGTTTAGGTTAGGGTTAGGATTAGAGTTATGGTGATTTATATGGTTAGGATGTATGGTTATAGATTTTAGTTAGGGTTAGTGTTAGGGTTAGAGAGAGGGTTACGGTTAGGGTTAGGGTTATGGTAAGGGATATAGTTAGAGTTAGGGTGATTTGGTTAGTTAGGATGTACGGTTATGGGTTTGGGTTAGGTTTAGAGTTAGGGTTAGTGTTAGGGTTAGAGAGATGGTCAGGGTTAGGGTTAGGGTTTTGGTTATGGTGCAGGAGCACCCATGGGTTTCTTAGGATAATCCAATTTTTTATTTTGTTGAGTGTGTTCCTTATGGAAAATTTTTTGTGTTTTTCTTAAGTTCATGTTGACCATAGTGTGAGTACAATAGGATTTAGGTCTAGTGAGTTTTAAGCCCTTTAAAAGTTACAATTAGGGGCTAAAAACTTGTAAAGCCTCCTAATTATAAAAACATGAATAATAATGTCAACATGATGTCAGTAGGGATTAGAGTAGTTTAGAATCATGTTTCAACCATGGTTAGGGTCTATGGTAAGATTTGATGAGTGTTTGAACTCATTTTGTTAAAATTGGATAAAGTTGTCAAAAAGATATAAAGTTGCATTTCACAACTTTTGCAATTTTGAAAGGTTGCTCAGACAACATTGTCAAAACATGCAAATCAATGAATGAGTGCCCTATGAGGAAAATAACTACTCAACTGATCTATTTAAGACATGTCTTGACTGAAATGAAAGGTTGGACACCCATTGTATGGACAAAGATTTATAAATTCAAGAATCTGGCTTGTTTTGTGTGTCATTTCAGTTACTTTCACGACACTAGGTAGTTAATATATTGAATTAGTATTTTAGCTTGTGAACGGGTTAGATTAGGTTTTTTACTAGTTCTATGTGCCATTAGATAGGTGTTTTTTTTCTTTGTGTTCTTTTTGTAAATAGTTTGTGTTTGGCACTGTCACTAGTTCAATTCAGGTAGTGTGCAAAGATGGAGTTCTGACTCACTTTCCCACCATCTATTTTGTATGGCCTCTTGGGATTAGTGAGTATAATATATGTACATATTTTTTTTAGGATCTTGGGCCCTCAAATATAGAGGAGTGAATTTTAATGTCTTTCCCTAGGCGAGCCAGTGGTGAGCCCGACTAGGGAAGACTAAGTTGAAGAGAGCATAACTTGCAGTGGTGGATACTTAGAACCAAAATACCTTTTGTAGATTGAAGTTAGGAGTCTTTCCAAGATTTGGTTAAGAGGAGAGGGTCATACCAATCCAGTTGATGGTCTAACACATTCAGTCTTATTCTAGAGTCAATGAAGACCTTACAATCACTCATTTTGGGTTAGGGTACTGTATGGAAGGTGGTGACCCCAAGACCCCAAAAATACTTGAGGGGCTAGTAAATGTTCCAAGAATCCCAAGAAAACTTGCAGGGTTTCTTTGGAAATTTTAGGAGAAAATCCCTATTTTCTTGGAGTAGGAGACCTAATAGGGCTACAAGCCTATTCAACATATTTTGTGAAGAATTGAAGAAATCGGCTACATTGTTGAACTAGGTGGTACTCCTAACACCCCTAGTTGATTAAATTCACATAGTTCAAGACACTTCCACACCTGTATAATAATATCTTATGTATATGGAGGTTGCAAGCCTTTAAGGTTGTGTAAGGGAAAGAGTTTGTGAAGCTAGAATACACCAAGTATAAGACCTAGTTGGTTGAGTATTTCTTGATAGTTGGGTTTAATAGAGTAACCAGGGGATAAATATTGGTTGATGGTCTTATAGGTTCCAAGGAGTGTAGTGAAGACACCCTATAAGTCTCTTGTGATGACTTGGAGCATGAATAAGTGATTGATTCATCCAACATCCCTATTAGATTGGTATCAAAGCCCCAAAAGATTTGGGATTACATACTGTATGTTACATTGTCAGTCTAGTGGGTCCTCAATCATGGTGACTAATGTGGAATTGTCCAAGAAGGTTGATGACCAAGAGGTAGACAATAGGCTATTGAGGGAAAGAATAGCCCAACAAAAGCAAGCATTGAGTGAAGTATAGACCAAGACTGATTAAGTCAGTGATAAGTAAGAAGGGAAAGAAGCTATGGGTAAAGAGGTTGTAGAAGAGGAAAAATCCCCTAAACCTGACCCTATGTTGCAAGAAGAAACTTTCTTGAACACTTTGAAAGCCATGACTGGAAAATCTCTTGAAGGGATACCACTATTCAGTGGAAAGATGGAGGCAGATCTAGGCATGGACTAGATAGAAGGAATGTAATACCATTTTGAATGTGATGGAGTCACTGAATCACAGAAGGTCAAGGTGGAAAATTCAAGATTTAGATGATCTGCATTGACATGGTGTAAGTTCATTCAAGAAGAAAGGGAGAAACAAGGAAAGAAACCCATTTCTACTTGGAAAGGAATGGATGTCAAAGTGAAAGAATCTTACATTCCACATAACTATCAAATACAATTGCACAAGAAGAGAGAAAGCCTAAGACAGAAGGATCTTTATGTGAATTCCTATATAGAGGAATTTTAAAAGCTTTTCATGAGATCTAATGTCTTTTAAGATGAGAGCCTTAAGGTGGCTAGATACCTAAATGGCTTAAAATGAAGTATTAAAGAAGAGATGACTCTTCTAAGTCCCAAAATAGTACACTAGTGCTATCAAATGGCTATCAAGATTGAAGTTAAGAGTAGCAAGAAACAAGAACAAACCTCTAAGAGAAGAGGAAGAGGAAGAGACCAGAGAGGTCATAGAGGTGGATACCAAGGTAGAGGGAATGAAAAAACAAGCCAGGGAGAGTCTAAAATTTTAGAGGATGGGATTAAAACAACTTCTAGAGGAGGTTATGGAAGAGGTAGAAGAATTCAAGGGGGTTCTAATAGAGGAAGAGGTGTAGGCCAAAGTAATTCTTACTTTGCTAGTATAAAATGCTATAGTTGTGGACAAATGGGACGTCCTGCTTATAGGTGCCCAGAGAAAGCTTCCTCTTCAAACAATGAAAAGAGAGTATTATATGCTCAATAGGACACATCAAGTTTCAAGTCACTAGAGATTAGCCATATTGAGTTAGAGATGGGGGAAAATCTCATGTTTAGAAGAGTTCTAATATGACAACAAGTCAAACAGGAACCAAAATAGAGAAGAGCCTTATTTAGTATAAGGTGCAAAATACTTGGTAAAGTGTCCAAGGTTATTGTGGATTTTGGTTCCACATATAACATAGTCTCAGAAGAGGTAGTGCAGAATCTTAAGTTGACAAAGATACCCCATATTAATCCATTTAAGGTCACATGGTTGAACAATGGGAAAAGTGTCCTTGTAAATGAGAAAATATGGGTTGAGTTCTCTATTGGAGGATACAAAGAAAAATTAATTTGTGATGTGTTTCCTATGGATGCATGCCATCTCTTATTGGTAAAACCATGGCAATATGACAGAGGAACCATTTATGATGGAAAAGAGAATACCGTTTCATTCAAAAAGGATGGTAGGACATTCAAGATACAGTCACTATTAGATGAAGAGAAAAAATAGTCAAAGACCCCTAGTGTCTTACTCAGAAATGGAAAGGATTTTCTTAATACTCTTCAACAAGAAGGAAGTGAAGGCTATGCTATTTGTGGTACCCAAGGAAGAAGAAAAGACTACATAAGCACATATACTAGAGGATGTACAAAACTTACTTGGAAATTTCAAGGACATAATCAATGATAGAACACCAGTAACATTACCTCCTAAAAACACTATCAGTCATTAGATAGACTTTATACCAGGGACTTCATTACCCAACAAGGTAGCCTACAAGATCACACCATAGAAGAATCAAGAAGTGGCTAGACAAGTGCAGGAGATACTAGACCAAGGGTTAATAAAGAAGAGAATTAGTCCATGTGTTGTACCTATAGTTTTGGTATCCAAGAAGGGTGGTAAGTGGAGACTTTGCACTGCTTCTATTGATATCAATAGAATTACTATTAGATACAGATTCCCTATACCTAGAATTGAAGATTTGATGGACTATCTTGGAGGGGCCAAATATTTTACTAAGTTGGATCTCAAAAGTGGATACCAATAGATTAGAATAAATGATGGGTATGAATGGAAGACGACTTTTAAAAACATTGAAGGATTTTATGAGTGGAGATTTATTCCATTTGGGCTTACAAATGCCCCTAGCACATTCATGAGGCTCATGAATGAGGTTCTTAAGGATTACATTGGAATATTTATGGTGGTGTATCTAGATGATATACTCATCTTTAGAAAAATAAAGGAGGAACCCTTGAAAAAATTGGAGATTGTACTCAAAAGGTTGCAGGAAGAGAAGATGTCTATCAATCTAGAGAAGTGTGAGTTCTTCAAAGAAGAACTTGTGTACTTGGGGTTTGTAGTATCTCAAGGTTCATTGAAGATGGACCCAAGCAAGATGGAGGATATCTTGAATTGGCCAACACCAACCATAGGAATAGAGGTAAGGAGATTTCATGGGTTAGCTCAGTTTTATAGAAAATTTATAAGGAATTTTAGTGGAATCTATGCACCCATGCTAGACACTGTTAAAGGTAGATTGAAAACCAAGTTCAAGTGGACTTATGAAGTAGGTAAATACTTTGAGAAGTTGAAATAATAGGTATCTACCCAACCTATCCTCTTGTTACCTAATTTTGATAAGTTATTCACTATATACAATGTGATACAAGTGGAGTGGAATTAGGAGTACTAAGCCAAGAGGATGGGCCTATAGCTTTCTTTAGTGAAAATATCAATGAATCCAATAAGAAGTACTCTTGTTATGAATTGGATTTATATTCTCTAGTGAAGTCACTTGGGAAATAGGGGCATTATCTCCTTCCTAAGGAGTTTGTGGTGTTCACAGACAATCAAGAGCTAATTTACATCAACAAACAAGATCAATTGAGTAATTGGCATCTTAAGTGGATGAAATATCTACAAGCCTTTACATTTACTATCAAGCACAAAAAATGACAGTTGAATAAGGTGGCATATGCACTAAGTAGAAGGATGTTGATAGTACAAGAAGTTCAACATCAAAGTATTAGCATATAGAGTTTTGAGGACCTCTATAGAGATGATTAATACTTTTCTGAAGCCTACAAGGTATGTTCTAATTTCCAAAATCACTTTCACAGTAAATTTGCAGAATATACATTAAAAAATGGTCTTTTGTTTAAGGGAAACTAGTTGTGTGTCCCTAATGGTTAAATGAGAGAAAATATCATTCAGGAGAAGCATAATGGTAGCTTAAGTGGGAATTTTGGCATCAACAAAACCATAGACTTAGTGCAGAGGCTTTAACATTGGCCCAAGTTTCTAAGAGATGTCAGAAGGTATGTTGAACAATGTGTTGTTTTTATGAAAGCCAAAGGGGGTGTTAGAAATGTAGGTTTGTACTGACCTTTACTTATTCCCAATAGACCTTAGTAGTGCCTTATCATGGATTTCATAGTAGGACTCTCCAAGAAAAAGATATGTTTAGATAGTATCTATGTGGTGGTAGATAGATTTAGCAAAATGAGTCATTTTATCCCTTGTAAGACCACCCATGATGCTATTTCTATAGCTCATCTCTTTTTCAAGGAGGTGGTTAGGATACTTGTGCTTCCCCTAAGCATTGTGTCAGACATGGATGCCAAGTTTATTAGTCATTTTTGAAAGACTCTATAGAGTATATTGGGTACCAACTTGTATTTTGGATCAACTTAACATCCACAAATAGATGGTCAAATTGAGGTAATCAATAGGGTGTTACGTAACTTGCTTGTATGTCTAACTAAGGAATATGGGTAGACAGGGGATCTAGTGATTCCATAAGCTCAGTATGTCTAAAATGATAGTGTCAATCAGACTACTCATAGAAGTCCTTTTGAAATAGTATATGCGATGCAACCAAGGGGTGTATGTGAGCTCAGAGATCTAGGAGCCATGGACCATAGGAGTGGTCATGTAAATGAATTCTCTCAGACAATGAAAGAGATTCAGTAACAAGTCAAGAGCACAATAACAAAGGCTATAGACAAGTTGAAAGCCAAGGTGGATGAGAAATGAAGAGATGTTAAATTTGATGTGAGAGACTATGTCGTGGTTCATCTAAACAAATCAAGATTATAGAAGGGAGTGACTATGAAGTTGTAGATGAAAAGAGTGGGACCATGCAAGATACTAGATAAATATGGGTAGAATGCCTATGAGGTGGAACTTCCCTCAGATTTAGGATCTCTCCAGCATTCAATGTGGGATACTTAGTCAAGTTCAAGGGACCATTGTCAGACATAAACCAGAACAATAGAGAGATATTGGATGATGTCTGTATTGAAGCCTTACCTCCCAAAATCAAGTTGCAAAAAAAGTGGATCTTAGAATCCAGGGTGAAGAAGTTAACTAGACATAGGGTATACTTGGAGCATTTGGTACAGTGGAAGGATCAACCAGAATTTGAAGCTACATGGGTGAAGGAAGGTAACTTCAAGAAATTTGGCATTAATTTGTCTTTGATTTCTCCTCATGTTTCTTGAAAGTTGTGTAGAGTGGGAGAATGGTGCAGGAGCATCCATGGGTTGCTTAAGATAGTCCAATTTTTTCTTTTGTTGATTATGTGCCTTATGGAAATTTTTTTGTATTTTTCTTAAGGTCATGTTGACCATAGTGTGAGTACAATAGGATTTAGGTCTAGTGAGTTTTAAGCCCTTTAAAAGTAGCAATTAGGGGCTAAAAAGTTGTAAAGCCTCCTGATTAGCAAAATGGGAATGATGATGTCAGCATGATGTCAGTAGGGCTTAGAGTAGTCTAGAACCATGTTTCAACCATGGTTAGGGACTATGGTAAGATTTAATGAGTGTTTGAACTCATTTTGTTAAAATTGGAAAAAGTTGTCAAAAAGATGTAAAGTTGCATTTTGCAAATTTTGCAATTTTGAAATGTTGCTTGGACAACATTGTGAAAACATGAAAATTATGAAAGAGTGCCCAAAGAGACAAATAAATACTCAAGTGACCTATTTAAGACATTTCTTGACCTAAATGCAAGGTTGGACACCCATTCTACGGACATAGATTTGTGAAATAAAGAATCTGGCTTGTTTTGTGTGTAATTTCAGTTACTTTCATGACAGTAGGTAGGTAATGGACTGAAACCAACATTGTAGCTCTTTCATGGGTTAGATTATTTGTTTTACTAGTTCTGTGTGCCATTACATAGGTATTTTGTTTTTCTTTGCATTCTTTTTGTAAATAGTTTATGTTTGACATTGTCACTGGTTCAATCCATGTACATATCCTGTGCAGGAGTTTGGGCCCTCAAATATAGAGGAAGAAATTTTAATGTCTTACACTAGGCAAGCCAGGGGTGAGCCCAGCTATAGAAGACCAAGTTACAGAGAGCCTAACTTGCAAAGGTGGATACTTAGAACCAAAATACCTTTTGGAGATTGAAGTTAGGAGTCTTTCCAATATTTCTTGAAGAGGAGAGGGTTGTACCAATCCAGTTGATGGTCTAACACATTCAATCTTGTTCATGAGCCAGTGAAGACCTTGAAACCCTTAAAATCACTCATTTTGAGTTAGGGTATTGTAAAGAAGGTGGTGACCCAAAGAACAAAAAAATCCTTGAGGGGTTAGTAAATTTTCAAATAATCCCAAGAAAATTTTCAGGGTTTCTTTGGAAAGGTTAGGAGAAAATCCCTATTTTCTCAGAGTAGGAGACCTAATAGTGCTACTAGACTATTAGGCCTTTTTTGTGAAGAATTGAAGAAATCAACTACATTGTTGAATGAGGTGGGACTCCTAACACCCCTAGTTGATTGAATTGGCATAGCTTAAGACACCTCCATAACTCTGTAAGACTATCTTATGTATATGGAGGTTGCAAGCCTTTAAGGTCGTGTAAGGGCAAGAGTTTGTGAAGCTAGAATGCACCAAGTATAAGACTTGGTTGGTTGAATCTTTCTTGATAGTTGGGTTGGCTAGAGTAACCAGGGGATCAACATTGGTTGAGGGTCTTATAGGTGCCAAGGAGTGTAGTGAAGACACCCTAAAATTCTCTTGTAAAGACTAGGAGAATGAATCAGTTATTGATTCATCCAACCTCCCTATCGGGTTAGGGTTAGGGTATTTTTTTGGTTAAGATGAACGATTATGGGTTTGGGTTAGGATTAGAGTTAGGGTTAATGTTAGGGTTAGAGAGAAGGTTATGATTATTGTTAGGGTTAGGGTTAGGGGTAGGGTTAGTGTTAGGGCAATTTTTACGATTAGGATGTATAGTTATGGGTTTGGGTTAGGGTTAGAGTTAGGATTAGGGTGATTTTTATAATTATGATTAGGGTTAGAGTTAGGTTTAATGTTAGGGTTAGATTTAGGGTTAGGGTTAGGGTGGTTTTTATAGTTAGGATGTACGATTATGGGTTGGGTTAGGGTGTCTTTTTACAATTAAGGTAAGGGCTAGAGCTATGGTTACGGTGATTTTTATAGTTAGGGTATAGTTATGGTTTTTGGTTAGGGTTAGGGTGATTTTTACAGTTAGGATGTATGGTTATGGGTTTGGGTTAGAGTTAGGGTTAGGGTTAGGGTTAGGGTTAGAGTTTGAGTTAGGGTTATGGTGATTTTTATGGCTAGGGTTTGGGTTAGAGTTACAGTTACAATGATTTTTAAGGTTGGGATTTACGTTTATGGTTTTAGGTTACAATTAGGGTTAGAGTTAGGGTTAGGATTAGTGTTAAGGTTAGGATTAGGGTTAGGATTAGGGTTAGTGTTAGTGTTAGGGTTAGTATTAGGGTTAGAGTTAGGGTTAAGGTTAGCATTGCAATTAGGATTAGGGTTATTATTAGGGTTAGTATTAGGGTTAGAGTTAGGGTTAAGGATAGTATTACAATTAGGGTCAATGGTCTAATTAGGGTTAGGGTTAGGGTGTATAGTTTAGAGTTAGGAGTAGTATTATGTTAATGATTAAGGTTAGGGTTAGGGTTAGTTTTAGGGTTAAGGTTAGCATTGTGATTAGGTTCAATGATCTAATTAGGATTAAGGTTAGGGTGTATAGCTGAGAGTTAGGAGTAGTACTATGTTAACAAGGAATAGGGTTAGGGTTAGTATTAGAGTTAGTGTTAGGGTTAGTATTAGGGTTAAGGTTAGCATTAAAACTATGGCCAATGGTATAATTAGGTTTAGGGTTAGGGTTTGTGTTAGGATTAGTATTAGGGTTAAGGTTAGCATTATGATTAGGGTCAATGCTGTTATTAGGGTTAGAGTTATAGTGTACAGTTTACAGTTAGGAGTAATATCATGTTAACGGTTAGGGTTAGGGTTAGTAATAGAGTTAGTGTTAGGGTTAAGCATTAGGGTTGAGGTTAGAATTACAATTAGGGTCAATGATCGAATTAGGGTTAGAGTTAGGGTGTATAATTAATAGTTAGGAGTAGTATCATGTTAATAGAAAGGGTTAGGGTTAGGGTTAGTATTAGGGTTAGTGTTAGGTTTAGTATTACATTTATGATTAAATTTAGTAATGTGATGTACATATTAGAGTTTTAGATAATGAACATTATGGTTATTGTGAAAGATAGTATCTGTGTTAGTTAATGTTAGTATTATGATAGGTTTAATTGAAGTTTAGCATTTGTGTTAATGTTATTGGAATAATAGTTATAACTTTTATTTAGATTAATGGAAAAGTGGGTATCATAATATGATATGATTGTGATTTTTTATACACATTGAATTAAAAGTGAACATAATTTCTATATATAATCTACTAATTTATTGATTTAGAATGATTGAGGATAGTTTTCATGTAATGTAGGAGAACAATTAATAGTATATTTCATAATAGAAAGTTCAAAATATATCATTAAAGTACATCATTGATTGTCAAGACATTTAGGTCTGATTTATTTTGCTTTTCTCATGGAAAGTTGTTTTCCACTTTTCATTTTTTCATAACAGTCATATGTTAATGGTGGAATTATTCTCAAGCCTTCTAGAGAATTTACACAAGATAAAACCACAAATGTCAATTATGCTCTCTCTCTCTCTCTCTCTCTCTCTCTCTCTCTCTCTCTCTCTCTCTCTCTCTCTCTCTCTCTCTCTCTCTCTCTCTCTCTCGCCTATATCAACTGTCACTTTTGAAAGAGTTAGGACATCCTATGATTTATGAATTGTCAAAGCCCATGCTTACCTTAATGGTAATTGAAAGGTTATATCCCTCTGTAGTGGTGCTATTGGAACTATATTTGGATGCGGGTCACCATATGGTATTCTAGAATAATTATCAAATTCAACTGTGACATATGCTAGTGGTTCAGGTGGAGAATTTTTGGGTTTGTACACAATATTCTGGATATATCACAACGCTCCATTGACAAGACTGACTTCCATCGACAGATTTGTAGTAAACTTCATCCTTGAATCCTTACTAAATAGTAACTCTACATCAAGTTCTTTATTTCATGAATCTTCAATTGTATTAGCCTTCCTTGACTTAGTTGCAAGACTACGTGCAACAAGATGCCTCAACAAATATAATATCCTCATGTTATGGCTATGAACATTGTCATTTGTTGAGAATAAATGCACTATCTTATCAAACTCATCATTGATTGCAACATCTAACCTTACAACCCCTGGGTTCTCATCATAAGAAAGTTCCTGTCATCTATTTTCTGATTTGCATCTCTCAGATTTGTTGAAAGCTCATGAAATCATTTTTGCTGGATGTTACCTCCATCTTACTTAAATATTTTATCTAATGTAACCACATTTTTTAATTATTTCCATAGTAAATTTTCCCTCTTGTTGCTATCACACGTTGGTTTATCATTGACTGGAGGTAACTGACCAAAATCACCAACCAAAATAATAGATACACTTGAAAGAAAGTGACAAAAAATAATTTTTAGACCATCTAGGAAGATCATATGAAGCTATTGTATACAAGTTATATTAATAAATATTATACCACATAAGTTACACTATTACCAAGAACCAAAGGTATACCTACAAAACTTATGTCAGCACTTTGTGGGAATGCTTGTCTGAGTCGATAATCTATATTTTCTAGCAAGTTTTGACCAATGGAGCTTATTTCATCAATTAAAATATATTTGATGTGGGCCATATCTTCTTTAAAGCTTATAATTTGTGCCCCTTCTATCTGAAAAAAATATTTCATTCGTATTCACAACTTTGAATGAATTATAGAAGCTCCTATATTGAAAGCTTCAACTCCAATTGGTGTAAGTAATAAAATAGGAGGACTTGGAATTGCTGCTATCTGAAGAGAATTAATGGCACCAATTAGATAAGACTTTCATGTTCATGTTGTTCCTTGAATTATCATAAACAAAGGCACTTGAACCTAATTACTATGGTATTGTGTCATAATAATATCAATTTCCCTGTATTGCTTCTCAATGAGAGTTGTAAAGTTGATGCATTGTGGGATTTCATCATACATGAGACATCCATGTTTCTTCATTTCACCTATGATATTGATTTCACCAGTTGTACATTCTCTTTACTTTGATATTCACTACTCTAATTTGTATTTCTATCAATATCGCTTCTTCCCAACATGTATATTTAAGAAACCTGCATATGTTGACCACAATATAGCCTGGATATGATTTCACATTCATGCTCATGGTATTTGCCCAAATACCTCCATTATCTTTTGTTTCAGATTCAATGTTAGGATCATCATTTTCTATAGTTGTCACTCTTTCAACATACCATGAATTATAATTGAGAGACTTCTATTTTTCTACTATGATATTACTATCAACAACAATGTCACTTTCAATGGTACAAAAAGGTTTGTATAGTAACAACTCAGATAAACAAAATTCCACCCATTTACTTGAATCGGGTGGAGGAATGGATAGAAACCTAGGGAAAAATCTAACACTAGTTGTTGTTTCCCTTGGCTCCCATTTGTTATCTCCTCTTTTTATAGGATTGTATATCTCATATCTTGCTGCATCAATCAATGTGATACCTTCCATACAAAGTGGCCTTGTTTTATAGCTGTCTATAAAAGAGTTTGTGTTGTTAATCATTATCCTCATTATTTGTTGATATAGGTTTGAGAACTTCATGTGACACATTTAGATCAAAAAACCTTCTTCTACTCTCCACCAATCGAAGCTTTAACAACATATGACATGTTAGATGAGCTAAAATGTCTCTTTCTATAACTGTCTCTATGAGAAGCTTTTTGTATCCCTGTGCAACTAAATCATCTAGATTTTCTAGGTTTGACAGACGCATCAACATTTCTATATACATTTCTAAGCCTCTCTCAGCTTTTGTGGCATACTTTGCAATGTATTTGATAATTGCATGTTTTGAAAGAATGGGTTGCCAATCTATATTTTCCCTCCACAGTTGGAGTTTGTGTCAATTATGTGAATTGATTCTATCATCATTTCTTGTTGGCTCAATTTTTTTGTCACCAGACTCTCTATCCTCATATAATTTGGATCCCTCCAAATTTAATGGCCAAGGAGCATTATACCAAAGACAATGACAAAATAATATCTCATTTCATTAAGTTGTCTAAATAGTTTAGTTATAATACTAATATACAACTATTAACTGATGAAAAATATACCTGCAAACCATTCTTCCCCTTTTCTTAATGTTGTGTCCCCCTACCTCTTGGGTTGATTGTAATTTGATTCATTGATATGCAAACCTCTACTTAGTTATTAACTAAGTCTTATCTTCTTATCTCCACTTTATAATTATTAGTGTGAGCTATGAAAATCAATTATAAAGGAACACGATAATAGATAAAGCATTCAATAACTAAGAATCTAAGCTACATACATGATTGAACTGAAAAAGAAAAACTAAAACAATAAGGAAACAAGGAAGTGCAAAACCTCCTCTAAACTGAATCTAAGCTCCCATTTTGATGTGTTCATGCTTATGTATGTGTGCTCAAGATGTGCTCCAAGATTTAAAGGTATGTTCTCTAAAATGGCATTATAAGTTTACTCTTCAAGATTAGAATATCTAAGCTAAAACTGACATTATGATGTTGCTTCAAAAGATGGATGAAATGCGAAGGAATGAGCCTTCTATTTATAGAAAACATGTGAGGAATCAAGGGCTCAGATGGAAAGTTGAAGAGAGGTCCAGATGCCACTAGAAGAGACCACATGGATTGTGCTTCTTAAAGTGCATCAAATTGTGACACTTTTCACAAGGGGATTGGGTTGGAAGTAAGGAGGAATGTGACCATTTAGGAAAATGGACCAAGAAGCCTCTAGAAGATAAGGCTCATAAAGAGGGTGTAAGAGCCTTAATGGGGGATGTAAGAGGCATTTATGAAGGTGTAAGAGCCTTAAATGCATATAGATAGGCTTGGCTTGAGATTGTTGAATTTGGGGAAGGGATTGAATTCCTAATCCCAAGATTAGAAATGTGACATCGTTAGGGAGAGTTTAGGATTAGGGTTAGGGTTTAAGATGGGATTAGTAAGGGTGAAGAGGTTAGGATTAGTTGGAACTCAGGGTTAGGTGGTTGGGAATGGTTAGGTTAGCATGTATGAAGAGGTTGGATTGAGTTAGAACTCAAGGTTAGGTGGTTGAGATAGGTTAGGTTAGGAGTTAAAGGGAATATTAATGAATTGAATTACATAAATAACATATTCATTCAATAATAGGGGAAAAGGGTTATAATTAATTATTAAGCTATTGGTTGCTTTTAATAATTAATTAGGACTATAGCCAATTAATTTAATTAATTAGGGCTAGGGGATGACATAGATCAATTAGGTAATAATTAATTACTTAGCTGATATGTCTTAGAAGGCACTAAATATGGTTAGGTGTGTTAATCAAATTTAGGTGTCTACATTTTGCCCCTCTTCGACATAGTGTTAGAATAATACTATTTTGAAGATGTTTAAAATAATAGACGATGCGAAGATGTGGATGTAGGAAACAAAGTTGCCCCAGAGTGATGATTATGATAGAAGTTGGCTAGGGATGATGCCCCCTCAAGAGGACGATAGGGAGAAACAGTGAAGCCCTGACAACATCTCGAAAAGACAGCAAAGAGCAATAGGATAGAATGAAGAGAAGAAGGAAATAGAAGAATGAGGGATCAGAGATTCAAGTTTGCATCAGGGATAAAGGATTAGGTATGGGATTAGGATTATGGTTGGGGATGGGATTTTAGCTATGGTGTAAAAGACGCGATGCTATCTGGGATGTAACTAAAGTGAGTGATATAAAGAAAACAAAAAGGAATAACCTCTCGAAGAGAGTTCAAGTTTCTTGTATTGACAAGGGTAATTTCTAGGAACAAAGTTTGATGTCTCTTGATCAGTGATGAAGATAGGATATGATGGGGCTTAAGAAAGCTGCTGATAGGATATGACTGATTAGGTCAGACAAGAGGAAGGATACATACTACAAGGACTTGATAATGATGTGATTTGAAACTAAGATAATGATCACGATAGTCTTGTTTAAACTTTTGATTTTAACAATAGAAAATGATATTTGAACTAAGGCGGGATGATCCTAGGTGATTTGAGATTCACACTAACTCTATTTATCTCCACAGATGAGCACACAAATCTTTCGCACCATACAGGGATAGTAGGATTAGGATGATTGCTGGGATGGTAGGATTGGATTGGTAGGATAGGATAGGATTGTGGATAGGTTGATAAGATTAGATTGCACTGTGGGGATTTGGATGGGGGATTATCTTGAAGCTTGAGAAAGGGGTATTCCAGGATGGAATACCACCACATAGTTGAGCACTGATTTTTATATAGCAACGCTAGAGACCATGCCAAGGTTACTAGGAACACGAGGCCTTGTCAGTGGTGTTGAAGAGGAATGACACAACAAACACATGAGGGTTGCCCCAGCATCAAACATGAGTCCCAGAAGAGCCATGGTCAAAATAATGCTAGAAAATCCCACAAGAAAATGACACTTCCCAAGTGCAGCATGCAAAACCAAATGGATTAAATACATGCAAGGGTTATATTCGACTGACTCACAAGAAGAAAAAAAAATGATCAAGTTCCCTATCCTAGGTGCATCCAGTCGTAGCATATCATGATATAAAGAATCATGGAGACCTTGAGGAAGAGAACAACTGAAAAGAATCAGGAGAGATAACCAAGAGAAAAAATTAAATTTCAAGATCAAAAATTCATTAACAATACACCTTTTTCTAGAGAGATCAATGATATGGGATGATGATTGGATTGAGATTAGGTCAAGAGGAAGGATACATCCTACAAGAACCTAGTGACAATGATGATCTAGATTTAGGTCAATGAGAGGAAGGATACATCCTTAAGGACCCATTTCTAGAATGATGATTAGATTTAGGTCAATGAGAGGAAGGATACATCCTCAAGGACCCATTTCCATGGAGATGTCAAGTGTGAATTTGATTGGCCAAAAGATGTGATGATGATTAAATTGCTGAAACTAGATTTTATCAAAAGGAACTTGTTGTAGCACAAGATTCATAAATGGAACTGGATCACTTTCTGCAAAAAGACCGACCAAGGACATGAGATATGTACAAACGAGACTAGCCTCAAGAATGGAATGATGCAGACAAGATATGTACAAACTTAAAGCACTGGAAGCTCAAAGAGAATGGATGAGATGAATTAGATATGCATGATTTTTCCCTAGTTTATCCAAAATGCCAAGATAAAGGAATAGTAGATGAGGTGCTCTAGATGTGGGAATAAGGTAATCCCAAAGAAAACACAATGATTGGGAAGGATGCATCCCAATGATGATGATTGGATTGTGATAAAAGCTTGCAGCAAGGCTAAGGGTGTGCTTGGATGGGCTAATTGCTGCTTGATCTTGGATAGCTAGAGGATGTGGATAGGATTTGCATGCGATGGTAGGTCACGGGGAGAATTAGGATTGGAATGGATGGAATTAGGTGCATGAGGATAGCCTAGAGCTAGATACCAATGACAAGGGAAGAAAAAAGTGATGGGATATATGAAAGGAGGAATTGGAAGATAGAGGAGACGTTGGGGAATGTAAACAGGGAAGCACTGGATGGAAGGATTTTAGTAGAGGAAGGGATGGATAGTTGAAGGATTGGAAATAGGAGAGGTAGATTGGGAAATGACAGGTGGATACGAGAAGGTTTCCAAGGACTACTTCAGAAAGGAATAGAATGCCCCCACTTAGGATAGGTCATGTATGTGAGGAAGCATTAGGAGGGGGCAATAAAGGATGGAAGAGAGGATAACAAGAGAATGATGGAGGTGAATGAAAGATAGGACGAAGGGTGGCTAAGGGAAGAAGATAGTGTAGAAGGATAGATAAAAGGAAGGATGGGTGGATAAAAGGATAGGTGGATAAAGATGGGAGATAGGAGATGGATGTCAAGAGATGTCCAAAAGCATGATGGTGGCCCGTATATTTCTCATCAAGATCTAGAGGAGGATGGAGGAAGTGAAAAGGACAAGACGGGATATGGATGGTATATGGATGGTGGCCAGAAGGAACTTGCCCCTAAGTGTGAAGAGAAACTATATGGAGGAACTACACATGACACCTGTTTACCAAGGTGCTTCTTTGCCAAGTTTTCACTAGTGGACAAATTGATTTATCTTTCTTTTTGATTTTTTGCTTTTCTTTTATGCTTTTGCTTTGTGTTGCTTCATTTGGTGTTGATCAAGATATGTTGGTACAACTTTATGTGGGATGAGTGACTTATGAAAATGTAGGGATAAGATGGTTATGCGGGGGGAGATATGTGGGATAAGGGATATGATAGTTGGAAGTATGCAGGATAAAATGATGGAAAGTGAGTGGGATAGGGGGATGTTGTTAGGATCAACATTGGCACATGTTGTGAGGGATGTGGGAAGAGTGAATGTGAAGTGGATGGTAGCTTTGGATGCGATGTAGGAATCATGGTAGGAAGTTTTGGGACTTAAGGACCCAAAATAGATGGAGGAGAGGACTACTCAGCTAGAGGTTTAGTAACCTTAGATGCCACAATAGATTTTTCTTGTAGATGCGTATCATCTTTTTTCTTTGGGATCCACATAGTTTTTCCTTTTTCTCTGGTGGGCCTTTGTGTCCTTTGAAATGTAGTGCATGCTTTGATTGGATTTTCCTTTTCTTGAACATATCATTTAGATGGGACATGAAAATCTTTAGCTTTTGGTGGATATTTTTCTTTATTCATTGGTGATGTGGCATCCAAATTACAGTGAGTAGCATTGGAAGAGATATGAGAAATTTCATGAGATGGAGGAAGTATGGATGAAGTGGTGGAGGTAGGATGGTGGATGGGGCACATGGGTATGTACCTTTATTGATCCTGATGGGGAATGTAAGTGGTGGGATTTTTAATATGGGATTGATGTATGAAGGAAGGAGTGGGATGAGATTTTGGGACATAGGGGCCCAAAATGGATTGAGAGGATGAAGGAGGAATATGGTAGGTTGTCTTGGGTTGTAAGGATGGAGGAGGGGGATGGAATTATATGATTTAGAGGGTTGATAGGAAGATGCATTGTAGGGTTTCAAAGCACTATTGAACTTTGCTTTAGTTGTACCAAAAATTTTGGATGAAGGACCTCTAGGTGAGTAGCCAAAACCACAAAATTTTGGATGTATTTTAAAAGATATGGGCTCCAGTATACCTTGCTCATTTAGGCCTAAGCCTTTGCCTTGATATTTCCATTTTTTTAGCATTTGAGCGATGATAGGGTACTTCTCTTGTAGGGAACAAGATGCGAGTCCATTATCAGGCGGATGGAAAATGGTGGAGATGTAACCAATTTCTTCTATTTTAAGTGGATCACCATGGATGAATGTAAGTGGAACAAGGGGATAGAGTGATGTTGGTGGGAAAGTTTGGATTGGAGGTGATAAAGGAGGATGAAGGGGAGGGGATGAGATGCTTGGATCTTGACTTAGATGGGAAAATGAATTTTGAGATGGAGGAGATAGAGTGGGAGGATCTTGATTTGAAGGAGTGAATGAATTAGGAAGTGGGGTAGATGGGATGCTTAGATCTTGACTCAAATAGGATAATGGATCTGGAGTTGGAGTAGATGGAAGGATAGGATCTTGAGATGGAGGAGGGAAGGGAAATGGATCATAAAGTGGAGTGGATGGATCAAGTAAGGGATGGAGGGGGATGTTAGGATCTTTATATGGAGTGGATGGAATGATACAATCATCATTCACATCAATGGATACTTCAACATGCTTTTGGCCAAGGTTGTGACATGATTGGATTGATGGTGATGGTCTGATGGGGGATGTACAGAAGGATTATTCAGATGGA
The DNA here is from genome assembly GCA_018584345.1 of Thuja plicata. Classification (NCBI taxonomy): domain Eukaryota; kingdom Viridiplantae; phylum Streptophyta; class Pinopsida; order Cupressales; family Cupressaceae; genus Thuja; species Thuja plicata. Next base: position 2,642,121 of record MU226855.1, on the reverse strand, counting down.
GGGGATGGAAGAATGGGTGATTTTGCAAATGGGGTGTATGGATGGATGGGAGATTTTGCAAATGGGTTGTATGGATGGATGGGAGATTTTGCAAATGGGTTGTATGTAGGGATGGGGGATTCCATAGTGGAGGGAAGAAAGGTGGAAGCATGAGATTCATTGGATGTGGATGAAGATTGGATGAATGTAATAGATTAGGAGATTTCAATGTGCTAGGAGATGGAAGGGGATCAAAAAGTATGAGATTCGGAAGGGAAATAATAGGGATGGGAGATGGAAAAGGAATGTCAGGTGTGAGGGGTGGAAGAGGATTAATAAGTATGGGATTCAGAAGGGAAATGATAGGTGTGGGAGATGGAAAAGGAATTTCAGGTGTGAGGGGTGGAAGGGCTTCATCACTAGTGTTCTCCCATGGGGGATTGATATAACGTGACTCATCAACTATAAGAGATGGATTTTGTGTTGGATTCCTTGTGAAAATCCTTGGAGACTCAAGTATCGAAGATGGAGGATCTACAGGCATAGATGATGGGAAGTTAGGGTAGTCCATATATGAAGATGTGACAATGTCTTGTAAACTTGTATGGTTGAATGATGGTGTAGAGCTGGATGTAGGAGATGGTATGGCTAGATAGTTCACATAGGTAGGTGTGGCAATAGTTTGTGAACTTGATTGACTAACTAATGGAAGAGGAGGGATGGATTGGGGTATGGAATATGTGTTAATGTAGGTAGGAATTGGAGATGGTAGATTAGGATAAGATGGGGGAGATGGGTAGGATAGAGTGGATGATGGAGGAGCAATATTATGAGGATTCTGGTGATGGATTGGAGGAAATGGAGGACTAGGATTAGGGATTTGAACATGGGTTGGAGGATAATGAGATGGGGGATTAGGATTAGGGATGTAGCTAGTAATATTGTTATGAAAAGATGGATGGTGGGATATGACCATGGGATAAGATGGAGGCATGTATGTATAAGAAGGAGATGTGGATGGAGGATAAGAAGGATTTCCATTGTCAAAGGTATGATAAGGAGTGCTAGTGGGTATGCATGGTGGCATGATGGGATAGTGTGGAGGAATGAATGGAGCTTGGAGGATGCTTAGAGCAAGTTTGTTAAGTTTTTCCATGTACGCATCATAATCAACAAGACCTTCCTCGTTAGCATAAGATGCAAGGGAGAGATTTTTAAGGTTTTCAAAGTATGCATCATGATAAACAAGACCTTCATCATCATCAGAATATGATATAGACATGACAGGGCAGGATGGAGGAACACCTAGATTTTGGATGGTATTTGGAGAAATCTTGCTAAGGTTTTCAAAATAAGCATCATGATCAACAAGACCTTCATAATCATCATAGGATAAAGACAAGGAAGACATATGGTAACCAAACTCATCATAATAGATTTGTGACATGATGCTTTTCTGATGAGTTGATTAGGGAGGAATTATGGGGATGGATGGAAGACTCAAGCTTAGATTAGGAAGAAGGACTGACTCTGAAGAAAATGGAAAGAGGATGGGGGTGGCAAAGATAGCCCTGCTAGTCTAAGATATGGGAAGAAATGGACGACCAAAATTTCTTGTGCTTGACAGAAATAGATATGAACTCAGTTTGATAATGTTTGGAAGATAGTTGCTTAGGACGGCCAGTGTGCCTTGGATTGTTTTTGCTTTTGGAACAAGTGATGAGTTTTTTGGAAATTGTGAGCAAACACTCTTGTAAGAGGAAGATCAACCTTGAAAGAAGCATAAAAATATCGATCTCCTTGGCAAAAGGACTTTCAAAACTTCTAGACTTGTGTATGTTTGAGAATTGTTTTGCTCAAGGTTTGTAATACTGAAAACACGTACAAGCGCTTTCTACCTTAAGGATGCAGTGAGCTTGAAAACCTTTGTCTGCATACGTAGGCATACACACAAGAGATAATTAGGATGTGACCACCATCAAGCATGGTATGGCTCCATGATGTCGTATTAGCTAACTCCAAACGCTCAGGGTGGCATGAATGTGTGAATTTCACAGGGAAGTTACTATCTTCCTTTCCCAGCTGATTATCAAGATTTCAGGGATGGATCAGGTAGGTTGCTAGATTGATTAGTTGATAGTATTTTCATGGTGTCCCCCGCAATCGGTTTGTATGGCATGACTCACTTAAGAGCCTAGTTCAATCATGCTGATATGCTGGGGATTTCACCCAGTCAGGACTAACATTGAACATGACCCGCCTGAGCTTGAAAGCATATAGATGCTCTTTTGGTTAATGCCTTATTTATATACCAGCCAAAGGATTTACCAGTTTGGGGTTGTTGTCTAGAAGGACCCGTGCTTCTTCTGAATAGGCCCCTCTAAGCAGATCTCATGATTTTTGAAGAGTAGATCTGCGAAAAAGTTTGAACGATCACAATCACCTTTCTCTTGCACCAAGGACCATGAGAGCTAGTGGGAGAGGATAGTGCATGAAGTGAGTTCACATTCTAAAAAAGGATTTTTTTCAAGCACACCAAAGACGTCAAACACTTGATTGATTATCTAGTAAGTTAGGCAATGTTTGATTTGTATGAAAAAGTAAACTCGCAAGTGGTTGATTTTAAGTGCTCCAAGATGAAATGTGATTTTTCCTTGTTCAATTGCTTAAAAGCATTCAAGATTTGATTTGTTTGAGTTGTTCAATTTTAAGCCCCAATTTTGAAAGTGTTCGATTGCTTGCGTGATTCCAAAAACTAAAAAAAAGTGTTGATCCTTTATGCATTCAAGATTGATGTTTGTGTGATTGAGTTCAGTTTTAAGACCCAAAAAGAGATGTTCAATTTTTCTTGTTCAATTATTAAAACCCAAACTAGATATGTGATTGCCTTGTTCAATTTTAGGACCCAAAACAAAATGTGTGAGTTTTTTTGTTTGTCCAAAAAGAGATGAGAGATTTTCTTTGTTCAATTTTTAATACCCAAAACGAGAATTTTTATAGCTTGTTTGATTTTAAACCCAAAAAGAGATTTTTCATAGCTTGGTTCAATTCTTTGTGCATTCAAGATTGTGTTTGTTTGATTAAATTAGTATGAAAAAGAAGATGGACTTAAAATGTTTCACCTACTTTTTTTAGGATGAATTTGACAAAGTAGTCTACAAATGTGGATATCCCTCTAAGTCAGATTTCTGCCACTTTTTGAATCATTGAAAATGCAGTCTGTATATGAAAGTTATGGATGTTTTCATGAAATTATCTCTGTTTGCAAGCAGAGCCACCCGTGTACAAGCAGAGTAGCTTGTCAATCAAAGCCTCCTCTGTAGAAGCGGAGACACATGTTCGTGAATATGAATGTATTTTTTAGAAGAATGAAAGAAATTTTCATAAGGTTTAGGGACGTGACACTGATTCAATCGTGGGGGGGATAGCCAAGTTTATAGTCATTTTGACTAGAAACAACAATCCAAATGTGATGGTGGAGTCTGTTTTGAGCCAAGACACCTCTAAACTTGGAAACACACAAAATTCACAAAAAAACTTAAAAAAAAACCATTATGCTTATGAAACCAACTCGTCAAGAGGATCCCATCGGGTGTGCTAGAATGTGAGCTATGAGAATTGGTTATAAAGGAATACAATGATAAATAAAGCATTCAATAACTAAGAATCTAAGCTACATACATGATTGAACCGAAAAAGAAAAACTTAAACCATAAGGAAACAAGGAAGTGCAAAACCTCCTCAAAATTGAATCTAAGCTCCCCTTTTGATGTGTTCATGCTTATGGATGTGTTCTCAAGATGTGCTGCAAGCTTCAAAGGTATGTTCTCTAAACTGGCATTATAAGTTTACTCTTCAAGATTGGAATATCTAAGCTAAAACTAAAATTATGATGTTCCTTCAAAAGATGGATGAAATGTGAAGCAATGAGCCTTCTATTTATAGAAAACATGTGAGGAATCAAGGGATCAAATGCAAAGTTGAAGAGAGGTCCAAATTCCACTACAAGAGAGCACATGGATTGTGCTTCTTCAAGTGCATCAAATTGTGACACTTGTCACAAGGGGATTGGGTTGAAAGTAGGGAGGAATGTGACCATGTAGGGAAATGGACCATGAAGCCTCTAGAAGATAAGGCTCATAAAGAGGGTGTAAGAGCCTTAATGAGGGATGTAAGAGGCATTTATGAATGTGTAAGAGCCATAAATGCATATGGATAAGCTTTGCTTGAGATTGTTGACTTTGGGAAGAGATTGAATTCCTAATCCAAAGATTAGGAATGTGACATCATTAGGGAGAGTTTAGGATTAGGGTAAGGGTTTAAGATGGGATTAGCAAGGGTGAAGAGGTTGGGATTAGTTTGAACTTAGGGTAAGGTGGTTGGGATTGGTTAGGTTAGGTTAGATTATGGAATAGGAAGTGAAAACTTCCTAAAAGCCTACTCAAGATCCTATTTGATATTTAGCTATGTCTATTTGCTTAATGAAAGATGCTAAATTAAAAATAGATGTGAGCTCAAACTATATTATGCTAACAAGCTTCAAGATACTCTTAAATGGCTAGGATGACTATTTAAATCTGCATTACAAGTTTACATGTAAAAGTGGATTGAAAATATGAAGGAAAGGAGTTCGTTATATAGGAAATGTGTAGGAAAACCAAGGGCTCAAATGCAAACTTGAAGAGAGGTCCATATGCTACTAGAAGAGAGCACATGGATTGTGCTTCTTCAAGTGCATCAAATTGTGACACTTGTTACAAGGGGATTAGGTTGAAAGTAGGGAGGAATATGACCATTTAGGGAAATGGACCAAGAAGCCTTTAGAAGATAAGGCTCATAAAGAGGGTGTAAAAGCATTAATCAGGGATGTAAGAGGCATTTATGAATGTGTAAGAGCCTTAAATGCATATGGATAGGCTTGTCTTGAGATTGTTAACTTTAAGGAAGGGATTGAATTCCTAATCCAAAGATTAGGAATGTGACATCATTAGGGCGAGTTTAGGATTAGGGTTAGGGTTTAAGATGGGATTAGCAAGGGTGAAGAGGTTGGGATTATTTTGAACTTAGGGTTAGGTGTTTGGGATTGGTTAGGTTAGCATGTGTGAAGAGGCTGGGTTGAGTTAGAACTCAAGGTTAGGTGGTTGGGATAGGTTAGGTTAGGGGTTAAAAGGAATATTAATGAATTGAATTACATAAATAACATATTCATTCAGTAATAGGGGAAAAGGGTTTTAATTAATTATTAAGCTATTGGTTGCTTTAATAATTAATAGGGACTATAGCCAATTAATTGAATTAATTAGGGCCAGGGGATGACATCGATCAATTAGGTAATGCTTAATTACTTAGCTGATATGTCCTAGAAGGCACTAAATATGATTAGATGTGTTAATCAGATTTAGGTGTCTACAATTAGATTTGCAACATTCTTCAGACCATGTTGTACAATTTATATCTTAATTGATCAGAGTATTATAGACCTCCTTGGTGATTATGATTTACTAATTACTGGTTGTATAAAAAAATTAATCACTAATTTATTAAGGTCAGATTATTTCATAATGCTTGTGTGTGTGTGTGTGTGTGTGTGTGTATATATATATATATATATATATATATATATATATATATATATATATATCAGATGTTTGTATAATGGTTGCTCACTATATATGTAATGTAGACAGAACATATATTTTATTGTCTGTTGTCTGTCCAAGTCTCTTATCTTGTTGTGATGTTAATCTCTCTCTCTCTCTCTCTCTCAAGATCACGACGCGATGATACCTGTCTAGGTTTGCCCTACCACTCCTCTGCACTATTTCTCTGATTGACCGACCCACTCTACTATGTGGTTCTCTCTCATGATCCCGTGAACTTCCTCTCTCCTCATCATGTAAGATTATAGGATCATGATGTATTTCCACCTAGCTTGGATAGCCAATGTGTTCTTCCATGATTCTCGAACATCTTATATCACCTCATTATCCTATGATCCTTCTCTCTCTTCATCTATTAGACCATTGGATTATGAGAACCTCCCACCCATCTAGGGTGGCCCCACTACATTATTTCTTTACTTCCACGTGGCCCTACCCATATGGCCCTCGGATATATCTTCTCATCTACCAGACAATAATGGGCAAGCATGTGGTGGAACCTCACTATTTGGTCTACTTTCTCTTTCCTCGTCATCTTCAATTGTGGGATCGCAACCGGCTGATACTTGTCTTGTCCATCTGACTCAGCCTGGCTACGTGGCACCACCTTATCACTTGCTTGATCTGCCCCACACTACTATATGTAATGTCTTTGTGATCCCATGAACTTTCTCTTTCCTTGGCCTGTCAGACCATGGGATCACGAGCTACTACCACCTATCTTTGTCACTTTACATGGGCCTACAAAATAAACCTTTTGACAACCAAATTTTTGCCATATGACATCCTCACGTGTGAATTTTTTGTCAAAATGTGTCTGCATTTGGCTACCTGTCACTTGCATGATGGTGTATAAAAACAATTATAAACTCACCCGCACTATGAATGTGAGATAAGTAATTTAGGATTGTTCTCTCTGCAATTATTTGTGTGCACACTGCACACATTAATCAGTTTGTTCCCTACTTCGAGTTGCCAAAGATATTTGAAACACATCCTTAGAACCAATATATTTATTCCTCTTCACCATATATCATCACTGAATGGAAAAATGAGATCAAAATCTTGCAGGAGCCACATGCCATTAACAAACATATTCATTCTTTTTTTTAGAAAAATTACATCAATGGATGAAATTTTGGTAATATTTCTAACAATTTCTTAGGGGTGTTTGCATACTAAATGAAAAAATAGACCATTTTCCTTTTTCAATCCATTGGGCATATGAGCTGGTTAGTAACAAAACCCTATTCATGGAAGGTAAAACCCTAGAGTTTATACTAGTCAGATCCTCAATCAAAAACAAATTTATCGCTAAAGGTGGATCAACTCTCCTATTATGAATCATAGCTTTGTTCTAAGTATCATTATGTATCTTATATGCTTTGAGTGTTCATTAGAAATGGAACTTGGTAACAATAGCATGTGTTTTTGATAAATACTTACCAAAATCTAGAATAGTGAGGCACTACCAACACAAACTAGTTGTGCAACAACACTTTTTGAACAAGGACAAACCCTAAACTATAGTGCAACAAAACTTATTGAATGTTAAAAACCTAAACTAAAAAGAACAGTACAAGATAGGTCATACCTCAAAGAAATGCCTGAGGTGTGTACCATTGATCGGTGTAGGAAGAAATTTTCCTTTCATTGTGGAAAACTAGAATGCATTATGCTCCTTGCACTCTTTTATCAGGAATGGTCTACTCCATATGCTGGTAACTTTCTATCTCTGCATGGTTTATTATTTCAATCATCCCACCTAAGGACTATGTCTCCTTCTTTAAAAAATTTAGGAGTTTTCTTCTTTTCAAAGAACCTCTTGGTTTGGAGCTGATGATATTCTAACTGCTTCATTGCTTTATCCCTAATTTCTTCCAACTCCATCAACTGAGAAAGTCTTACCCCCATTGGATCAGCATCTTCAAATGACATCAGTTGAGTAGCTAGGTCTAATGTTGGAAGCTCTATATAAATAGGCAACCTAGCTTCTTTTCCATACACTACATGACATAGGGGGATTACCAATAGATTTCTTATGTGTTATTCTATCAGCCTATAAGGCATATTTTAACTTAGTATGGTAATCTCTTTGGTTATCCTATAGTGTCCTCTTAATGATCTTGATAAAAATTTTGTAGTTAACTCAACTAATCCATTACCTTGTAGATAATAATTTGAAGAGGTACTGAGGTAGATACCATCCTTTAGAGCACAATGAGTGAAACTTAGTCCAATAAATTACAAAGCATTATCTAAAATGATTGAATCAGGTATACCAAGTGTGATGTATAAAATTTGGATTGGTTGATGCTAGAGATCTCCTAAGTAAGGTTTACATAATGAGAAAAGAGATCCTAAGTCCAAATTCAATACTTTACACTTAACTATATTGATCAAAAGGATGGAAAAGAGAATGTAAAGAATAGGGGGATAAGATACCTACCTCATAACATAGAAAAACTAGAAAAACTCCTCTTCTGAGTTCTGTAGACTATTTCTAGAAATATCAATAGGTGATCTCAAACCAGAACACAGAGATGAACAAAACCCAGAAAATGTTTTCCAATCCAATGTCGTCTTATGAAAAAGGTTGACCCTGTACCAAAAATGCCAACCCTATCCTACATAGATCTGAAAGTGTCCCTGTTCGCTTCGTTTGAAAGAAAAATGAAAAGGGTATCTAGATCTGGTCTTGAATCTGCTGTCCTACACCTACAAATATCTAAAAAAGGGGTTTTGGGGTGGCTATATAGGGTTTTACCTTAGTCAAACCCCCATTTTGGTGGTTTCCACCTCCATGAATAGCCAAATATAGAATGTATAGTGTGTGTGTGTGTGTATTGCTCTTTTCAAAAGAGTCTTTAAGCATGCAATATCAAGATCTAATCTTCTAGATTAACAATCCTATCATAACATGGAAATGAGAAATCAATGCATAGATTTGAATATGATGAAGAAAGCATACCAAGCCCCCAAGGCTAAAGTATTCCTATCAACTCACAATCTGTAATTGCTACCCATTGATAATGTCCTTTGAATGCTTGAATGTTGAAAATAGTAGATCTAAAAAGAATGCCTTCTTGCTTCAATGAAGATCCACCGTAGCTTGTCCTTGAAAATGCTTGATTGAAGATGATTATATGTCTTCTTAGCTTTCTATATCATCCTCTTTCTTTTTTTCATCACTTCATCATGTCATCTCCCGATTTCGTTTTCATGTCATGATCAAATGAAGGCAAAAGAGAGTGTTTATATAGAGATCTCAATATAGGTCTCCTAGGGAAATGCAAGGGACTCAAATTAAAATTTCATCTTGAATAATGGTCCAATTACAATCACCAACCAAGGATAGAACATAATAATTCAAATATAAGAGAAATCACTTCCGCATCCTAACCCGGGGACCTATTTTTAGTTCTGGATCCCGATAAGCTTCGAATGTGAAAGTGAGGGCCCATACCTGACAGAGGACATGGTCAACCTCGGCCCTATCCTAGGATAGGGTCATCCTCAACCTTGACCTAGGTCAAGGTCAACCTTGGCCCTGACCTAGATCAGGGTTGACCTCAACCCTAACCTAGGTCAGGGTCGACCTCAGCCCTGACCTGACCCTATCCTGAGGTTTCAGGCAGGTCTCCCGAATGTTGCAGAAAGACTCCCAGGTCAGCCCGGGACCTACGAAGGTGGGAGAATGAACTAGAATGTTAAGAAGGCCTAGAGAGAGAGAGTAGGATGAGGCACAGGAGGACAAATACATAGATCCTAGCTAGATAAAAAGAGCCATGGAGAGGGAAATCTAGGAGGATCCACAAAATCCTAACCCTACTTTCACCTAATCAAACACACATGAAAATCTGATATGAAAACAAATTCAACGAGGGTTCTAAACTCATCCAAAGTGGAATTTCTTCCATTTTAAGATGATACATTTAGCCCCCACTTTAGCTTAGCTATGATACTACGTGAATATGTAAGCTAAAGTAAGAAAACATCATAAAGTATAAAAAGGATATAGCCAAGTCCTTAATGCAAAGATCCTTCAAGAAACCATTAGTATCCACAACCTGCAGCACACAAGGTTAATAACAATCCAAAGAGCACCTAAGTCTTACTATGATGATCTTGAGAATTATATAGAGCCACTTATGCCCCCCCCTAATTCGGCTTACTAATTCATGGAAGGTTTAATAGGGTGATAAGGTGAGTTTGATATACTGAGTATGCAATTTGTTGAAAAATCCTTTCCTAAACTAGTTAGAAGCTTCCTAAATCTTCTTAAACTAATTCAATAAGTTAGGTATCTGAGTCACGATTCCAATGCCTCTGAAAACACTAAAAATGGAGTTACCAAACTCAAGTTATGATGAAAAGAGTAGATGTCTATCTAAATGCATATAAAGGGAAAATTCAAATTTAACCTTCATAAATTGAAATGAAACCCTAAAAAAACCATAATTTACTATCTATAAATAGGAGAAAGAGATACTTACCCCCTCATTCTTACCATTTCTAGATTTGGAGCAAGGAGATAGGATGCCAAAGAGAGGAATTTTGAGCCAGCCGCCTGGAGGTCCTGAGAGAGTGTCTAGCCAATAGACAGCCATTGCCCAAGGTAAGTTCTTGTTTTTAGTATCTGTGATTGAAATTTTGATGTTTTTACAAGGAATGTTGACCCTGACCCAATAAGGTCGACCCTGACCCAGTAAGGTCGACCCTGTCTAGGAAGGTTCTATCCTTGTTGGGGAGCAGGTCGACCCTGACCCACTAAGGTTGACCCTGACCCCTAAAAGTCGACCCTGACCCCTAAAGGTTGACCCTGACCTATTAGGGTTGACCCTATCCAATTTAGCTGGGTTTTGAAGTTGTTTGATTCAGAAGGACTAATATGCCTTATGTTTGTGCTTGCAGGATCTAGTCTATCTTTGAGAGCATCCTTTCGGAGGGCTACTTTTGTCTATCAAAGGGAGTGTCTCTGAGCTATAGCAAGAGGAGATTCAGTTGTTGAGAGATGTAGGATTGTACTAGGTAGCAGACCTACCATAGCTAAGGTTCCATTGATCTATGATATCGACCCTGATAGAGATATGGGATGAGAATACATGTTCCTTCCATCTTTTGTCAGGAGAGATCATAGTCACGTTGGAGGATGTGTATAGGATCCTACGACTTCTGATCCGAGGTGAGCCTATCAGACTGAGAGTACCATGGGGTCCACCTGAGATTTTTGTAGATATGGAATATTGTTTGGGATGAGTACCACATATTTCTCTAGCAGCCATTCTAGCGGGTCCGACACCTCTGGTACAAAGAGTGATGTTCTGTATTCTTGCCTTGGTTGTAGTGCCCAACACAAAGGGTATAGTATTTTCAGCACCATTTACTCATCTTGTACGCAGGATGTAGAGTGACAGGGTCACTATCTCATGGGGTCGCAACTTGTTGGCTCATCTTTATCATGAGCTGATTCAGTTGGTGAGATATTAGCAGGAGAGTCTTATGGTGTGCACCTTGCTACAGGTTTGGATTTTTGAGCACTATGCATGTACACGACCACAGGGTACTCCTATGATGATAGATGTGAGTGCACCGAGAGCTTATGCATATCCACTAGCTGATGTCTGGAAGCATGGAGATATCCTCTTTTGGAGGGTATGCCTTGACTAGATACCAGGTATAGATGTGATTTGGAGACTGTATTGTCAGATGGTAGAATGGCCAGATACCTGACAGCAGTTGAGACACTCACAATAGCGCAAGATACTAGAAGGTCCTACCCATCATGTTGTGATGCCTTATTACTATGATAGGGTGATGAGGTAGTTTTGTTTGATACAGGGAGTCCCTTAGGAAGTACCCCTGTATGCATATCTGATGAGATACTATCAGAGACTCGGTGCCATACATCGACCGACAGTAGCTGATATTGTGGATAGTGAGACTGACAAGACTAAGGATATAGAGGTTGCGCCTAAGCTATCCTATGTAGGTGTGAGTAGAATGTATATCAGATACTAGAGTTTACAAGGTACCCATCCTATCTTTCCCGATGACTACCCCACAGGTGATCCAGGTCCTTCAGAGAAGAACCACCGAGGAGATGATATGCCAGTAGGAGAGGATGAGGATCTGAGAGATGAGGAGGAGCCTCCCATTGGGGGAGATCCTATGGAGGAGGAGAGAGCAGAAGAAAGAGCAGAGGAGAGACCAGAGGAGAGAGCAGAGGAGAGAGAGGCAGAGATGCCCCCAGGTCATAGTAAAGACACCGGTGATTATCCAGTCTATGTTACTCCTTTGAGATCATAGCAACCTCTCTGAGCACATACAGTGACACCAGCACCGAGGCCTAGATAAAGTGAGCGAGGGGAGAGTAGTCACTCCATGCCCCCACCATCTCGACCTTTTATTGATGTCAAGGCCAGAGATCCAGGTATGATAGAGCTTTTAGAATGTCTTTGAATAATGAATTTGTTTTTAGAAGAAGAAATTAAGTAAGCTTTATATTTGAATTTTGCAGGAAGTGTAGCAGAGTGGAGGATTTTTGTATCTGAGGTTCTTAAGGATACATTTATATCCTACTGCTTGCTAGCTAGTGAGAGAAAATCCTGTGAAGGACAAAGGGATCCCGAAAGACACGTAGATATCTTTTTGAGTGTGCGGCAAGAGCTGAGATTATGCAAGGAAAGAGAAGAGAGATTGATGGCTGACTTAGAGAGAGCCCAGGAGTGGATCCAGGAGATGATCATATCGAGGAGTCACACATGGACTACCGTTCTGAGATCCTCAGCCTCATATCATCGATCTGAGAGAGCTGGGAGCCACCATCCTTCAGAGTATAGGGATAGAGATTGATAGATATGGCCCTTGTGCCACATATGTACCAAAATCGGAAAATTTTATTTATAAAGAAAACTTTGTTTTTTTTGGAACAATTTAGTTCTATGATTGATTACTTTTACTTTCATCAATGCACAAAACTTAAATAAAAGAATGAGGAAAGGAAAATATGTATGAATGCATTCTAATTTATATAACTTATAAAATAATTATTCTTATAAGGAACACATACACATATAAAGAAAGAAATAGTTTTTTAAGGATAATAATGTTTGAGATGCATGATATTAATAGGTTCCCTAAGAGGAACGCCATTCATATCAACGATTTTATAAGCACCTAAAGTAAAATCCTCAATTACCAAAAAGGGTCCAAGCCAATTTGGACTAAATTTTCCTTTTTCACCAGGTAAAGCATTCACATTTCTTTGGTTCTCATATAAGACTAAATCACCTACCGAAAATGATTGTTTAATCACCTTGTGATTATATTGTTTTTGGAGTGATTTATGATAGGCCTTATGTTGGAAAATATAGATGGAGTAACTGAGAGGGGAGGGGTGAATCAGTTACCACAAAAATAAATCCACAAGTCCCTTAGATGTCTTCAATATATACTGCTGTTACTCGGTAGATTAATTTATCATTGTTCATTAAACATTCACAGTTATTGACATGCATAAATCAAATAGCATAAACACAAGTAACACCAGATATAACGTGGAAACCCAATTTGGGAAAACCACCAATGCAACTAGTTACTGATTTTGACTCTTCTGAAGTGAGCCCT
>MU226855.1:2611339-2622197 GCA_018584345.1 Thuja plicata | reverse complement strand
TAGCTTCTCTTACCGTCTGAGCTCGGTAGACTTGGTTAATTGCCTTGCTGAACATTCTGAGCTCGGTAGACTCTGTCTAATGACTGATATGACATTTGTGTAACATCAAGGACAATACACAATTAAAAAAATTTTTCCAACACCTTAATGTGTTCCAAAGCATTTATTCGTTGTTCATCTAACATTTCTAATTCTTGTAATCGTTGTTCCCAGAAAGCATCTTTGTCAATGATCCCATGAAATGAAACACGCAGGGAAGGTATTTCTAATTCCAAAGGCATGATAGCATCAGTCCCATAAACAAGATTGTAAGGTGAAGTGCCAGTGACTATACGAACGCTAGTTCGATAAGCCCATAAGGCATAAGTAAGTTGTGTATGCCAATCTTTCACATGCTTGTTAACTATTTTCTTTAATATTTGTTCAATAACCTTATTCGATGCTTCAGCTTGACCGTTAGATTGAGGGTAATAAGGAGTAGAAAATCTATGTTGTATACGATATTTCTCCATGAATTTTGTGACCTATTTGTTCTTAAAAGATGTACCATTATCTGAAACTATCATTGAAGGAATACCAAAAATGCTATAATATGGTTGAGGATGAAATCACAAATAACATTTGTAGTAGTAGAACAAAAAGGAATAGCTTCTACACATTTAGTAAAGTAATCTATAGCCATGAGAATGTATGTATGTCCTTGAGAAGAAGCTAGGGAGATTTTTCCAATAAGGTCAAAACCCCAAATGCTAAAAGGCCACAGAGCAACCTGATTACAAAGCTCACGAGCAGGAGCATGAATTAAATTACCATGTTTTTGACACTGAGGACACTTTTTGAAAAATGTAAAGGAATCTTGTTCCATTGCTTGCCAGTAATATCCCATTCTAAGGAGTTTATTAACTAAAGACTTCCCACCAAAATGTCCCCCACAAGAACCAGAGTGAGATTTTGCTAATGCTACAGGTACTTTGGTTTTGTTAAGACATCTTAATAGTAAACCATTGTAAGAACATTTGTAAAGTGTTTCTCCTAAAATGATATAGCAAGCTACGAGCTTTCTAATATGATTATGGGTGTTCCTTGTTGCTGATTCTGGAAAAGTATTATCTTTCAAAAAATGGAAGATATGCAAATACCATTCATCTAAATGCAAATTACAACAATTAACAGTAACCTTATTAGAAATGGCAAGGAGTTTAAGAGTGTGTATAGTAAATTGAAAATTTTCATCATTATTTTCAAGACAAACCAAAGAAGCCGTGCTTGCCATAGTGTCTGCATGTCGATTATCCTTCCTAGGTAAAGTTTGAATTGTTTATGAAGAGAATTGTGAAATAATATCGAGAGCCAATGCTTAATATTGTGCCATCTTATCATTCTTAGTTTGATAACCTCCCTTGATTTGTTCTACAATAAATTGCAAATCCCCAAAAATTTCTAAGTTTTTAATGTGAAGGGATGAAGCTGCTCGTAGACCAGCTATAAGAGCTTCATACTCTGCAATGTTGTTGGTACAAGGAAAAGTTAATTTATATGACAAAGGGATCGGTTTCTTTGTAGGAGGGATCAAGATGATGCCCACCCTAGAACCTGTCTTGCACCTAGAGCCATCAAAATATAATTCCCAAATATCATCTTCTTTGATTGCAAATATATTCTCATCAGCGAATTCCACTAAGGTAATAGTTGTATTAGCATGAGGACAAGCAAATTCAACTAAATAATCAGTTAAAGCTTATCCTTTAATTGACTTTTGAAGGATGAAATTTAGATAAAATTCTGTGAGCAACATCACCCATTTTTCTAATCGTCCGGAGAGATCAGTTTTTGAGAAAAGGTGTTTTAAAGGATCAAATTTAACAACCACATTGACTTCAACATTGAGTAAATAATGCCACAGTTTTTGAAAAGCATAAACTGAAGCAAAACATTGTCATTCTAGTTGAGTATATCATGTTTCATAATCCAACAAAGTCTGACTAATATAGTATACTGGTCTTTCCTTGCCGTCATTATCATGTTGAGCTAACAATGCACTCAGAGCATTGGAAGTGGCAGAAGTATATAAATAGAAGGGTTTATTGAATTGAGTAGGTTTTAGAATGGGAAGATTAGCAAGATATTCTTTAAATTGCTCAAAAGATCTTTTGCATTCCTGATTCCAAGAAAAGATAGTATCCTTTCTAAGTAAAGAAGTAAAAGGAACAGTCCTATCGGCTAGGTTAGAAACAAAGAGATGGATAGATTGTATTTTACCTTGTAAACTACACAATTGAGAAATATTCTTAGGAGGAGGCATGTTAACAATAGCATCGATCTTTTAAGTATCAACTTCTATGCCTCACTTAGAGATAATGAATCCTAGCAATTTTTCAGAATAAACTCCAAAAGAACATTTCTTAGGATTTAACCACGTGTTGTAACTCCTAATTCTTTCAAATATTTGTCTTAAAATGAATACATGATCTTCTCTTTGTATGGATTTTTCCAAGATATCATCCACATAATCTTTTAAAATCTGATGAATGTAATCATGAAAAATCAAATTCATGGCACGTTGATAAGTATCTCCCCGCATTTCTTAATCCAAAAGGCATCATAACCCAACAAAATGTCCCCCAAGGTGTGATAAATGCAGTTTTAAGTTGATCCTCAATAGGAATAAAGATTTGATTATAACCTAAAAATCCATCGATAAAAGATAATAGTGCATGACCTGCTGTGGAATCCACAATTATGTCAATATTAGGTAGCGAAAAGTCATCTTTTAAGGATGCTTTGTTTAAGTCTCAGAAATCAGTGCACACTATTATTTTATTTTCTCCTTTAGAGACAGCCACAATATTGGAAATCCAGTCAGAATAATCAATAGAGCGGATGAATCCGGCACCTAGTAATTTTTCAATCTCAGCTTTTACTAATAAAGCGATGCCAGGATTCATCTTATGAATCTTTTTTTTTATAGGTTTAGCATTGGGTTTAAGGACAATATTATGAGTGACAATCTTGGGGTCTATACCAGGCATGTTTGAATATGTCCAAGCAAAGATATCCTTATATTCAAGTAAGAGAGAAACCAATTGATTACATTCATCTTGATTCAAACATTTCCCAATTTTGATTGTTTTTTCAACATCATTCTCATCTACTTGAACATCCATGGTCTCACTTATTAACAAATTACTTTGTATGGGAAAATCTATTGGCAAAGGGAAAATATCTGATTCCTCATTTTCTCCAAAATAGGCCTCATTATTCAGGCAATACAATTTCCTTCTTTTATGATGAAATGTTGGTAGATCTTGATAAGCTCCTAAAAAATTAGTGAGGGCTTCATCCTCAGGAAAGATATCCAACCTAGGTTTTTGGTCTATGTCCAGGAGAAGCGGATTAACCAATTTCAAATTTCCACCACAAATATGATTAACATTAAGAGGAAAAACCGAGGGTTGCCTATAAGGATTGAATCCTAACCCATAAGTATAATCGTAACCATCATTATCTAGGGGTACTTGTATACCTTGTTCATACTTACCACAACCTTTTCCATTAAATCCTAATTTCTTGAGTAATTGATAACCAGAACCGTACCTATCGGCCGTATCAGATTGAGTTAAAGGAGTGGCATATGTCACAATGTCATAAAAATCTAGTTTTATTATCTCAATTGTTTCATCACGAGAAGCAGCAACAAAGTTACTTTTTAACTCCTTAGAAAGCGGAGAAGGGATAAAGACTTGTCTCTCAAACTTAGTTTGTTCTTTCAAAAATTCCAAATCCGATACCTTATATTCTCCAATAAAAGTAGGATTAAAATCCAATGTTCCCCAATCATCTTCTGTCAGGGAAGAGGATGGAATCTCATCTTGTTTAACCTCAACGGGTTGTTCAGGTTGTTTTATTGGTTGAATAGGCTCGGGAATCTTAACATATTTCTCATTCAGGCAAGGGTTTGGTGCATCATCTGCATGTAGTGTATACATTAGATTATTATGAATGAACCTAACCTTATGATGAAGAGTAGAAGGAACCGCATGCATAGTATGTAACCAAGGTCTTCCTAATAGAAGGTTATAGTTGAGTGGTCCAGGCATAACATGGATAGGAGTGTAAAGAAGCACAAGACCAACTTTAATAGATAATGTGATAATACCCAAAGTTTTCTTTGCAATATTGTCGAATCCACGGATAGGGATATTATCTGGTTGAATAGTTGTGAGATCAGCTTTAATTGCCTTAAGCATATCCATGCTACAAACATTAAGCCCAGATCCATTATCAATCAATGTTCTACGAATAATACTCTGGTTAATAGAGACAACAACCATAAGAGCATCATATTGATTTTGCACCTCAATAGTAGGTAAATCATTATCGAAAAACACAATAGGAGGTACAGAAGGCATAATATGCATGCACTCCATAAATGAATTAATGTTCTCTTGATTAGGAAGCAGAACAGGTAGAGTAGATAAAGCTTTTTGTAGCACCTCACGATATGTAGGAGAAGTTTGAAGCAATTCCCATAAAGATATCTTAGCTGGAGTAGCACGTAATTGTTCCACTAAGTCATATTCCTTAAAGGAAGAAGGTAACCTAGGTGCTTGAGGAAGCATAGGTTGAGAAGGATGTAAAGTTGCTGGAACAGTAGGTTGAGGATTATTTCATGTGCGATAAGCATGTGAAACAGAATCTGTGTTATCAAAGAAATCCAAAGGATCTCTAGGTTTACCCTTAATAGTCATTTGAGGACATCCTTTTACTGTCATCAAAGGTTTAGGAAATATCATTTTAGGTGCCTCAATTTTTCTTATAGAGGAATATGAAGGTAACCATGCATACATTCTATGGTAAAGGTCAATTGCAGAAGTTATGGAGGAGGATGAAATAGGAATAGGATCCATGGGGATCGCATTCGAACTATTGGCATTCTCACTTCCATGTACCTCATTAAGGGATCTATCATTTTGCACAACAAAATTATCATCAAAGTATTCAAAACACAAATCATACATTTTAAACACAAGGAAATACTATAAGCATGAGAAATGTAAATGTTTTTGTATTTTTAAAGTGATTTTTTAATTTTTAGTGAATTTTGAAATATAAATGCGAGAACATAAAAGAAAGTCTACTTCTATATGCATGCAAGATCTAATATGAAATGTAAATCTAACACCAAAGAAAAGAAAGAGTTGTCTATCACGGGTTCACCAAAATGTGATGTATAAAATTTGGATTGGTCGATGCTAGAGATCTCCTAAGTAAGGTTTGCATAACGAGAAAAGAGAGCCTAAGTCCAAATTCAATACTTTACACTTAACTATATTGATCAAAAGGGTGGAAAAGAGCATGTAAAGAATAGGGGGATAAGATACCTACCTCATAACATAGCAGATCTAGAAAAAATCATTTTCTGAGTTCTGTAGACTATTTCTGGAAATGTTGATAGGTGATCTCGAACTGGAACATAGAGACGAACAAAACCCAGAAATTTTTTTTTGATCTAATGTCGCCTTATGAAAAATGTTGACCCTGTACCACAAATGCCAACCCTATCCTGCGCAGATTTGAAAGTGTCCCTATTCACTTTGTCCAAAAGAAAACTGAAAAGGGTATCCAGATCTGGTCTTAGATCTGCTGTCCTGCACCTGCAAATATCTGAAAAAGGGGTTTTGGGGTGGCTATATAGGGTTTGGCCTTAGTCAAACCCCCATTTTGGTGGTTTCCACCTCCACAAATAGCTGAATATAGAATGTATAATGTGTGTGTATTTCTCTTTTGAAAAGAGTCTTTAAGCATGCAATATCAAGAACTAATCTTCTAGATTAACAATCCTAACATAACATGGAAATGAGAAAGCAATGCATAGATTTGAATATGATGAAGAAAGAATACCAAGCCCCCAAGGATAAAGTATTCCTATCAACTCACAATCCATAATTGCTACCCATTGATAATGTCCTTTGAATGCTTGAATGTTGAAAATAGTAGATCTAAAAAAAATGCCTTCTTGCTTCAATGAAGATCCACCATAGCTTCTCCTTGAAAATGCTTGATTGAAGATGATTATATGTCTTGTTAGCTTTCTATATCATCCTCTTTCTTGTTTGCATCACTTCACCATGTCATCTCCCAATTTCATTTTCACATCATGATCAAATGAAGGCAAAAGAGAGTGTTTATATAGAGATCTCAATATAGGTCTCCTAGGGCAATGCAAGGGACTCAAATTCAAATTTCATCTCGAATCATGGTCCAATTACAATCACCAACCAAGGACAGAACATGATAATTCAAATATCAGAGAAAGCACTTCCGCATCCGAACCCGGGTACCTATTTTAAGTTCTGGATCCCAATAAGCTCCAGATGTAAAAGTGAGGGCCCATACCTGACAGAGGACAGGGTCGACCTCGGCCCTATCCTAGGATAGGTTCGACCTCAACCCTTATCTAGGTCAGGGTTAACCTGGACCCTGACCTAGATCAGGGTCGACCTCAACCCTATCCTGAGGTTTCAAGCAGGTCTCCAGAATGTTGCAGAAAGACTCCCAGGTCAGCCGGGGACCTAGGAATGTGGGAGAATGAACCAAAATGTTAAGAAGGCCTAGAGGCCTAGAGAGAGAGTAGGATGAGGCCTAGGAGGACCAATACATAGATCCTACCTAGAGAAAAAGAGCCATGGAGAGGGAAATCTAGGAGGATCCACAAAATCCTAATCCTAATTTCACCTAATCAAACACATATGCAAATCTGATATGAAAACAAACTCAATGAGGGTGCTAAACTCATCAAAAGTTGAAGTGCTTCCATTTTAAGATGATACACCAAGTTACAATATCCTCATATAAATTAAGGACAACAGTCTCATTGGCTTCTTTAAAAGCCACTAATTCAATATATCTTGTGAAATAATCAGTTGTAGTGAGGATCCACTTGTTCCCAACACTTGAAGGTGGATTAATGATTCCTATAAAATAAACAACCCATCTTATAAAGCATTTTTCTATCTGAATTGGTTTTAAAGGTAAAGCTGACAATCTTTCTTTTCTTGCAAACATGGGACATTGTGCACATTTCCTTGTCCAAGAATGAACATACTTAAAAAAGGTGGGCCAGTAATAACCAGTCCTCATGATTTTCCAAGCTGTGGTTCTTGCTAAATAATGACCTCTAGTAGATCCATCATGAAACTCAAGAGAGTATTTATCCATTTGATCATTGGAAACACATCTCAAAAGAACTCCATTGTGATCCTGTTAGTAAAGAAATTTTTCTCTCAGTAAATCATTTTTAGGAAAATTCTATAGCCCTTTGTAAAGACAAAAGACACTAATAGTTGCGTAAATGTTTTGAACTTACTTCCCTCTTAATTGAACCTAGGTACAACTGCCTAGAGATGTTTTGTGAATAACATCTAATTCTGAAATTCAACTTTTAACCTTAAAGTTTAGAAAGGTTACTTCAACATTCATAGATGAGATGTATTGTAGAAAATACCTTAATAAAGATAGCAAAATGATAAGGAAAGAAAAATCACAGTTTCTCTTTTAACAGATTCAATGAAAACATACAACTAATTGGCAAAAAGGTAGTTCAACATATAGATAAAGTCTAAGAATTATGAATCAACAGACACATACATTGGAGAGTAAACAAAATGTCAACACATGACACTTTCTCTTTGTTTTCAAATGATAGAGATTTGATAAACTTAACTGTAATGTATTTCCAAAAATCACTACATAGGCGATCACATGAAGTCTTTTCTTTCAAAAAAAATATCAGCCTTTTCCACATCTATTCCTCTAACCTTTTTTTTAAATCCAAACTATCACCACAGAAATAAACTATCTAGTTACGATTAGTCTCTTTTTGTCTCACCCCTTCTAAAGTTCTAGCAGAAATACATATAGTATCAAAGCACCGAGAGGTCTCCCAAAAAACTTGACCTCTAGGGAAATTAGTTATAAAATGAAACCAGAAGAAAAAGGACACATGTCCTTAAGAGTTTGCATGTCAATTCAAATAAAAACTAACTATTTAAATCTGGTTCTTTTCCACTTCACAATCCTCGCTTCCTGTTGGGCTCCCTTCTTCATCAGCAACTGACTAGGTGGGTTTCCATTCTTTATACGCCTGGACTAGCTCCTTTATAAACTACAGATGCAGGATCTTGGAATTTACTATCCTGGCCATTAAGGCTTCCTTACTCCACTTCAACTTTTTAACCTTTTCTACCACGCATAGCAACTGATCCACACACAGATATAACAGTGACTCAATTATATCCATCTGAGTTAATTATGTGGCTTTAGGATTAGCCTTTTCTCTGACTATCTTTATTGATGAGTCAAAGGCGTCCAAATCTCCTTTCAATTCTTATTCACCATAAAATGAAGCATAATTATAAGTGAAGTTGATGAGCTTCAGCTCGTTCAGAGCGGCTTTTTGAATTTTTTTAGCCTCAGCCTCGTATTCCTTGGTTCATGTTATAGTGCTTCTTATGAGAGAGATATGCCAACTGATGTTCTTTCTTAGTATAAATAAAATTGATTCCTTGGTGCATTTAAGAGCTTTTTCTGTGCAAAATTTACTGAAGCCATATCTCTCTATTTCCAAGAATTTCCTCATCGCTGATACCCATTTTTCCTCCTCTCCATCCCAAACTTCTCACTGGGTCTACAACTCTCCCATTATGGCTTTTGTATCATGGAGGACTAAATGCAAGTCTTTGATATATTGTTGGCCACTACTAAGTACTTGGGACATCCACTCATCAACTAAAGAGACTAGTATTCGACCCCTCTAAACTTGATTTAGCAAATTTTTACTTTCTACCTGTGGGTATTGGATCATTGGCATGGCGTCAAAGTTGCTAAAAGTGTTTATGAACTGGGAGAGTGACACTATTGTCTGTTTCATTTCTTTCTTTTCCTTGTTGTCTTGCCAAGATGTCATTAACATTTGCTGAGCTATCTCTTTGAACAGGTGGTTCTTTCCTGCCCTATCCATGGTTGCTAGTTCACTTTTAGTGACTTCAAAGTCTTCAGCTACAACATCCTACTTCTCCTACTTTGGTCTATAGGTGGCTACTTCAACAGTCCACTTCCCAGTTTTAGCATTAGCAAACAATAGTTCTGTGCTCTTAAGTTTCTTGGCCTTGGGAGTCTTTTAAACATATTTGCTAACTATGTCCTGCACTGTGATAGATACCAGAACTAGGCTTTGTTTCTTATTCACTAAAGTGGCAAACCATCTGGGTATGACACTTGTTGGTTCTGGTTGCTCACTTGTCTTTGTAGGAGTATCCATCATATCAATAGTAACATCATCTAGATCAAAGAGGTCCTTCCCTATTTGCTCGTCTTCACCAATTTGATAGTTTAAATTTCTACATTCTCCTGAGTCATCTTCCCTTTCTTTTTTGACTGAGACTTTGATCTGGTAATTCACTGAGGTGATACCGCAGGAGAAAATTCTGCAAGAAATTTCTTCTTGGAACCCTTAATCCATTTCTTACCCGATGCACCTGCATTATCAATTGGTTTATGAAGATTAGAAACAGGGGAAGAACAATATAAAGGTGAAGATTTAAATTCAATTGACTTGGGACTAGACTTCCTTCTTCTTTATTGTAGTCATTCCTCAGTTAATTTAAGTACATGCTGTGTCCTATGTTCAATATCATCTTCCTCTTCCACTAACCAATCAATATCATACTCCTCATTTCCCAGGGGTCTTTTGAAATTAGATTCAACTAAATTTGAACCATCATCTATCACACCTTGTACATTTAACTGCAACCTCATGGATAAAATCTGAGATATGCAGAGCCGACTGTGATCTCTCTCCTTAACCTTAGACTCATCAGGATAGTCCTCCTAGAAATCTTCTAGGTGAGGAACTGGGAACATATTGGACCTAAGTCCTAAACTCCCACTGGAAAAGTTCTTATTATAAAAACCTGTCCTCTCTGTATAATATTTGAAAGCAAAATGACTCAAATCACTCCCTATGCTTATGGTGTCTTCAATAGAAAAACAAGAGAATTTACCTAGCTGTAATGGGAAAACCTTCTCCCATTCCTCTTCAAGGAGGAAATGTCTGAGTACAGTGGCAAGCTGTCTACAGACCTTCGCAATAATAAAGCAGTCAAAAGCATACCTAGGCAATTTAGTAGGAGGATCTTCGAAACCACCAACCCTAACATAAGTGAATCTAGGGGACTGAGTATAAAAACTCCCAAATTTGGTGACAAACTTCTGCGCTTCAGCACTGTCAATGTATATAGCTTCGGTCGGTATAATAAATAAAAGAACTAACTATATATATAATTATTATTACAATTATGTGTATATAACTATATATATAATAATAATAATGTGCATTATTATTATATATAAATATATATACATATTATTTATATAAGAGTTAAAGTAATTCAAATATCATTATATAATATATACCGATCAAACAAATCAAATCTTGTTTTATTTAATCACCGACTATATCATACACGGTATGTTATTGTTTTGGAGATTGAAATTAAACGTCAATGGGCATGATAGTTAATACGAAGAGCCACGTCGACGATGGACGTGACTTTTCAAACCTCATTGTAAACATACTTAAACACCGTCGACTGCTGTAACCTAAATAACAGACATATATTATTACAGTCTCAGGCATTCAGAAAGTTAGGCAGACCATTCTCTACACAGCATTATATTAAGAGATACAATATACTTCAATATATATTATTATATATAATATATATGTACATTGCTTATAAAGTCATATATATATAATAGACTAAGATTATATATATATATATATATATATATATATATA
>MU226855.1:2588487-2611289 GCA_018584345.1 Thuja plicata | reverse complement strand
ATATATATCAAAACTATAAAAGAATCACCAATCTATTATCTGATCAAAATTATTCCGTGCCCAATATATGTTGCACCTGCGGACATCCAGTAATGACAAAGCTCTCCAGATTTGTTAAAAAATCAATGCTTTTTATATTGTGTTCAAGAAAAAATATAACATGGTATTAGAGCAGGTGTGAGAAAAAGATCAGATCAGATATTAATCTAGGCATGAATAAACCTGCGTCTAATACATTTGTGAGACCGCGATATAGACCGCGATATTCTAAAGCTTCAGTTTAAACATTGCCATGGATTCTGAATTCGAAATATTAATAGTTATTGTGAATATGGACCTTGCCTATTTACGAGTATATTCATACTTCCAGTGTTATTACCGGTAATGATGGCTGCCTGAAGTAGAGGTAGATTTCTTTAAAGAGATTAACCACAGACAACATCAATCATTCCAGTCCATTTCTTGTTAGATATGGAACTGGGAATTTCTATCTAGCTGTGCTAATGCGTTTGAGAAAATTGATTAAACTCTACAATTTCTAGGCACATAGTCATTCATAGGAGATATTTGTGGAGGAATTGCAATTGTATGTTGCTACCTAGAAGCATACTCACGACATGAATGGAGTGTCGCATGTGACTCTGTAGCTAGAATAATACTTACGGGCATCATTTCAAGATTGTTTCTATCTGGTGCAAGCAGTTCGTCAAACAAAAGGATTGGAATTGAAACATGGACATATCAACAGTCACTATGGTGTCGATCTATGTTCGCCGTAAGGGAAGCCTATGAATACTCAATTCGGACAATGTTTTTGTTTCAAGAGGAATGCTTGGATGTTATTGCGGGGATGCCTCAAATTGTCATGCTCAATCTTATAGCGCAGAGAATATAACTGTAATCATATGATGCTTCAAACTTTTCCACAAAGCAGTAACGAGCTGGGATTGCATGGCGATGATTTAGGGGAATGCAATGTTTGGATAGATTACCTAAAATGTTTGTTCTGCGATCTGAGTGGAATGCCTAAAATTTCAAATGTAGGATGATGTCTCCACACAAATGTATGGTCGTGTGCAGCTCGATGGATTAATGCAGTAGAGGTGGATCGGCTCGGGTGAGCTAAATAAATGTTTGCGGCATTGATTTTTGCAATGTCTGGATTGGCAAAGATGAGCTCAATGTCTTTTTGGTTTAGTGGAATTATAATGCTTGCGAAGACAAATCAACTCTGCTCGAGTTCTGATTGATAACCCAATGCTCGGATGTCACTCGGATCGGCTACAGATCCAAAGTGATTTGAAGCAGTGGTTCGATGGCTCACACAGTGTATACTGCGAGCTTGGGGTGTGTCTTTTACACTGATCTTGGATGCGCATTTTTTTGAATGTCGCGAGCTACATTGGATGTCTATCGCTCTAGCTGGGACCACTCACAACTCAGTGGGGTAATAGAGGAGACAATATCGGTAGGCCTAGTGTGTGGCTCGATTTTGTTCGGCACGGCTCGCGTTGTAGGAGGGAGTCGTTGAATGTTTGTTGCTTAGTTCTTTGTTCGATGCAACACAATTTGTCTATGCACCATCGATTTTGCTGATCCTGAAGCATGAGATACATAGAGACAAGTCGTCGAGCTCATTCTTGCTCAGATCTGATGACTGTTGAATCACTTAATGTTTGTGTGGGTCTGCTACTCCTCCGATGTCGGCACAACGAGCTCTGTTGGATGCAGTGTTTGAATGTTTTGATGCAGACAATGTTTGATGTGCTTTTGGCATGCGTTTTGTCAAGTCAGAGAACTTGGCAGAGTTCAAATGCAAATCAGAACGCTCGGCAGAAGATGTTTGTCGGCAAGGTGAGCCGTGTTAGCACCTCGGCGATCCGACCTAGCTGCTCGGTGGGCTGACAGTGAGAGAGGTCACTGCATTGGGCATGTGGTGCACATAGATTCATTTAATGGTCTGCTCTATATATACCGATCTAGAAGTATAATACACGGAGGAAATATGTGTTCTCTGATATGTGATGTGCACTACATAACGGGATGTATATGATGATTCGATGATGTCGTATGTTTGCAAAGGATGTTCGCTATCAAGGAACAAAGGTTGCAATGGTAATGGTAATGCATATTAGAAGTTTATGGTTTGCTATCCCAAGGTACGTGGTATGGCCATAAACCCCGTGGAATATCCTCATGGTGGAGGAAACCACCATCATATAGGACGATTCATTGGAGCAACTTGCATCATGATGACCAGCACCTACTCGTAAATAATGAGATAAGTACTTTTATTATGTTCTTTTGAGTAGTATGTTTATATTCTTTTTGTATTCACTCTCTTATATGTATTCATACATGTATAATAAGAGTTATTTGCCTTGATTATTTCCTTTGTCTTTGGGGATGTTCTAGCAGGAAAAGAAGAGTGGTGCATTAGATATACTACCAAGGAATTATGCAGAACTCGATCTTATGAAAGTATCTCCAAAATGATCTTGGATATATTACTTTCATGTCATATATGGATTATTCTAGATGATGTGAGTCATTTGAAGAAAGATATCTTCTATGATTGGGATCGTGTAAGAAGGGTATCCTTCTATGACAGATGAAGCAACTAGAGGATTTGTTTAAATTAACTATCGAGGATTATATTGGTTCAGAGGGAGAAGATCATGTTGAGATGACTTCTCTACTAACCAGTAAATTGAAGCAATCAAGGAGCAGATAGCAGATGTGCAATACAGAGTTGTGACATTCTTGGTGCTTTGCTTGGAACCAAACAAAAAAAAAGGTAGCAAAGAAAGAAACTTACAAAATTCTTGTCACCCAGCTCAGGAATAGATCTATGATGTACCAACATTAGAGATAAGTATTTCATACCCTTGAATAATGTTCATTAGTTTATGCTATACAATCGGGATGACAAATATTGTATACTTCTATGTTTGGTATTTCCCTTTGAGATAGCTTAGTTTTATCAACTATTTGTAATCTCTCTTTGGAACGCCTTTAGGACGGATCAAGAACCATAAGAAATTGCATTCAAGGGAAAGAAAACTTGATACTTGCAGTTATGGAACTAAATTAAAGATGGGCATCAGATTCATAGGGAGTTTGGGATTTCATCTAAGGCAACCTTGGACAAGAAGGTCAAGTGGTTGATGCATGTACTTGGAGCTTCATATGGAAGCCACATTATCATGAATGTTTAGTGTTGCCAAGCCTAGGGATAAATCCACTATTTATTAAATTCACTCATGTTATTGTGGAATCAAACAAGCACATTTGTGTACGAGAAACTACTCCTACAAATAATGTTGTGATCAAATTCTAACATGGTGTAAATTATCATATACCAAATGATGAGAGTCTCTTGGAGCATGACATTTTCATGATTAAGACCAGGTATGCTTCCGTAAAAAAGGGAGTAGCTAGAGAATTTGCATTAGCTGACATTTGAGGAACTTGATTCAGAGGGAGTAGAACATTTGATGACCGATATTCTTACCAAGCCTCTTGCCAAAGTAAAGTTTGTGCATTTTTGAGACACGCTTGGAGTTGTGGAGAATAAAGCCCTTGTTGAGAGGGAGTATCAGCATTAGTGATTTCTTGATATGTACCTTATTGCATTCTTCTCTTTGAGAGAGAATTCTAAGGTGAAAGCCCTTGGATTCACCCTCTGAGATGAGTCAAGGTGGATGCACGTGTGTGACTCCAGGACTTATGGGCCCTCTTGTGAACATTGGAGAAAGGTGACGACTTTTCAACAATGAACACTTGTATTTGATTGATGTTATGAGGTGACGACTTTGCAACATCTCCATCAGGATGGATATCATGTGACTTGATATCCATGGACATGTCATGATGGTTAGGATCTCCTAGACATCATGGTAGATATCATAAGGCTGATATCATTAAATAAACGATAGATGATTTACAGATCTTCATGGTGGATATTATGTAACATAATATTTGTAGACATGCCATGATATATCATGTCTATATGATAAGTATCACATGTGTGATACTACTGCACATACAAGACATATTTGAGTAATTGGTGAATATCATAGACTTGATAGTTGGAGACCAATACTCTGAGTATATGGTGAGTATCATGGACTTGATACTTGGAGACCATTACTCATGATAATCATTCTTAGCACTTGGTGAATATCTTGTGAGTTGATATTTGGAGACCATTGCTCCGAGCACTTGGTGAGTATCATGGACTTGATACTTGAAGAACATTGTTCTAGATATCAGTGAAATGATATAAATTATGAATGATTATCTATACTTAACCACTGTCATTACTTTTTGGCATTAAATGCTCTTTTGTAGGTCCCACTACCGAGTGGTGACAAATTCTGCCTTTTCTGCCCCGTGTCACTTTTTCAAAATCCTTGAACACTCTTGAACAATTTTGAACCAAGTTCAAGATGGTTCACATGTGTTCGATCCTGTTCAAACTTATTCTCATTCGTTCATCTGGCTTAGTCTTTAGACTAAATTTTCTATGCTGACATCACTGATTTCCATCTTTGAAAAGTCAAATTTTCCGTTCATCGCAACCATGAGACTTTTTCCACCGATTTTGTGCATTTTCCATTCCTTACAATAATATGAACTACCTTGAACACTCTTGAACATGCATAAACCGAGTTCAATGTTGTTCAAGGGTGTTCAAGACTATTCAAACCTATTCAAGAAAAGTGTTAGCAAATAATATTTTGTTTTTCAAAACACAGTCGGAATACAAGGTTGACACTTTTAGTGAGTTGTTGGTCATGAGGATTAAAGCATCCTTGAGACTCGGAAAAAAAAAACTATGGCGAATCTAGAAATCACTTAAAGAAAAGGACAAGTACCAAACTTGGACTAACATCGACTCTGACTAGGGACCGACTTTTCTCAAAAGTCAAAGAACTCAAAAACTGTAGTTTCACAAACTGCTGCAAAGGGCTTAGAAAAACACACAACACAGAAAGGGAAAGACACATGACTAGAAATAAAAAAAACCTAATATATAAAACTATTCACAAAGGAACAAACACTAGAGTCTGAGCAACTTAAGGTCTTGTCCATTATAGGAAAATAGTAAGACCATTCCATCCGGGTAGGCTAGTTTAAAAGAATTAGACCCTATTTCTTCAGTAACAATGAAGGGCCCTTTCCATAGTGATTCAAACTTGCTATGAGCGCCCTTCGGCGCCTTCCTCTTGACCCAAAGTAAAACTTCATCTCCTTTCATAAACTTTCTTGGCCTAGCCTTTCTGTCAAATATATTTTTAACCTTGACTTGATATTATGTGATCCTATCAACTAATGCCTCCCTTTCTTCTTCCAACTTCTGCAAGTGTAGAATCCTTTTCTCCAAAGAATATGTAAACATTTGATCTTCAATGGTAGTTTGTAACTTAGCTACAAAAAATTCTAAAGGAATTGAGACTTGAGCTCCTAGTCCATAGACCAACTCAAAAGGGACCATTCGAATTGCCCTTTTTGGAGTGATCCTATCAGCCCAAAGGGCTTCATACAACTTCTTGTGCTAGTTCTTACCACTTTCATCTACCAATTTCTTCATAATGGAAATCAAATTCTCATTACTTGACTCCACTTGCCCGTTACCTTGAGTGAAATAATCTAAAGAATGAGCTAACAAAATACTGTGGTCATAACAGAAAAGAATTAGTTCTTGAGATGAAAAATAAGTAGCATTATCAACTAGAATCATTTGAGCTAGTCCAAAGCACACCAGAATATTATCTTTTAGAAAATCATATACCACCTGTGTATTTTCTTTCTTAGTGGGAATGGCTTCAACCCACATAGTAAAATAATAAGTCATTGTTAAGATATAAACATGACCAGCACTTGATTAAGGATTAATCGGGCCAATAAAATCTATCTCCCATTGCTTGAAAGGCTCGTACACTACAAAAGGTTTCAATGGAAGGGTAGCTAATTGAGGCCTTCAAGAAAACAACTGACACTTTAGGAAATTTCTGACAAATGCATATGCGTCTTGGAACATTCCTGGCCAATAAAAGCAATACCGAAGGATTTTGAAATCTGTAACAGATGATGAAAAGTTTCCCCCGCAAGCCTCCTCATGAAATTTTTTCAATAGTTGTAACTTCTTCTCTTTGTCCACACATCTAAGAAAAGTACCATCTAGCCCTCTCTTATACAAGGTGCCTTTCCATATTACATACTTTACGTCTTGTAATCTTAGGTTACACCTCTCCTTGGTTGATAATCGTGCGGGGCATCCTATGTAAGTGAGGAAATATGCTATGTTGGAGAACAAGGATTAGCCTTTTCTCTGATTATCTTTATCTTTGAGTCAAAGGTGTCCAAAGCTCCTTTCAATTCCTATTCACCATAAACTAATGGATAAGTAAAGGTGAAGTTGATGACCTTCAACTCGTTCAGATCAAATTTTTGAATTTGTTTAGCCTCAGCCTCGTATTCCTTGGTTTCTGTAATAGTGCTTCTTATGATAGAGATACACCAGCTGATGTTCTTTCTTAGTATATAGAAAATTGATTCCTCGGTGCATTTAAGAGCTTTTTCTGTGCAAAATTTACTGAAGCCATATCTCTCTATTTCCAAGAATTTCCTCATCACTGATACCCATTTTTCCTCCTCTCCACCCTAAATTTGTCACTGGGTCTGCAACTCTCCCATTATGGCTTCTATATCATGGAGGACTAAATGCGAGTCTTGGATATATTGTTGGCTACTGCTAAGTACTTGGGACATCCACTCATCAACTGAAGAGACTAGTGTTCGACCCCTCTGAACTTGATTTAGCAATTTTTTACTTTCTACATAGTTTGGATCGAATACCTGTGGGTATTGGATTAGTGGCATGGCATCGAAGTTGCTAAAAGTGTTTATGAACTGGGAGTGTGACACTATTGTCTATTTCATTTCTTTCTTTTCCTTGTTGTCTTGCTAAGATGTCATTAACATCTACTGAGCTATCTCTTTGAACAGGTGGTTCTTTCCTGCCCTATCCATGGTTCCTAGTTCAATTTTAGTGACTTCAAATTCTTCAGCTGCAACATCCTTCTTCTCCTCCTTTGGTCTGTAGGTGGCTAATTCAGCAGTCCACTTCCCAGTTTTAGCATCAGCAAACATCCATTCTATGCTCTTAAATTTCTTGGCCGTGGGAGTCTTTTGAAAATATTTGCTGACTATGTCCTACACTGGGATAGCTACCAGAACTGGGCTTCATTTCTTATTCACTGAAGTGGCGAGCCATCTGGGTGTGACATGTGTTGGTTCTAGTTGCTCGCTTATCTTTGTAGGAGTATCCATCATATCAAGAGTCACATCATCTAGATTGAAGAGGTCCTTCCCTATTTTCTCGTCTTTAGCAATTTGATAGTTTAAATTTCTGCATTCTCCTGAGTCATCTTCCCTTTCTTTTGTGACCAAGACTTTGATCTGGTAATTCACTGAGGTGAGACCACATGACAAAATTCTGGAACAGATTTCTTCTTGGAACCCTTAATCTATTGCTTACCCGATGCACCTGCATTATCAATTAATTTAAGTACATGATGTGTCCTGTGTTCTATATCATCTTCCTCTTCCACTAGCTAGTCAATATCATACTCCTCATTTCCCAGGGGTCTTTTGAAATTAGGTTGAACTAAATTTGAAGCATCATCTATCACACCTTCTACATTGAATTGCAACCTCATGGATAAAATCTGAGATATGCAGAGCCGACTGTGATCTCTCTCCTTAACCTGAGACTCATCAAGACAGTCCTCCTCGAAATCTTCTAGGTGAGGAACTGGGAACATATGGGACCTAAGTCCTAAACTCCAATTGGCAAAGTTCTTATTATCAAAACATGTCCTCTCTGTATAATATTTGAAAGAAAAATGACTAAAATCACTCCCTATGCTTATGGCATCTTCAATAGAAAAATAAGAGAATTTACCTAGCTATAATGGGAAAAGCTTCTCCCATTCCTCTTTGGGGAGGAAATGTTTGAGTACAGTGGAAAGCTATCTATAGACCTCTACAAAAATAAAGCAGTCAAAAGCATACCTAGGCAATTTAGTAGGAGGATCTTTGAAACCACCAACCCTAACATAAGTGAATCTAGGGAACTGAGTATAAAAACTCCCAAATTTGGTGACAAACTCCAGCATTTCAACGCTCATTCTCTTGGCAGAATCTCCAGTCAAATCAAAACAAAGTTTACCCATGAAAGTATCATGTACTCTTATGTAGTTCTAAATTACAATATCTTTGTGAAGAATAGGGAAATAATCATAAAGACACATGCCATCAGACCAAGGTTCATGAATCATCCCATCCCATTTTCTACTACAAGCCAAACAATACATTAGATAAGAAGACATGAAGAAGATACATCCTGTAAGTTTTGAATTATTAAGTTGTTCCCTTATTAAGTTGTTCCCAATCCAGTATCTGTTTCCCTTCTAAAACAATTTGAATGTAACAAAACAACCAATCTGAGAAGAAAAAGGATTATGGAGACCCTGTAGCTCTCTGCAACATCACCATAACATCACTAATATATGGGTGCACATGACCTTTATTAAAATTTTTGGGTAATCGGGAACCTCCCCTCTGCGGGTTCAGTAACCAATGCTTGGCCATCGAAGTGCGATTTGCATCCACATTTTCTTTGAATTTAACAATGGATTGTGGAGGAGAAAAAGAAGAAAAGGTTTTCTCTAGAATTTGGAAAGCTAGAGAGACAATTTCTCTTTTTACAGCCAACAAAACACTACAATCTTTCTTAAGAATTGATTCAGTCCTTTAATCATAGTTACAAACACACTCATGAACTAGCTCGAGGAAAATTCCTTGAGGAGGGAAACAAGCAGCTACTCACAATCCACTATGCAGAATTTCTAAAGTAGAGACATTCTTTTCTAAGTATCTAGAAAGTCTATCAGGGATTCCTTCAACATCATATCCTCCTAAATCTGTGTCTGCTATAATAGGGCTTTCAAACACCAGGCTAGGAATACTTCCAAATAAGTAAAAAGTGGACTTCATACTTGAAAAAACAAACTGATACTTGGCATAGAATCTTCTATATACTTCACGAGCTTAAATTAAAACACTGCAAGGGGTGCAACCTAGCTCACCTTGTTCCTATAGACTTTTCTACACTGGAGCTTCCAAAAACCCTTACCTTCAGACTAGCCATATATAGATAGTGACAACATTTCAAAAAGAATGAATGCCAAGAAGGGTTTTAAATAGAAATTACTAGTGTTTAGATCATTAATTACCCATCTTTAAGGCCATAAAGGCTAAGCGAATGAAATGAAAGTTTACGCATGAAATTAATTAATGCCACCCATGCAAACTTTCATACTGTATAGATTTATAATGAATGAAATAGCTTGGGAGCACTTAACCGTTGTCATTACTTTTTGGCGTTAAATGCTCTTTTTTGTAGGTCCCACTGCCGAGTGGTGATGAATTCTACCTTTTCTACCCCGTGTCAATTTTTCAAAATCCTTGAACACTCTTGAACAATTTTGAACTAAGTTCAAGGTTGTTCACATGTGTTCTATCCTATTCAAACTTATTCTCATTCGTTCATCTGGCTTAGTCTTTAGACTGAATGTTTTATGCTGACATCACTGATTTCCATCTTTGAAAAGTCAAATTTTCCATTCATCGCAACCATGAGACTTTTCCCACCAATTTTGTGCATTTTTTATTCCTTACAATAATATGAACTATCTTGAACACTCTTGAACATGCATGAACCAAGTTCATGGTTGTTCAAGGGTGTTCAAGACTATTCAAACATATTCAAGAAAAGTGTTAGCAAATAATATTTTGTTTTTGAAAACATGGTCAGACTACAAGGTTGACACTTTCAGTGAGTAGTTGGTCATGAGGATTAAAGCAGCCTTGAGACTCTCAAAAAAAAACTATGGCAAATCTAGAAATCACTTAAAGAAAAGGACAAGTACCAGACTTGGACTAACATTATCTCTGACTGGGGATTGGCTTTTCTCAAAATTTAGAGAACTCAAAAAATCTAGTTTCGCAAACTGCTCCAAAGGGCTTAGAAAAACACACAACACAGAAAGGGAAAGACACATGACCAGAAAGAAAACTAAAACTAATATATATAGCTATTCACAAGGGAATAGACACTAGATTCTATGCAACTTAAGGTCTTGTCCATTATAGGAAAATGGTAAGACCGTTCCATCTGGGTAGGCTAGTTTAAAAGTATTGGACCCTATTTCTTCAGTAACAATGAAGGGCCCTTTCCATAGTGATTCAAACTTGTTGTGATTTCCCTTCAGTGCCTTCCTCTTGTCCCAAAGTAACACTTCATCTCCTTTCATAAACTTTCTTGGCCTGGCCTTTTTGTCAAATATGTTTTTATCCTTGACTTGATGTTCTGTGATCCTGTCAACTAATGCCTCCCTTTCTTCTTCCAACTTCTACAAGTGTAGAATCCTTTTCTCCAAAGAATCTGTAAACATTTGATCTTCAATTGTAGTTTGTAACTTAGCTGCAAACAATTCTAGAGGAATCGACACTTGAGCTCCTACTCCATAGACCAACTCAAAAGGGGCCATTCCAATTGCCCTTTTTGGAGTGATCCTATCAGCCCAAAGGGCTTCATACAACTTCTTGTGCCAGTTCTTACCACTTTCATCTACCAATTTCTTCATAATGGCAATCAAATTCTTATTACTTGACTCCGCTTGCCTGTTACCTTGAGGTAAATAATCTGAGGAATGAGCTAGCGAAATACTGTGGTCATAACAGAAAAGAATCAGTTCTTGAGATGAAAAATAAGTAGCATTATCAGCTACAATCTTTTGAGGCACTCCAAAGCACACCAGAATATTATCTTTTAGAAAATCACAGACCACTTGTGTATTTGCTTTCTTAGTGGGAATGACTTCAACCCACTTAGTAAAATAATCAGTCGTTGTTAAGATATAAACATGACGAGCACTCGACTAAAGATTAATCAGGCCAATAAAATCTATCCCCCATTCCTTGAAAGGCTCATCCACTACAAAAGTTTTCAATGGCATGATAGCTAATTGAGGCCTTCCAGAAAAAAAAATTGACACTTTTGGAAATTTCTGACAAATGCATATGCATCTTGGAACATTCCTGGCCAATAAAAGTAATACTAAAGGATTTTGAAAGATCTAACAGATGATGAAAAGTTTCCCTCGCAAGCTTCCTCATGAAAAGTTTTCAATAGTTGTAACTGCTACTCTTTGTCCACACATCTACGAAAAGTGCCATCTAGCCCTCTCTTATACAAGGTGTCTTTCCATATTACATACTTTACGGCTTGTAATCTTAGATTATGCCTCTCCTTGGATGACAATCATGTGGGGCATCCTCCGTAAGTGAGAAAATATGCTGTGTCAAAGAACCAGGAATCAGTCAGACTAACCAACAACACTTGAGATGCTTCATCTTTCAATTCTTCTAATGGTTCTAAATTTTTGGCTATGAACTTACAAAGGCCTCTTCCCCAGACCAGTTTGGTAGGTTTAATTAACAAATCATACTCGTGTATATTAGTCACCCACGTTGCTCTCTTGTTCATTGCTATTTCCTATTGAGTAAGTAAACTTTTCACTGCTGAATCCGACACATACACTATGGAGTGCGAGTGTAGAATGTAAAACCCAAATTGCTTGACCGAATTTACTACATCAAAGGCTTTTTTTTCAATGGAAGAATATTAAAGTTGGTGCTTCTTTAGAGAAGTGATCCTGAAAGCAATTGGCGCTTCATTTCTAGAAGCATCATTCTCGGTGAGAATCCCTGATAGGGTGTGATCAGAAGCATAATAGTAAATAATGAAATCCTTTTTATAGTTAGGGTAGACCAAAGTAGGCACCTCGGCTACAACAATCTTTATTACATTGAAATCTTTTTTACCATCTTCTGTCCATTTAAACAATTTTTTTTCACTCATCATTCCTACAATATGCCTAGTTACCTTAAAAAAATCTGGGACAAAGGCTCTTAAAGAATTTATCTGAACAAAGAAAGATTTAACTCTTGTTCTAGTCGATGGTAAACTAATTTTCTGAGTCACCTTTACCCTCTCTAGATCAATCCTAATCCCTTCTTTGGAAACAATATGGCATAACAACTTTCCTTCTGTTACACCAAAAATATATTTTTTGGGATTAAGTGATATGCCATGGTCCCTGCATCTCTATAGGACTGATTTGAGGTCTCTGATGTGGTATTTCCTTCTTCTAGAATAAACCATCAAATCATCAAGATAAATCACTATAATTCTATTTTTTATATCACCAAAGGAAGAATCCATTTCTCTTTGAAAGGTCGCTCAGGCTGCATTGATTAACCCAAAGGGCATTCTATTATAAGAAAATGTCCCCCATGGCATGGTGAAAGTGGTCTTTTGTTTATCTTTGTCTGACACGCTTACCTATTTATACCCTAAAACCCCATCAAGCAGAGACATCATCTCTAATCCAATGACCGTTTGTAAAACATGTTCCATCTTGGGCAAGGCATAATTATCTTTTAGGCTAGCCTAGTTCAAATTGCAATAATCCACATAGATCCTTATTTCTCCATTCTTCTTCCTCATAGGAACTATGTTTGCTATCCAGGTTGAGTTATGGATAGGATAGATGATCCTATCCTTTAGCATCTTGTCCACTTCTCTTAGAATTTTCTCTGACACTTTAGGATTATAGCTTTGAAGTTTTTTTTGGAAGGGCTTTGACTCTAATTTAAGGGGAATATGATGACTAAATTCTTCTTTTTGAAAATATTTAAGATCATCATAGTTCCATGAAAACACATTTATGTAGGTCGTCAACAAGATCTGAAGGTGTTTATTTTCCTGAACAGATAGGGTCTTACCCATAGATATCCACTGAGGTTCATCTGTAGTACCAATATTCACTTTGTCTTATTATTTTTACACATCTGAATGCGGGCCCTTTCTTGGAATGAAACTATCATCTTTCCGAGAAAACAAGTTTTCTAAGGAAACCAAACCTTTAGGAATTTTGTTAGTCTTAAGCTGAACAACTTCTTCTTCTGGTGAGAAATCTAAACTAGACTCACCACACTTTTCACCCATTCCTTCAAAGTAAGTAGATGAAAAAACTTCTACACATGTCATGAAATCCTTAATTCAAGTATCTTCTTCAAACACTTGCAGATGATCAATGTTATCTGGAACTGTAGATCTATATATCATCTCAACTTGATATGTATCAGTTTTAAAATCTGGGTGAGGAAGCAATAGAGACGCTGACACAGCCAAAGAATCGACTCTTGAATTCAAATTTCTGGGAATTGCCTCTATGGAAAAAGCTTCAAAAGAATTGATTTCATCCTAGCCTAAGTCGCTATAATGTTTGAGGCATTCATATTTTACTATGAATTGGCCTTTAACTTGTTTAACAATCGATTCGGCATCACCTCTCACAACAAGTGCTTTAATCCCTAATGTCCTTGCTTCTCGTAAACCTAACAACAAGGCCTCATATTCGATGGTATTATTAGTCTTTTAAAAGTCTAGCTTACATGAGAATGGGACATATTCATCGTTTGGGCCCTTAAATACCACACCAGCCCTGAATCCTATGCTAGCACAACTACCATCAAACTCCATTAACCAGATTTGTTCATTTTTGTCACATACTATAGAAATAGGGGATGTCTCTTCTGAGAAAATAATATAGTTACCAAACTCACAATCTTGGAAAAGGATTTGTGCCTTTGGGTCATCATATGGGAATACAGTATACTTATTTTTAGCTTCAGGTTCCATCTTGACCTTTTTCTTCCTTATGGGTATAATAGCTTCTGACCAATCCATTTTTATTTCCCTGCCCATGTCTCTACAGAAAGTTCTGCTCAATAACATCCCATAACTTGCAGGAATATCTATGACTAAAATGGTTAAATTTAATCTCTTGTATGGGTAAGCTACTAACACAGCTTCGACATCTTTCACTTGGTCAATCAAAGGCACTTGTTTAGCATCCATGGAAAAGCATCTTCCAAAACTTTTTGTCTAAGCCAAACCTAAAGCTTTGGCAACAGACGAGGGCATGATAATATCGAAGGCACCTAAATCTATAATACAATTACTTAGTTTTAGACCATTAAGGAGCAAAGAAATATAGAATTGATTAGGTTTCCTCATTTCATCGATTTCACATTTCATTTCCGAGGTGGTTGTAGTGGCCGAGTTATTTTGGTTTGATACAATAGGAGAAGCAATAGTGGGAGTCTGTATGGATTCAATGGCCTGATCTATGGTACATTGGTTGGTTTGGGAAGAAGGTGAGGGATCTCCTTTGATATAACTAACCAGATTATCAAGCTCTTTTGGGTTTAAGTTTAAATATTCAGCAGGGGAAATTTGTATAGCAGAGGATTTGCAAAATTCAACTATATCAAAAGAAGACATACCTTCATTTTTTTGTAAAGCTTTAGAATCTTGAACTTGGTTAATGGAAGGATAAAGGTTACTCACTGATTTGTGAGCTTTCTAAAATGTACATGATGATGTGGGATCATGCTTAGAAGTCTTTTGATTACGTGTCAGCATAGCACATGTTGGGTTTTCAAGAGTGACTACAATATGCCCTCTTTTAGAATCAGATTCGTATTCTAAATAATATGAGCCAGAGTCGCCATGTCTCTCTTGAGCCACTTCCTCCATATTATACTCTCCTAACACATATTTAGTTTCCTCCATTTGAATATGCCTCAACATATATGTATAAGAACTGCCATCATGATCTGTTGTGAGGTGAAATTAACACATGACTGCATCTTTTGGTGCAGCCTCTAGGGACAGCCTCGGCTAAGTTGGGGGCAAAAGAGGAGTTTTATTTTTCCATTGATTGAATTTCTTTCGACCAGTATCTTGGTACATGGGAGGATAGGAAGATCCTTGCTTAGGTAACTATCTTTTCAAAGCAATGACATCATTCATGATTCTTTGGACAACTAGGTCTATGGATGAGGACATCGAGGCTCTAGAATGAGGTGTTTACACATATTTTCTCCACTTGCTGGCAGTGATAAGATCATCCTCCAATTTAGTGGCTTGACTTTGGCCAGTGTCCAAATCTATAGGGCTACTCCTTCTCAAGTGAAAACCCATGTTAGGAGGCATAGAGTTTACAAAGAAATATTGTTGGTTTTCTGGAGTCGGTCTTTTGGCAGTGGGAATTTTATGAATCACTTTATTATACTGAGCCACATAGTCTCTCATTGGTTCATGGATTTCCTTCTTCATTTGTGTCAAATGTACCAACAAAGAATGCTCATCATTAGCACCTTTGAAATGAATTTTGAATGATGTCTTCATTGTTTGCCAATTTGTTATAGACCCTCTGGGAAAATGACCAAACCATTCTGTAGCTCCTTCCATCAAGGATTGAGGAAAAATCCTAATAGCTACATCTTCATGTTGCACTGCTAAAATAGTTTTTGCTACGCTAAATGCATTGAAATGTTCATCTATTGAGAGCTTACCATCTGTAGAAAATTTAGGGGAAACATCTTTTACGCCCTTAGGTGTTAGAATAGTCCCAAAGGATAACTGAGAGGGGGGGGTGAACCAGTTATCAGTAACTTTTTTTCTTTAACTTCATAATACAACAAAGTAAATTCTTAATCAGATAACACAGTACACAACACACAATTTGATTACGGGGAAACCAAATGGTAAAAACCCCGATGGGAATTAGCACCCATAATGAACTATACTTGTTTGTAGTAATCCCTATTAGAAGATATCTCAACCCTATTAGGAGTTGTACTTTATAGTGCAATAAGTATAGTGACTTGGTTAAGGGTCGGACCCTGTTAGGAGTCTTTTACAAATAACCCTATTAGGGGTGGTGGACTCACTATCCAAAAGCTCAATGCTTGATGGTGAAGGCTACAACCTTCTGTATAACATATATGCACTATATTTGATGATGAACTTTAGAGTAGACCTGCTATCTTGATCAGTTCTAGTGTATTGCAATCTTTCACTTCTTCACATAGACTCTTGATGAATGAACCAACTCTAACAATCTTCTCTGTACATATTTCTTCTCTTTTCGTATCATTTACACTTAGCGTGTCACCTTTGACTTGCTATAAGTATCTTCCTCAAAGTATGAGATCATGGGACCTATAAGACAACTCTTCATAGCATCCTTGTAGGCTCTACTAAGCACGCAAGAATTATTACAATCTCGCAAGTATAAACCGTATAGACACGACGCTTCACTAAGTTGGCCTCAGCAATTTAAATCTAACTTTGTAATCTTCTTGAAACATGTTTGGTGCCTTTGGATTAATATCATCAACTCATAACTAATCATGAATATACACACGCATATACATAAGATAGGTGCAACTCAAGAAACATGTGATATACATCGGCCCTAAACCGTTACACTTCCAGAACTGTAACTGCCAATAACAGAATTACATAACTTTCTATGTTAATCCCCTTTTCATGAATTTCATCCAAAAATGAATTGACCTTGTCTTTTATATAGACATGATATTCACTGTTTCTTGATTCTCTGTTCTTGGCGTGAAAAATAATCCAACCATTTTGATTTAAAGTATAACTCTTGATTTATCTCATAGTTATCTTCCTGCCAACTATACAAATCTTCTTTAAATCATTTACTTAACTCTGGTCAAATAAAACAAAGAAAAAAACTAGTTGAGTCTATCTTTAGCTCTTGCCAGCTAGATATTTTGTCATTTTCTGAACTCTCTATTCCGTTAGTCAATTATTCAGTTAGTTGTCGATGACAACTAACAGTTCTGTCAGCATGACTCCAGTTAGCTTCAGGATCTTTGTCCGTCGGGCGTCATTAGATTTTTACTCATTGGGCAACTCTGTTTTCAGCTCATCGGGCATCTTGTAGTTTTCCTTCATCAGTCAACACTCTCTTCTGCTCGTTAGGTATCACTGTGACTTTTCTTCTTTTCCTTTATCGATGGTGTGCACTCTATCTGTGTTATCTGTCACTTAGTGAATACTTGACATTTATGCATTCCTGAAAGCATAACCTTTGTTCTATTGGTTCTCTGAAGTCTTTGAAATTATGTACATGACCGTACATATGATATTAAGTTGACATAAATGAAAATAGAAACTATTAACTGATTTAATGCTTTGTATTATCTTTAACTTAACATTATCAAACATTCAATCAGTTACATATCATCAATCTCTCCCTTTGGCATTGATCTCAACATACTATATTATCACACTATACTATTTCTAATATAATATGAAATACAATAGTTGAGATTCATCAAACTACCAATCTTTTGTTTGATAACTCATAAATGTATGATCCCCAGTAAGCTCTGTTTAAGCTTAGATTTGATTGTTGCAGCTCTTTATCTTCTGATGTGTTGAGTCCTCTTCTTGTATCAATTTCTCTCCTGTGACTATTCTCTCTCTTTGATGTATTTTTCTCTTGTTAGCAACTTTCCCTTTGTGTAATCTTTTATACAACTATCTCTCCGTTTAGATATAATCTATCCCTGTTAGAGTAATCTAGTAATGGATAATATTTCTCTTTTTTTCAGAAGAATTTGATAATAATGGATAATCTCTCTCCCTTTAACACCAATGCCAAACAAATATTTTACAAATATCTGACCTTCATGGCAGTCAATCATTTTTGTCCTATCCATAATATATTCCGTGAATTTCCCTTATCCATTAGAAATACAACAATATATTCTGGTGCTCAGTTCTGATATATACGTGTCTGTATATAGATGTATCTTTTGAAGTTCATCTCTTTGCTTGCATCAACTTGATTGATATTCTAATATTATGTAGGCTAATGCAGTCTTTAGTCATATTACTGACTGGAAGACAAGGGTTTGACCCCTAGTCTCTTTCTCAAGTACTCAAATGTATCCTTTGGCAGTGGCTTGGTGAAGATATCAGCCAGTTGTTCTTTTGATTGCACATACTCAAGTATCACCTCCTTTTCTTAAACTTGTTCTCTCAAATAATGATACTTGATGGCAATGTGTTTAGTCTTCGAATGCATGACTAGATTCTTAGAAATATTTATTGCACTAGTGTTATCACAATAAATAATTACTGGTTCTAATATCTTCATATTCATACCTTCTAGTAACACTTTGATCCATGCAATATTTGAGCAATTTTTAGCAGCAGCAACATATTCCGCTTCTGCAGTGGACTAAGAGATGCATCCTTGCTTCTTGCTAATCCATGTGACAAGTCTGTCACCCATAAGTTGTTCTATCTGGTCATCAAGATTTCCAGCCCAATCAGCATTGATAAACACCTTAAGTTCAAATTTTCCTTCTCTTCTATACCATAAGCCAAATTTCTCAATATTCTTTAGAAATCTTCAAATTCTTTTCACAGCAGTCATATGTGATTCCCTGGGGTTAGCATAAAATATAGCAACAATTCCTACTGTATGTGCAATATCTGGTCTAGTGTGTAAAACATACATGAGTTTTTCAATCATTGATCTGTACAAAGTCTAATTTACCTATGTTGTCTTGTCCTCCTGTGTTAACTTAAATCCAGTAGCCATCGGTGTCCCAACTCATTTTGATTCTTGCATCTTGAATATTTTTAGGACCTCTTTGATGTATTTGGACTGTGTAATGAAAATACCTTCACTTTGTTGAATGATCTATAGACCAAGAAATAACTTGATTTCTCCAAACATAGACATCTCAAACTCTTTTCTCATCTCATTTGCAAATGATTTGCATAGCATATCATTGGGCCTCCAAATATGATGTCATCAACAAATATTTCAGCAATCAAAGTGTTAGCATTAGTATCTTCCTTTAAATAAAGATTACTATTTTCACTACTTCTTACAAATCCAATACTTATAAGATAGGAATGAAGTCATTCATACTAGGCTCTAGGAGCTTGTTTCAATCCATAAAAGGCTTTGTGAAGTCTACATACCATGTTTCTCTTGTCTAGATCAACAAACCCTTCTTCTTGTTCAATATATACCTCTTCTTCAAGTATTCCATTTAGGAATGTTGACTTGACATCCATTTGATATACTTTGAATCCTTTGAATGCATCATAAGAAAGTAGTATTCTTACTCCTTCTAGCCTAGCAATGGGTAAAAAGGTCTCTCCATAGTATATACCTTCTTCTTGTGCATACCCCTTGCATACTAGTCTTGCTTTG
Source organism: Thuja plicata (assembly GCA_018584345.1). Classification (NCBI taxonomy): domain Eukaryota; kingdom Viridiplantae; phylum Streptophyta; class Pinopsida; order Cupressales; family Cupressaceae; genus Thuja; species Thuja plicata. The sequence continues at coordinate 2,592,030 of MU226855.1, read as the reverse complement.
TTTCTTGTGACTTCTTCATTCTCGTTCAGTTTATTCCTGAATATCCATTTGTACCAATGACATTCTTGTCATCTGGTCTTGGCACAAGTGACCATGTCTTTTTCTTCTCAATCTATTCAATTTCATCATTCATAGCACTTATCCATTCTTCAATATCAAGTGCAACATTGACATATTTTGGCTCAAACTCACAAATTAAACAATTTGAGTTTAAAGACTTACTTCTTGTTCTTGTACCAGCTTTCTTATCTCCTATGATCTGAATCTTTGGATGGTTTCTTCTTACATATCTTGCAAGTACAGGTACAAATCTTTGTGTATCAGCTTGATCATTATTTTGATCTTCATTTTGTTCTTCATCACCTTGCACATTATTCTGATTATTATCCTGACTGTCGGTAACAGTAGTCTAACCGTCAGTTGCAATATTCTATTGTTCTAGAATTAAGCATTATTTCTCAAGTAGAGTTTTGAGTTCTTCACAGTATACAAACATGTTGTAGTCCTCTGGTTCTCTTGTGCTTTCCAGCTCATTCTTTTCTGCAAATTCATCTATCTTTACATTTGCACTTTCAACAATTTTATCAGAAGCCTTGATGAGACATTTATAAGCTTTTCTCTTGGTGGAATAACCTATAAAAATACCTTCATCACTCTTGGCATAAAGCTTTCCATTTCTATCACCCTTTAAGACATAACATTGAATACCAAAGATTTTTAAGTAACTTAGATTGGGTGTTTTACCATACCATATCTCATAAGGTGTCTTCTTTGTGTGCTTCTTTAATTGTACTCTGTTAAGTGTGTAGACAACAGTACTGATAGCTTCCCTCCAGAAGATTTGGGTGATGCCTTTATCTATCATCAGTGTTCTAGCACAATCAACTATTGATCTGTTCCTTCTCTTAGTAATCCCATTTTGTTGTGGTGTTCTTGGTGCAGAAACCTATCTTTTTATACCATGCTCATTACAGAAATTAGTGAATTCATCTGATATAAATTCTCCTCCTCTATCTGATCTCAAACATTTTAGATCCTTACTACTTTTTTCTCTACCATAGCTTTATACCATTTAAACATCTTGAATGCTTTAGATTTATCTTTAAAAAATATGACTGTCATCATTCTAGTGTAATCATCAACACAGAGAATAAAATATCTATCTCCATAATAACTCTTTGTCCTCATTGGTCCACATAAATTAGTATGGACTAATTCTATAATTTCATCAGATGTATGGGTTTTACTTTTGAAACTAGACTTAGTCATTTGACCTCTTTGACAATTCTTGCACATGATGTTGTCTAGCTTTGTCATTGTTGGTAAGCCTCTTACATTTCTCCTTCTTATTTTCATCATGTTGTCACAATTCACATGACACAATCTTTTATGCCACAACCATCTGCCTTCATTTCTAGTCATTAAGCAAGTGGTGTTAGTATCATTCAAATAGAATAAGTTACCTTTAGTCTGTTCACTGGTACCAACCAATTTTCTTGATTCATTGAAGATCTTTGCCTTCTTATTCTCAAATGCTACTCTGTGTCCAGAATTATTCAGCTAAGAAATACTCAATAGATTATAATTCAATCCTTTTACCCAATAAGCATTGTTAACCAAATTTTCCATTCCCATGCAATTTGGCCATCCTCTGTGTTTTCACGCCCAAAAATGGCTAGATCCTTTCAAAAGTTTACTCTTGTCTCATCACGCAATCGCGGTGATTTTATGTTCAAGTCATTCAGTTGCGCGAGTGCGCGACGAGCTGCCAATCACAGTCGTCGCGCAATCACGATCTATTTTTGCAAAGGTCTAATCTGTCTACGAGTTCATGACGAGTTGTAATTCCTGTTGTCGCCAAGTTGCGGATCAAATTTGAAGTATGGAAAGCAGTGTGCGAGTTGGCGACGAGTTGTTCCGGGAGGTCATCGCACAGTCACGATGTCTTTAGATATCAATGTTGCGGGTCTGCGACCGAGCGACCGTAGTAATTATTGAGCTCGTCGCGCACTCGCAAGTGTTTTAAGATGATATACTGTCGGCTCGCGAGTGAGCGACGAGCTCAACAAGGGATGCATCGCGCAGTCGCGCTGACGGTTTTCAACAGGCTAAAAGAGGCAGCGACCGAGCGACCGAAGGAAGTAATCAGCTCATCGCTCAATCGCTACAGTTGTTAAATGAAAGAGAAAGAGGCTGCGGGTGTGCGACAAACCGAAGGGTAATGTCGTCACGTACTCGCCGAGTAGAAAAGATAAACAAAATGTTGCTCGCGAGTGCACGATTAAGCAGAAAATGAGACCTCGTCGCTCACTCACTAAGAAATTCACACAAAGGAGGATCCGCTTGCGGGTCTGCGATGAGCTGGAGGAGAAGAGTAGTCACACGGTCGCCGAGCAATAAAGGTAAACCAAATGCTGCTTGCGAGTGTGCGACCGAGGAAGAAAGTGACTCGTCGCCCAGTCGCCGGGGAATAAAATAAAAGAAGGAAGAGCTCGCGATCTTGCAACAAGCTGAAAAGATAAAGTCATCACGTAGTCACCGAGCAATGAACATAAAGGGAAAATAGTCCGCGGGTCTGTGACGAGCAGAGAGAAGGGCCTCATCGCGTAGTCGCCGAGCCATAAAGATCAAAGGAGAATAGAGTGCGACTAGGCGATTAAGAACTAATGAGCTCGTCGCTCACTCGCTGAGCAAAAAAGGATAAAAAAGAAACGGGTCACGAGTGAGCGATTGAAGAGGGATGCAGCTATGGTCGTGCGCTCGCGCATAAAATAAGAGTAGAAGATAAAGGCTTGCGGGTTTGCGACCAAAGGAAAAGGCAGCTCGTCGCTCACTCGCCGAATACTAAGGACAAATGAAAAGGGGCTTGCGACTATGCGATTGGAGTATAGAGATGGATTGTCGCTCAGTCACGCAAGATTAAAAGATAGTTTAACACAGCCTGCGACTGTGCGATGATGTTGGAAATGGAAGTCTTCATGGTTCAGGTTGTCTCAGTTTGCAGAATAGAGAGAAAATTCAAGGTACGACCAAGTAAAAGAAGAATACTTCTCGAAGGGAAAGAATCAAATATTTTGTAGAAGATCAGATTTTGAAGGGATCAGAGCATATGGTTGATAAGTCTACAGAACAGTTATTGAATTTCAAAGACTTTTGGCAACTCTTCTAGAGGGATATGACCGCTTCTGCAGAGGAGCATTTATGTTGATATTTTGAAGAGATGACTTTCAGAGGCTAAGCGGTGGCTAGACAAGAAAAAGATCTGATCAGGAAGTTATTGCTAAAAAAAATGCAGTTGGCTTTGAAGTTGTATAAATATGAGTTGAAGACTCATCTTGTGGGAGTTCCATTTATTCAGAAAAGGATGATCCTTGACATTTTTTTGTCCTTGGTATATTTCGTGTCTAAGTCTGTACCTCATTGTGGAAGATAATATACAGAGCCTTATGTTTTTGGATCAATTTGTTGGATTGTGTCAACCTTGTCTCTTTTCTTCTTGTCTGTATGTGTCTTGATTGTTGATGGATTAACTGTGGATAATTT
>MU226855.1:2567532-2582823 GCA_018584345.1 Thuja plicata | reverse complement strand
GTGATTATCCAAGAGGAACCAGCCTAGAACCTGGAGGTCTCATCTCAGTTAGCATAGGTCCCACAACCTGGAGATGATTCCCTTGTTATACTTGATTATCAAGACCAAGAGAGCTTGAGATCAGAGGTGCAAATTCAGTGTATAATAAGCATTTTCACATTTAATCAAGTTATTCAACATTATTGTTCCTTTACCTTCAATTGGATAAGGTGTATCATTACCCATTCTTACTGTACCACCATTATAATACTCAAAAGTGTTAAACTTTTCTTTGTCGTTCTTGCTAACCATAGATATGAGTGCAGTTTCCACATACCTTTCATCTTCATCTGAATGATCCTCCATAGCTACAAATACCATCTCGATGTCTTCATCATGTTCAGTGTCAGTATCTTCATCTTTGCAAGAAGCTATGTAACTAGCCTTATTGCCTTTGTCCTTGTAGTCTCGGGTATCTCTTCTTTCTGATTGTCAATAACCTCTATAATATTTGTTACCACCTCTGTCAGATTTATTCTCAAAATATCTATCATTACTTCTGTCATCTTTTCTTTTGTTAAGACATCTTGCATCCAAGTGTCCAATCTCTTTACAATTAAAACATACAAGTGGTAACTTGCCTTTGTATTTACCTTTGCCACTCTGCATTCTTCTTGCTATAAGTGCTTCTATTTCATCTAGATCTTCTTATTCACTTTCAATTTCACTATATCTTCTAGATGTGTGTCTATGACTTGATTTGCTTATTATCATAGAAGACTTAAATCCAGACTCTAAGTTTGGTAAGACACTATTATCAAAGTTATTCATCTCAAATGAAATCAGTCTACCAATTAAACTATCAAGAGTAACTGTATTGTTTGCTACTGCTCTCATTTCTTGAATGGAAAAAACTCTAATAGCATATATAGGCAGTAAGGTTCTTAGGGTTTTACTTACCACTGTCTCTTCTTCTAGTACACCTCCAACTCCTCATATAGCATTGACTACTTATTTTAGTCTTGTGTTGTACTGTGTGATGTTTTCTTCTTATTTCATTCTGAGGTCACCAAATTTTCCTATAAGGCTTTCTTCCTTGGCTCTCAGAACATTTGTATCACCTCCATGTACAAGCTTCAATTTGTCCCACATCTTCTTTGCAATTTTGCAATCCTTGACATCTTCCCATTCAACATCAGAGAGTGAGGAAGAAAGCTCTACAACCATGCAGTTGTGTTCATGCTTCTCTCTCAATTGATCTACTATCAATACTCCTATAGGAAACACAGATTCAGTATCTAGAAATTGAGTAACATCATTACCAATACCTGATAAGTGGAGTCTTATTCTACTTTTTCATGAAGTAAAGTTGTCTTTGTTCAACTTGGACACATCTCGTCTGTTCATCTTGTGATCTTGACTTAGGTCTTGAAACCTTCCTTTCTAAGAACAAAAGCTCTGATACCAATTGTTAGTAATAACTGAGGGGGGGGAGGGTGAATCATTGGCCTCAAAAATTTATCCTTTAAACATTAACCACCAATTAAATAAAGCTCAAATTATTAAGTCCCTACAAGATGCATGCCATGTAATACTTATAATGAATAACTGTCTGTCAGTTTTCCTTGTCTGTCCTTATTCTCCTTGATTACTAATAAGAAGTATAACTATTTACTGAAACTTAGTAAATAAGTAGAGTATACCGATCAACCTAGTGTTAACTATGTCAAATACAAAACAATAAAGAAATGAATCATACACACATAACACATGAATTTTTAACATGGAAACCCTGCTAAGGGAAAACACCACTTGGACTGGTTACCCAAATTTTCACTCTTCTGAAGTGAGCCCTGTTAGGAGCCAACCCTATTAAAGGTTACAAACACACTATTAAGTGTGACCTTGTTAGAGGATTTTATACATAGAGGTTGTCACTTAGTATCGGGCATCTATTTCTACCATCCTTGAATCAGCCTCCTTCTTAGACTGTCAATATGGATCGGGCAAATCCAATGCTACTTTCATGAATCAAGCTTTTTGGAACTCCTTGGGATTTACCTCAATATATAGAAGACTATTGAGTCCTACTCTATTGAGAGACTTGATGCTTCAATGGTTAAACTGAAACACTATGACCTATTTCTAATGTAACTTTGAATTGCAGATTTTCAAATCTATTTAAGTATATTACCTCTCTGATGAATGTATCAATTCAATTCTTTGTCCTCCACACTTTTTTCTCTGTGATGCCATGCTTCACTATTCATCAGAGTCTATAGAATTCTTTAGCTCTCCTTCAGTTTGATTGATTTGGACTGTATGAAGTTCTTCTTCATTAGTTTCTCTTGAGCATCCTCTATTCATTGACTCCCCTTAATCCCCTTTTCGTGAATGTCATTCAAAAATGAATTGAGCTTGTCTCTTATATAGACATGATATTCACTGTTTCTTGATTCTTGATACTTGGCGTGAAAAAAAATCCAGCCATTTTGATTTAAAGGATAACTCCTGATTTATATCGTAGTTATCTTCTTGCCAACTGTACAAATCTTCTTTAAATTAATTACTTAACTCTGGTCGAATAAAACAAAGAAAACAACCACTTAAGTCTATCTTTAGCTCTTTCCAGCTAGATATTTTGTCATTTTCTAAACTCTCTGTTATGTCAGTCAATTCTTCAGTTAGTTTTTGGTGACAACTGATAGTTCCATTGGCATTACTTCAGTTAGCTTTGGGAACTCCCTTTGTTGGGCATCATTAGACTTTTACTTGTCGGGCAACTCTATTTTCAGCTCGTCGGGCATCCTATGGTTTTGCTTCTTTGAGAAGCACTATCTTCTTCTTGTCAGATATGACTATGACTTTTCTTTTTTGCCTTTACCGATGGTGTGCACTCCATCGGTGTTACCTGTCACTTAGTGAATAATCGACATTTATGCATTGCTGAAAGCATAACCTTTGTTCTATTAATTCTCTAAAGTCTTTTGCATTATGTACATGACCATACAGATGATATCAAGTTGACATCAATGAAATAAAAACCATTAATTGATTTAATGCTTTGCATTATCTTCAACTTATCATTATCAAACATTCAATCAGTTACATGTCATCACCACAAACTTTATCTTTCCTCAACCTGTCAAACTGCGGGATCATGAAATATTTCCACCTGTCTTTGTCACTTTACTTGGGTCCACAAAATATACCCTTTGACCACCCTCTATCTGTCATATGATCACCTCACACGTGATTTACCTACCTAAAGGCACTTTCCTTTGGCTACAGGTTACTTTGATGTTGGTGTATACAAACAACTATTAACTTACTCACACCATGAATATGGGATAAGTCCTTTAGGATTATTCTCTACAAATATTTATGCACCTAGTGTACACATTAATAGTCTTTTCTCTTCTTTAAGTGGCCAAAGATCTTTAAAACGTAGCCTTAGAACCAATATCATGATTCCTCTTAACCATATATCATCTCTCAATGGAATGTTAGGCTCAAACTCTTGTAGGAGCCACATTTCCTCCATATGTCATTAATACACATATTCATTCTTTATTTTATCAAAATTGCATCAGTGGAATAAATTTTGGTAATAGGCCTCAGATCCACCACCTCAATCGAATTAATATGAAACTATGATCGGCGATCAGATAGGTAAACTGCCTTCTCACTCAAAACATAATTTAGTCATAACTTAAGATAAATTTTTGTGGTTGGAGTCATGGATTCCACAAACCATATACATACTATATCTGCGATCGCAACATTTGAATATTTTCTCATCTCGACCGCTACCACAATTTGTATCTGATAATATTCTTTATGAATGTTAGGATAAACTATCCTATACCCAGGAGCTAGTCTACAGACATCCTCAAGAACAGAGAGACAAAACAAAAAAATGTATTGAGATAATGAGCTAATGAGGTGATTACAAATGTACAAAGGCTCTGCTTATATAGGCAAGAGTAGATAGGAAACATGGACAAGGTTGAGACAAGTGTCTCAACCTAGAAGAAGGAGAGTTCTGATAGAACTCAACAATATCCTCTAAGATAAGGTAGACTCCAAGTTGGACTCAATGATATCCATCTACCCAATTAATGAATGTACCTAAGTAAACTTAAGTAAAGAGTAAACAGTGAACTATTTTCTCCAACACCCCCCTTAAGTGTAACTTAGGGAGTACAAAAATGTAGAAGAAAATATTTATGGGTCCCGGCAACAAGGACATGTTAGGTACCCATGTACAACTACAATGCAATCTCTCATAACTAGAAAAAAAGGAGAAAACCGTATGGGAGAAAACTCCTCTCCAAAAGAGAGAACATGAAGGTTTGAGAAGCTTTCAAAAAGATGTCTTGAAATCATGAACATGAAAATCATTTTAGCACAAAGAATCTATAGACAACTATCGATGACTGATATGATGCTTTATCTATTGATCTCCTCTAAAGAAGATGATGATTAGGAAGACAACAATCTGTATGAGTGCTCCAAATGACACTTCTCAAACATTGATTAGATGACAATAATTACAATAGCCTCCGTTGATCAAAGATACAGACGACACAAGAATCTACATGAGTGACCTTCACTACACAACCAATGATGTTGTTTGAGTGATACCATTTTCACTTCTCAACTAGGTTGAAAATGCAGGTGTAATAGTCTAAATAGGAATCCAAGAGTGTTTCAGCACACTTCTAGCGAAACCAAGGAGCCTCCATAAAAATTGGAATGCAAGAGTCTCTCAATGCACTTCAAGCAAAACCAAGGAAGCATTAGCACAAACAGTATGATACCCCCCCATAATGCTGACTCGAGTGAGGCTTGAAAGATCCACTGAAATGATGTGTCACCATGATATGCATAAGGGACCAAATATGTATCTGCAACTGAGAAAAGGGTGTATGCGGTCAAACTACACACTCGCATGAGGCAAAAATATCAGTGATTTTTCTATTGTCGTGGATAAAATCTCACTTTGACAAAGCTGTGACTGGCAAACAAAGGCTATACACAACCCCCCATGGCACTTTATAATTTAGTATGGGTACAATAATATGGCACATCATGTGTGCAAAATTCCCCAAAAGAGATGGATGGACACTAGATCTAATGTGTCTACAAGTAGTGCTGAGAAAAGATGTTCAACTGAAACAAAGGACAAATACTTAAGAAAAATTTGAAAAAACTGCACCAATGAGTAGTGCATGAAATCACCTTTGCAACGATACTTCATTTGCCAAAACCGGACCCCGGATGTCCAAGTTATGGTCAGGTGAAGAAAAGCCCCTATTAGGGCTGAAAGGTGAAAAAAATGGCCCATCCCTCTTATGTACCCGGGGGCATGGGTTTGGTCTGTCATGGGACTATCAACTCAGCATGTCAGAAAAGAGTGCCCCTTCCAAATGGAGAGGGCCCAAGAAAGATCTGATCAGGTGGTTGGGTCTGATGGTGGCTCTGTGTGCCACCCCCATAACCACCAAGAACCTTTGAAGGCAAAAGCATAACATTGCGAGACACAATGTAAATCCACATAGAAGTGGACACAAATAGGGCTACTGTAGGCAAAGAAACAAATGTCTTACCCATTGCAAAAATGGAATAAATCCCAAGGCCTTAGCATTCCCACCATGAGCCTACCTTCAAAGCTCCTTGAAACATGCTTATAAGTCGACCAAGAGACAATGGGAGCTACCTTGGATAATGTTAACCACACAGAAGAATGCGTCGGTCTGAATGTCCTTTCAAAAGGAACATGAGCCTTTACTCAGCTACCACCATAAAAATGAAAAGATAGCTATCGTGAAGAAGTTGATATGTGGACCGCACAAAAATCAAATGTGGGCCTCTAGCTATTAAGTGAGCTAAATATATTAATACACTGACAGATCGACTGCAGGTAGTAATAAGTAACCGACGCTCAAAGAGAAAAGAAAGTTTCACGGGCTAGATCAAGCCCTACCAATCCAGTCTAAACCGCAGTTTTTGCAAGCACCGTCTTGGATTGGAAATGGGTGACCATAAAGTAGGACAAACTGCCAGTCACTGTCAAAAAGGATAGACAGATCTGGATCTGCAAATACTAAAGCTGCGGCCAACGGATAGAAAATACGAGCCACTAGTAGATTCTTGTGCCAGCCATACTTAAGTTGCTGCCACTGTCTATCGTAAAGAGCAACAATCGCCAAGTGATTTGGTTGGACAGCTTTTAAAATTTGAGAATTCGCTGAATGTGCTTGCCAATAACATTAGCTTCTGAGGCGAGATAAGCCAGTTTTGAGCTGACTTCCTAGCTCAATTAGGACGCACCACTTGTGGAGTCAGGAAACAGAAAAAAAAGTTGTTAAGGTGCTCGTTAACTACTACACTCTGAAAGAGAATGTTGAGATCGGTAATGTTCGCGATCCAATAGAGTACTGGGCCAATGACAAAACATTGTAGACACCATGCAAGCAGGCCCTTTGGCACAAAGCAACTCTACCAAACTCTCCACAAAATAGTCGATTTACACTGTCAAAAGACACAAATAGCTTGCTGAAGTGCATAGTCTGCCAATTGCAGAAGCGTAGATAGAAAGAAACGGCCGGATGCAAATAAAGAAACCGACTCTAGCCACACAAGTTGACTTAGCGCCGTTCTCAACCATCTGTAGCCATTCACAGCCGACTTCATTTTGTGGTATTCACTTTGAAATAGAAATAAAGCAAAGAGATCTACGATGATGGGACCAAAAAAGGCATGTGGAGGCCCACTAACCACCCGATCTCTGCTAATTCTTGTGTGAAAAATGGCAGAGAGCTGAAAGATCATCGGTCAAATGGGTTAAACACGAATTGAAAACCAAAGGAAAATCTACGATTGAATATAGTAGCTGATGGAGCCATGCAATAAATGCAATAGAAGACAAATATAGCATCGGCCCAAGAATCTTCACCCAAATACTAGCGATGAAATTAAAGCTTGCAGGCTACAACATGGCCTTGTTCAAAGTCAAGTGGAACAATTCTGGCAGAGTGCCTGGAGGTGAGCATGAGTACATCAATGGCTCGCATTTTAAATGTTTTGAGACCTGGGGCGGCTACAAATATTTGGAATGGCTCCTAACCATATCAATATGGGCTTTGAAGAAACATCTACCACTAAAGACCGTCAGGAAATAGTCGGCAGACTGATAATGCACGAGCCATAAACTACATGGGTTCAAGTGGCGAATCAGGTCCACTGATAAATATCAAGCTCACTGGTAAAGCCACAGCCAATAATTTTTCCACAAATAAAAGTGATCATAAAGCTACTGACAAGTAATACTATCTCTGTCAAGAAAGTATACAGATGCTCTCAAGTCAATGCAAAGAATGATCAATAAGGAGATAAGCCAATAAGGACAACACGTATCAGCAGAAGGGGACAATAATGTCAACAATCACATTTTCTATCGATTGCCCAAATAAAGTCACGACCACAAAATCTATTTCACATAGATTTGAAAATACACTAACATAAGACAGAAATATAATCTAGATTTACCACAATATGGCCTGCGACTACAAGCAAACACTGGTAAACTGTAGGAAAGGAAACTAGGGACCTCAAAACTAGAAACGAAAGAAAACTCTCAAGAAAGACTGAAAAAGATCTGAGAGACTATAGGCTCTAATACTATGTTAGGATAAACTATCCTATACCCAGGAGCCAGTCTACAAACATCTTCAAGAACAGAGAGACAAAACACAAGAATGTATTGAGATAATGAGCTAATGAGGTGATTACAAAGGTACAAAGGCTCTGCTTATAGAGGCAAGAGTAGATAGGAAACATGGACAAGGTTGAGACAAGTGTCTCAACCTAGAAGAAGGAGAGTTCTGATAGAACTCAACAATATCCTCTAAGATAAGGTGGAGTCCAAGTTGGACTCAATGATATCCATCTACGCAATTAATGAATGTACCTAAGTAAACTTAAGTAAAGAGTAAACAGTGAACTATTTACTCCAACATTGAACCCCTATCAATATACATAGTTGATCTTCCCTTTACCAATCATGTTCAGTGCTTACTGATCAGTATAGCCATAATAAATAAATGCATTTCCTTCGAGGACAACCAATTATATATCCACACATGCCTCCTCTGCATATCTCCTCCAAAACTAACATAATACCTGTTGTTTCCTTTTCTTGCTGACACGAAAAATATTCCTCACAGGGTTCACTTTATTTGTCCCTAACACTGACCGAGCATAGAGAAGAACAACAGAAATGAGGTTTTGAAACCTCCTACACTTCAAGCTCCACTAACTCGAGTGGGATTACCCTTTAAAACTTAGAATAATGAAATCACTAAATTATTCTAGTTTGTTATTGATGGAATTACAGGAACTGGTCACTGCAACTTTTATTTAAAACAGACCAGACTGAAAGTAGAGATTGATTTTAGTAATGATAGTCATTTGATTGAATGAAAAATAAACCAGTGCTCAATCCTAGGGTATGGAGTCATCTATGAATAGTTTTTAACCAGCATGATTAGAGACAAAACTTAAGGCAATTACAGGATCTAACACAAACATAGATATACCTTGTATATCTACCTCAGTACACTTAGCCAAATTAATCCATCGAATTCATTTTCTACCTTGAACTTTAGTGAAATATCTCTAAGGTATTTTTATATTCTCTCCTTGAAATAACCCTAGAAGTATTTCATAATCTACCTGACAGATATATAAATTGAAAACATTCCTAGAACATTCAATTTAGACAAAATTCAGACTGTTAAAATGAGGATAGAAAACCCATTAAATGCTTCATAAACTATGAACTAGATTTTATTCAAAAGTCATTATCACTTATTACATTCAACAGACATTTCTCCAAAAAGACCTGATATATTGGTTCTCAAAACCAAAGTTTACAATTGACTTAGTATTCTTTTCAAACGTTAAAATGACCATCTCTTTTCCAATAGTCTTCAAATCCTTTTATAGCATAAGGATGCAACAAGCTACCGACATACTGGGAAAGTTTACAAAACTTTTGCAACAACTTTGCAATTAACTAGAAACAAAATTTTGCAACCGAACATGGGTGGCAGCTTATTTGCAAAGCCTGACAAGGTTTGTTTTTTGTGGCTTAACCATATTTGATTCATCCTTTCAGCTTCGCCTCCCATCTGTTCACTTCTTTGATGGTGGGCCAATCAAAAGTCTTCTCTTCTTCTAGCCTGGCAACAACTTCCACCCACCTGGCATCCATGGCAGTTCTGGCATCAGGCACAAATTTAGACATGTCTCTTTCAACTTTGCAAAAGCCATCAATCAGTTCATTGCAATATTTTGCGTTTGTGTCCTTTTCCAGATGTAGCTTTATATCTTGATTTCCCAGTATAGCATCAAAACCAGATTCCCAATCTGATTGTGCTTTCAACTCCCCTATTTCCTCATAAATCTTTGGGATCAATGGTGGACATTGATCACCAAACAGTTGCAACTTACTGTTTATCAAATTAGATTTGCCATTAAAGAAGGCAAAAGTACCATTCAACTTATTTACCATATCAATGGTATCTGTTACTTTGTCCAGGAAATCATCACTGTATAACATAGCTATTTTAAGTTTATCTAAAACACTTTCCTTCCTTGACCAAAGTTTGAAGGTGCGCTCTAGAAAAACCATAGCTTCTGCAGCTATCTTTGAGGCTTCTTGCAGGGATCCATACAATGTACATACTACATCAATCTTTTGCTTCAGAACTTCAATCCTGTGCTGTAATATGAGCAACATGACATACATAGCATTCATGCCCTGTTCCTGTGATATATCCTTTGACTGTGTCTCTGCTAAAGCAGAATCTTCCTTAGCACCTTTGACAACATCTGTCACAACATTGGTTGCCTCTTCAAGGATTGGAGTCTTTTCCTTTTTGCTTTCTTCCAATTCTTCCTTTAGTTTGGCAATATCTTCTTCAAGTGTGTGGTTCTTGACCACCACTTCCTCATGTTTCTTTGCCAATGCCATCATTCAGCTAAAAGTTGTCTCATACCTCTTTGAGAGGTCGTCAACTTTTGCCAAGTTCATAAATGAAACCTGTGTCATTAGCTGAGCTATCTCAGTGTCTGAAGTATTTTTCAGATTCTATATTATCCTGTCAGCTCTTTTTTCCTCCCTAATGGTCATGACCAAAGGTTTCTGTGTGGCCAGAGCTAATGACCATATGGATAGGGTTTTGGATTTTGGGTCAAAACCTGATCCTTTTAGGACATCATCCATTTCAAATTCTATTTTAAGCAAAGGAGCTTCCTGCCTCCTAATTTGATCAATGATAAATGTGGACTGCAAGTCCCAACTAGGCATCAACATCACACCACTATTTTGAACCAGCAGTCTGTCTTGTTCCACAGTGATTTGTTCAGTTCAGGGTCATAATCCTGGAGTGTCTATACAATTTGTTTATTCTTATCTGTACTTTCCTCCTCTGTAGTTATCTCTTGTCTCAAGCTTTTTTGTTTCAACTTAACCAAGAAGGATTTGAACTCTTGAGATTTTATGAATTCATCATCTTTCATGAACTCATTTGCCATCATGACCCTTTCATCATCCTTTTCAAATAAGACCATTTGGTTATCTCCTTGGCCCTCAGCTTCTAGCTCCTTCTGCAATTATCTTCTCAATTTCCTGAAATATTTACCATGCTCTAAAATCACGGCTTTAGCCATGCCTTTTCTGTCCTGCACCATTTAATGCTTTGTTTTCTGTTTCTTCTTTGGTGGCTCTTTAGCTGAAGTAGCCTCTTCACCTGCTTCTTCTTCTTCATGTTTCTCTTCTCTTTGTTCTTCTTCTTCTTGATGTTGCTCTTCTCTTTGTTCTTCTTCTTCTTGATGTTCCTCTTGGTGCTCCTTATCATGCAAGGCAATTTGAATAGGGGATCCTTTGGATTGTGCATCTTTAGCACTGAATTGAGGTACTTGTGACATCAAAGTTTCATATGATTGTAACATTTTCTCTATCCTCTGGAGATATGTGAGATCAGGAAAGAAACCAGAGAATGAACTATCTGATTCCTTCTATTATGATTCTTCTCTTAGGAGGTCATTCCATTTTCTTCTCCTGTCTTGAACTTCTAGTCTATTCAATTTATTTCTCACAATATCTTCATCATCCAATGGCTCATGATCTCTGATCTTGTGCCAAGGATTCATCCCTTTTAGGGCTGTTTGTAAAAAATTCTCAGGATCACGGAATCTAGTGATTGCAGTAGACATTCTGTATTGCTTTAAGTAGTCATTGATTGCATCAAACATCTTCTTCCCAATAGAGAAATTAAAACCCACCCATTATCCGGGGATAAAGGTTCCCTTCTTATGCCACTCTAGAAACTCCTTGTCTAACCAAGTAATTTTCCAGACAAATTCTAAGAAAGCAATCCTGGGAGGAACAAATTTAGGGAGAATGTGAGGAGGCTAAGTGCAGCCATATACTCTGATAATAGTTATGTAATCGAAGAAGAGGAAATCAGCCCAATTGTGGGAAATGGGCCAATTAGTGACATACTCCCATGGTCTCAGAAATTTTCTAACCTCAAATGGAAGTCTGTGCCAGTCTGTTCCCAACTAATCAAAAATTGGATCCACAATCCAGATGCAAAAACATAAAAATGATGAATTGACAGACCCACTATCCCATATTGCAGTCCACCTTTGGATTGGTGCCTCCACACCATGTTCAGATAAAAATAGCTCAAGCTCTTTATCCATTGATGCTCTGTTATAATATAGAATCATGAACATCATATGAGAGTAATGTTTGAAAGTGGGTGTGGGGTTATCTGACTGTATTTCTAACAACCCAGCATGGATAGCCTCAACTATATAGCCAACATAATCGTAGTGAGTGTTGACTTCTAGGTGCTGGATATTCATTGCTATCATAAGTATCTACTGAGATACTGTAGAATCTCCATCAAGGCCTAGGACCCTACTCACACCATATACCGTGCATTTTACATAATGATGAAATAGAGATAGGTCAAAAGGTGGCTTGAAATTTTCTGGAATCTTCACCAGGTGCCTATCTACTCTGGGCATAAACTTAGGCATTTCATACTTTTTTATCAAATTCTCTCTCTCGACATAATCAGCTTTAATTTTATTTAAATCAATATCAGTGCATAATGCACCGGTAATTCCAAACACTTCAGCTACTGATCTTCTATCTATGGAGACTAGGGTTTCTTTATTCTTTTTCCTAATTACCCTAGCCACTGGGAAGTATTTTTTCATTAACTCCTTAATGAGACCAATGTCAACATAGACGTCAGGCACAATTAATTTAGCCATATTTAAATCCCATGGATTGCAAATTGGGACTGGCTTGACCCTATTATTCCAAAAATAATGAAATAAAGTACTACCAGAGTAGTTTGGGGTTACCGGATTTCTGCATTGAGACCATTTGTCGCTCCATTCTTCCCAATCCGTGTTGTTTTTATTCAGAGTCCCAGGCAGCAACTTGAAAAATTCTTCTGTATATTTCTTTGGTGCTACTTCCTTCTTCTTTCCAGACCCTTGTGAGGTAGTAGGAACAATAGCTTGACTCATCCTTCTTCTTTGAATTCTACTGTCTCAGACACAAAACTCCAAACCAATAAGCTTCTTACTCTTCGCAGAAAAACTCAGCATGCAGAAATGAGAGCTGTACAGAATCAAACTCAATCATTTACACTTATATCCATTAAGAACTATGTCTTGTCAACTTGAAAGCTAAATTATTACACTTGAACTGTCATGAAGATTTCATTCTGTTATTAATGCTGCCAGAAAACTTGCACTATTTGATCCTAGCTGGAAGAGAGTGTACGCTTTTTTCCATCTGGCACTCGTCAGCCTGAAACTAGCCAACATACTGCACTTTATTCACTTTTGGAAAGATCCTTGCGAGTGAGCGACGCACCCTTTTTATTCAACCGTTCGCATACTCGCCATCCATCCTCACTCCACTTTTCACTTTCTGCGAGTGAGCGATGACCTAGTTCTTGAACTTCCTCTTATGTCTATCGCATACTCACTATCTTTTATAATTTTCTTTTGGATTCATCCGAGTGAGCGATGTTTCCTTCACCTTTAACCTGTCGCACCCTCACTAGTTAACATTTCATGTCACCTGAGTCTTGGTGACTGAGCAACTATGCATCTTATCTTTCAGCTATTCCATAATCGCACACTCGCTGGCTGTTCAAATTATAACTTTTGGATCTGAGCGGGTGAGCAATGTTCATTTCTTTACCATATGCTTTATCTGGTCTCTCACGCGCGCTACTTAATACTCCAACTTTAACCTTCTGTGTGAGAGGGTGATGGCATCTATTCTTTGCTCAATCACAAACCTCGCGAGCTTGAAAACTTCACTATATCACTGACTGCGAGTGCGCGACTGAGCACCTTCTTTCTTTAGTCGCCTACTCGCAAGATCTTTTCCTTTCATCTTTGTTGATTGGTGAGTGAGCGATGACCTTCCTCTTTTAACTCATCACACACTCACGGATTTACTTTTGATCACCTCAAAGCATCAGTGAGTGAGCGAGGCGATGAATGGTCCCTCAGTCGCTGAGTCGCAGACTTTTAAGAATCTTGAAAAATGCTTCTACGACTGAGCGATGAAGCTTCACATTGGTACTTCATACCTTTGCCATGCACTCACACTGCAAAATACAAGTAAGTTAGAACCTAAGCGAGGGGGCAACCTCTAGAACATGACCTCATCGCGCAGTCAGTGACTTGTGACATTGACATAAAACTTGATGCGGGTATGCGACTATTTCATTTTTTAACAAGACTCGCTCGGTCACGAAGCATGATATAGATAGCATAACTTTACAATGACTGTGCGACATACAAACTTTTAACTCATCGTTGACTCGCTATTTCAATATTTCATTCAGTTAACTCTTAGTGAGTGAGCGATAAGTTTAACCATTTTTAGCCCGCTCAATCGCTAATCTATAACTCGACTTTCATAAGACATCGTGATTGCATGATTTACATTTTTTTTAAAAACATTGAACCCGATCACTCGCACACAAATCAAAACATGACATAAGCTCATCACGATTGCGCGATTCTCTTTCACTGACTGCTCGTTGCCCACTCGCACAACTTAGAGGCATGTTCAAAAGACCGACGCGACAAAGCGACCAAGCTTAAACAGGACTTTAAAAGAGATTTTGACTTCTTTTGCACGGCAAAGGTACAGGAGTTTAAATCAAGAAAGCCCAGGAAAAGCAAAGGCTAAGAAGTTTTCAAAGAAAACAATGCAGTGCTAACAATGGCTCCGACTGGGGAAAGATAATTGCAAAAATGTCATTAGAGCCAGACCTCTGGGGAACAGATTGCAAACCTAAACAAAACTATACAGGAGCACACAAAACCCACACAAAAATAGGGAAAACTAAACTAACGTGCATGGAACAATGGAAACTATGAGAAATAATGTTTCAGGAATTGTCCATGCACTGACAATTCTTGTATCTCACTATTTTGATCTTCCAAAAAATAAGAATCCTGACCATGAAACTCCTGGATTACAAACGAGCCCATCCATAGTGATTCAAATTTGCCATGTTTGCCTTTCTCTTCTTTTCTGGCATTCCATTGTAACACCAGATCATTTATCCAAAAAAAAATTTCAGTTGTCCTTTTATCAAATAGGTATTTATATTGTTGTTGCAATTTTAGGTTTCTTTTGTGAGCATCTGCTCTTATTTCTTCCAATTCCATCAGTTGATCCATTATTTCCATCATAGGTTCTGGATTTTCCAAATCTTCTTCCAGCAAAAATTTGTACACTGGTAATAGATTGTTCAAAGGAAACCTTGCCTGACTTCCATAAACCATTTCAAAAGGGGAAACCCCTATGGCCTTTTTTACTGTTACTCTGTCAGCCCATAAGGCTAATTTCAATTTTGAATGCCAAGACTTCTTATTTTTATCCAAAATCCTCTTAATGATCTTCATAACACTTTTATTACTGGACTCAGCCTGTCCATTAGATTGAGGATGATATGGTGAGGAGTAAGATAAAATAATGCCATATTCTTCACAGAAGTCTCTAAATTCATTAGACCTAAAACACATGGCATTGTCCATAATTAGCTTAGTGGGCACATCAAATCTAGTCAGAATGTTATCCATCAAGAAATCCATTACTATCCTGCTAGTTGCCCTCTTTGTTGGAATTTCTTCTATCCATTTGGTGAAGTAGTCTGTAGCCACAAGAATCCAACTATGGCCCCC
>MU226855.1:2543071-2558955 GCA_018584345.1 Thuja plicata | reverse complement strand
GTGTCTATACAATTTGTTCATTCTTATCTGTACTTTCCTCCTCTGTAGTTATCTCTTGTCTCAAGCTTTTCTGTTTCAACTTAACCAAGAAGGATTTGAACTCTTGAGATTTTATGAATTCATCATCTTTAATGAACTCATTTTCCATCATGACCCTTTCATCATCCTTCTCAAATAAGACCATTTGGTTATCTCCTTGGCCCTCAGCTTCTGGCTCCTTCTGCAATTGCCTTCTCAATTTCCTGAAATATTTACCATGCTCTGAAATCATGGCTTTAGCCATGCCTTTTCTGTCCTGCACCATTTTATACTCTATTTTCTATTTCTTATTTGGTGGCTCTTTAGCTGAAGTAGCCTCTTCACCTGCTTCTTCTTCTTCATGTTTCTCTTCTCTTTGTTCTTCTTCTTCTTCTTCTTGATGTTGCTCTTCTCTTTGTTCTTCTTCTTCTTGATGTTCCTCTTGGTGCTCCTTATCATGCAAGGCAATTTGAATAGGGGATCCTTTGGATTGTGCATCTTCAACACTGAATTTGAGGTACTTGTGACATCAAAGTTTCATATGATTGTAACATTTTCTCTATCCTCTGGAGATATGGGAGATCAGGAAAGAAACCAGAGAAAGAACTATCTGATTCCTTCCATTCTGATTCTGCTCTTAGGAGGTCATTCCATTTTCTTATCCTATCCTGGACTTCTTGTCTATTCAATTTATTTCTCACAATATCTTCATCATCGAATGGCTCATGATCTTTGATCTTGTGCCAAGGAGTCATCCTTTTTAGGGCTGTTTGTACAAAATTCTTAGGATCACAGAATCTAGTGATTGCAGTAGACATTCTGTATTGCTTTAAGTAGTCATTGATTGCATCAAACATCTTCTTCCCAAAAGAGAAATCAAAACCCACCCATAATCTGGGGATAAAGGTTCCCTTCTTTTGCCCCTCCAGAAACTCCTTGTCTAACCAAGTAATTTTCCAGACAAATTCTAAGAAAGCAATCCTGGGAGGAACAAATTTAGGGAGAATGTGAGAAGGCTGAGTGCAGCCATATACTTTGATAATAGTTATGTAATCAAAGAAGAATAAATCAGCCCAGTTGTGGGAAATGGGCCAATTAGTGACATACTCGCATGGTCTCAGAAATTTTCTAAACTCAAATGGAAGTCTGTGCCAGTCTGTTCCCAACAAATCAAAAATTGGATCCACAATCTAGTTGCAAAAACATACAAATGATGGATTGACAGACCCACTATCCCATACTGCAGTCCACCTTTGGATTGGTGCCTCCACACCATATTCAGATACAAATAGCTCAAGCTCTTTATCCATTGATGCTCTGTTATAATATAGAATCATGAACATCACATGAGAGTAATGTTTGAAAGTGGGTGTGGGGTTATCTGACTGTATTTCTAACAACCCAGCATGGATAGCCTCAACTATATAGCCAACATAATCACAGTCAGTGTTGACTTCTGGGTGCTGGATATTCATTGCTATCATAAGTATCTCCTGAGATACTGTAGAATCTCCATCAAGGCCTAGGACCTGACTCACACCATATACCGTGCATTCTACATAATGATGAAATAGAGATAGGTCAAAAGGTGGCTTGAAATTGTCTGGAATCTTCACCAGGTGCCTATCTACTCTAGGCATAAACTTAGGCATTTCATTCTTTTTTATCAAATGCTCTCTCTTGACATAATCAGCTTTAATTTTCTTTAAATCAATATCAGTGCATAATGCACCGGTAATTCCAAACACTTCAGCTACTGATCTTCTATCTATGGAGACTAGGGTTTCTTTATTCTTTTTCCTAATTACCCTAGCCACTGGGTAGTAGTTTTTTGCTAACTCCTTAATGAGACCAATGTCAACATAGACGTCAGGCACAATTAATTTAGCCATATTTAAATGCCATGGATTGCAAATTGGGACTGGCTCGACCCTATTATTCCAAAAATAATGAAATAAAGTACTACCAGAGTAGTCTGGGGTTACTGGATTTCTGCATTGAGACCATTTGTCACTCCATTCTTCCCAATCCAAGCTATTTGTATTCAGTGTCCCAGGCATCAACTTGACAAATTCTTCTGTATATTTCTTTGGTGCTACGTCCTTCTTCTTTCCAGACCCTTGTGAGGTAGTAGGAACAATAGCTTGACTCATCCTTCTTCATTGAATTCTACTGTCTCAGACACAAAATTCCAAACCAATAAGCTTCTTACTCTTCGCAGAAAAACTCAGCATGCAGAAATGAGAGTTGTACAGAATCAGACTCAATCATTTAAACTTATAGCCATTAAGAGCTATGTCTTGTCAACTTGAATGCTAAATTACTGCAATTGAACTGTCATGAAGATTTCATTCTGTCATTAATGCTGCCATCAACTTGCACTATTTGATCCTAGCTGGAAGAGAGTGTACGCTTTTTTCTATCTGGCATTCGTCAGCCTGAAACTAGCCAACATACTGGACTTTATTCACTTTTGGAAAGATCCTTGCGAGTGAGCGACGCACCCCTATTATTCAACCAGTCGCATACTTTCCATCCATCCTCACTCCACTTTTCACTTTCTGCGAGTGAGCGATGACCTAGTTCTTGAACTTCCTCTTATGTCTATTGCATACTTGCTATCTTTTATGTTTTTCTTTTGGATTCATGTGAGTGAGTGGTGTTTCCTTCACCTTTAACCTGTCGCACCCTCGCTAGTTAACATTTCATGTCACCCAAGTCTTGGCGACTGAGCGACTATGCATCTTATCTTTTAGCTAATCCATAATCGCACACTCGCTGGTTGTTCAAATTATAACTTTTGGATCTGAGCGGGTGAGCGACGTTCATTTCTTTACCATATGCTTTATCTGGTTGCTCACTCGTGCTACTTAATACTCTAGCTTTAACCTTTTGCACGAGAGGGCGATGGCATCTGTTCTTTGCTCAGTCACAAACCTCGCAAGCTTGAAAACTTCACTTTATCACTGACTATGAGTGCGCGACTGAGCACCTTATTTATTTAGTCGCCTACTCGCAAGCTCTTTTCCTTTCATCTTTGTTGATTGGCGAGTGAGCGATGACCTTCCTCTTTTAACTCATCACACACTCGTGGGTTTACTTTTGATCACCTCAAAGCATCAGCGAGTGAGTGAGGTGATGAATGGTCCCTCAGTCGCTAAGTCACAGACTTTTAAGAATCCTAAAAAATGCTTCTGCGACTGAGCGATGAAGCTTCACATTGGTACTTCATACCTTTGCCGCGCACTCACACTACAAAATACAAGTAAGTTAGAACCTAAGCGAGTGGGCGACCTCTAGAACATGACCTCGTCGCGCAGTCGCTGACTTGTGACATTGACATAAAACTTGATGCAGGTATGCGACTGTTTCATTTTTTAACAAGACTCGCTCGGTCGTGAAGCATGATATAGACAGCATAACTTTACAGTGACTGTGTGACATACAAACTTTTAACCCGTCGCTGACTCACTGTTTCAATATTTCATTTAGTTAACTCTTAGCGAGTGAGCGATAAGTTTAACCATTTTTAGCCCGCTCAATCGCTAATCTATAACTCGACTTTCATAAGACATCGCGACTGCGTGATTTTCATTTTTTTTTAAAACATTGAACCCGCTCACTCACACACAAATCAAAACTTGACATAAGCTCATCGTGATTGCGTGATTCTCTTTCACTGAAAGCTCATCGCCCACTCGCACAACTTAGAGGCATGTTCAAAAGATCAACGCGACAAAGCGACCAAGCTTAAACAGGACTTTAAAAGAGATTTTGACTTCTTTTACGTTGCAAAGGTACAGGAGTTTAAATCAAGAAAGCCCGGGAAAAGCAAAGGCTAAGAAGTTTTCAAAGAAAACAATGCAATGCTAACAATGCCAACATAGTTTCTATTATCTTTGGAATTTTTGTTGGTTTTTTGTGGTTTTGGTTACTATCCTTATGGTTTTTATCTCTTCTGCAACCTTTCTATTTTGTGATCTCTACCCTGTGTATTTTATGTAGCTTGTGACTTTGTAGTTGCATGTCCCTGTAAAACCCATTTTTTTCCTTATTCATAAACTAAAATTATTTCCACCCCTGGTCAAAAATCACCAAGGAAACTCACCAAGAAATGTGATGTTGATGGTGTCCTTATTTTTTTTCCTACTTCAAATTTATTTACCCCAATTTTATGATGTAAAGTTTGCAAATTTATTTCAATAAAATTGAATTATTTGAGATTCTTTTTATCATTGGTTTACCCATTATTCCTACCTCTTTTTCTTCCCATTCCTTTGAAGTTTCTACTGCTACCTCTAAAATTATAATATTATCCTTTGAAAATATTGTCACTAAAATTATTTTTCACTAATTCTTCAATAGTAAAAGAAAAAAACACTCATTTCATCTATTTTCATAGCTGTGGTATTTTTAGAAAATTTAAAAGTTCAAAAAAATATTAAATTCACAAATCTTACACCTTAATATTTCCTATATCAAATAATTGTCATTTGCATCTTTCCCTAAAACATTCATATGAGAAACTAATGTTCTACCTTTGTCAAGTAACTTCTCTAAAAATCATTAGTGATTTTTTAAAGATTTAAAAAAAAAACATTCTACACAATGTTTGTGGTTTGTTCGTGTTGACAAGCATTATTAAGTATTTTACACATTTTATTACATTAAATAACAACACTTATCCTACAAAATAGTATTTTATGAAATGAAAATAAGGGTTCATTGTATTTCTTTATATTTACTTTGTACTCTTTTCATTGTTGATCATTTAATCTTCTAAATGCATTCACATTTATTGGTTTATATATTATAATTCTACAATATTCATGTAGAATATTTAGATTCTAACAGAAGCATCCTAGTACACAAACATATAAAGTTTTTTATTATTGTAAAAATAAGTTTTGAAGGGAACAAAAACCCTTTCAACAAAAAGAGAACATTAAAGTTTAACAATACGCACAGAATAGAGTTAAAAGGCAAAACATGCCCTTCAAAAAATATGATACCCTTAACATAAAAAGAGGAAAAGGTAGCCTAAAACCAAAAAAAAGATAACAATAGACTAAAGCAATAAATAAAAAAAGCACAAAGAGCACACTAAGCCAGTTCCTTGAGCACATCTCACGCCTCTAGCTCCAACTAGATCATTTTAATTGCCACATTCTTCAGTTCCATGTGATCCTTGGAAATATTTTCAGCCTTCCTCTTCAAGTTTCCCTTGGTCTTTTTGCTAGGTCCCGAGGGCTCTAGCACCTTACCATGCTCCATAAAAATGATTTTTTTTTCTTGATGTACCTTGTATAGGTTATCCACCTATTTTTTCATCAATTTAGGAGTGAGCTTGATGCTCTTGTGGCTCTCATTCATCACCATTTGAAGTAAATCCTTTTCACTCTTCACATTATTCTCTATTTGTGCAATCTGTCTCATTATCCTTTTTCAATTTCTTCAGATCACCTGATGTCTTCTTGAGATCTTCAACAAACAAAAATTTCTCCTACAGGGTCAACAAGTTCTACCCCAAATCAACACCAGTGTCTATAGTAACTCTAGTATTCTGATATTTAGTGTTACCTGTAACCATATTTTCAAGAAGTTCAATTTTTCTTCTCATAGCTTTCTATTTGATTTTAATGTCCTTGATCTCATGCCATAACAACTTAAAATAAGAGAAATAATCAACTACATTTTCCCTTTCCATATCGAGGACATAAAAAAAATATTCACGGTCAGGCTTGAAGTGCCTAGAATTGGGTCTTCAATCCAACAAAGATTTTTCTTTGTCCTCCCTAGTTGTATCTGCCTTAGGTGATTGAGTTTTTCTTGCAACAGGGGACATGTGAACCTAGAAACAAACTTGCAAATCCTTATTATCTTCATCCAATGAAATCCTCTTTCCCTTTTCCATGTCATTCTCAACCACCCGATTCACCACAAAAGTGGAAGAAGGAAAGAGGTCCTTATTTCCACAAGGTTTCAACACCTTATTATTCTCCTTTAAGTTCCCCGATGATCGCACTCTCAAAGTTGATTTATGGGTAGTTTTAATTTAAGTAGAGAGGATATGTTCTTCATCATTAGAAACTCTATCTTTCCCTTTCCCCTTCTTTCTAGTGTTGATATTGCTTTGTTGGGTTTTCTTAATTTCTAAGGAAGGCACAACATCTTCCTCCTCATACTTTGTTTCTTCCAGTTCTTCAGATCAGTATCCATCTCCCCGCAGTTGAATCATTCCTAGACTTTATGATAGGTAGAGGGAGAAGGAAGAGCTTTATAACAAAAATTAAGAATCCACAAACCCTCATGCAGAATAGGGTTTTTTACAAGGGTTTTACTATGCCCTTTAAAACTAACTTTCAGGGAAGACCATAGATAAAAAGTTAAAGAAACCCTCACATTATTAAAAATTGATTTAGGTAATTAAAATGGTGACCAAACGCTCTAGTAAAATTCCCACTAAGAGTTAAATATTTCATAATTACCATGGGTACCTTGTTCCAAATGGACTTGATCTTGGATTGAATCATAGTAAGTGGTTATCTTCTCCATATCCCTAGTTTCTCCCGCTCCTCTATTTTTTGAAACCTATGGATAACCATGTTAGAATATTTTTCGCTCATGATAAAGCTTCATCCCTTCATATGAGAGTCTAGTTATGTTGGTGATAATGTTCTCATTGATACACTCCTTCCTCCCAAACATCACAATGTTGTCATCTTTCCATACCCTATCAAATAGCTCTAAGATTTTAGGATCCCAACCGTGAAGACACTCCAAGTAAGGCTTAATGCCCCCATCCTTCAAAATATTCTACACTTTGTGTTTATTCTTAAGGCTGTTGCAGTTAATAGGCTCAACCCTCTTCAAATACCCACCCATATCTTCTCAAAACTCTGAAACATACCCAACTCACCAATAGAGGAATGGAAATAAATAACAAGGAGAGGATAAAAAACACCTAGAATTTGTGTGAAGCTTTATTGATATGATGAATTTGAGCATTGTACACATGATCCATGGCTTTGGAATGACACCCTACAAGGTGATGATACCACTTATCCTCTCAAGTTTAACCTCCATCATTAAATATAAATCTTGTTTCCGCTTTCATCATCCTACCATGGAGTAAGAAGATGCTAATATCATCCTGTAATTTGTCCTGACCCTACCATGTGGAAATACCCTTACTTCCAACTCTCTTCTTTGTGAAGTAGTCAACAACATGGTTAGCTTCATGATAGATCTGGGAGATATTGAATTTTTTAAAAGAATATTAATTATCTTTTAAATTCTTAATACAATCCTCAATTGTCCAAGAAGGCTTATGCCAACCCTTAAGGAATTTTATAATGTTGTTAGAGTCACCTTTGACCCACACATTCTTGTAGTTCAGTTCGTGAGCCAACCTAACCCTCTGATATGCCCCTATGTCTTCATCAAGGTGGTTAGTCTCAATGCCCATGAAGAGAGCCACCGACCACCACAATAAGAGTTCCATTTTCATTTCTCAACATTACCACATGCCTTGCCAGCCCAGGTTACCCTTGGTCAACCTATTAAAATTGAGTTTGACCCAACGAATTGGTCAAGGAGTCCAAACACAACCATCTGTAGGATTCTTCAAAAGATTTTGAGCCTTCAAAATATCCATCTAAATTTTTCAATTAGCCACCACCCAATAGTCTTATTCTTTGCACCTGATCTTCCCTTTAATAGAAATAGGCTCACTAAAAATATCGATATTCCCATTGATGACTCTAAAAATATTCCCAAAAATAATATATCAAGTCAAATAATTCTCTTTGAAAATTATGTTGTTCCTCTCTTTCTAGATGCCCCAAGCCACATATGGTAGAGAGAAAGACCAGAGGCACTTAAGCACAATGTTACATGTCATAGGATTCCATTTAGAAAAAAAAAACCCAAAACCAAAAGAGGGAACACCCACTTTAGATTCCACAAATTAAGCACCATGTTCCAAATATCAACAACAAAAGGACAATGAAGAATCATATGAGAGCCAGATTTAGAATCTTCTTGACAGAGATACCATCTATTTTGGATACTAAATCCTCTCCTACATAAATTATCAATGGTAATAATGTTATGTATGTGGAGCCTAATCAGACTCAGCTTCTTTCAGCGCAGTTTCCCCCCACACTTATCTACAGAGAATTGGGGGCAATGCCCCAAGCTCGGGGTCAAGGGGTAGAGCCCCTTGCGGGGTCCTGGGGTAGCGCCCCAGGTGGGGTCAAGGGGTAGAGCCCCTAATGGGGTCAAGGGGCAGCCATCAATGACTTAATAATATTGTAAAGGGTTGACCATCAATTTTATATTAGTCAGAGTATTTTTTGCCCTAATTAGGTTAAGTCATAAATGCTTGTGAAAATGGCTTAGGGTTTGAGTTTTCATTGTAAGAGGGATTTTTTTTGTAGCTTCCTATGGTGGTATTGAGTTGCAGGTTTCAAATTGTAATCACTAGATAATAATAAAGACATTGGACTCGCTATTGGTGGACATAGCCCAGGGATTGGGTGAACCACGTTAAATCTCTGTGTTATTGTGTTCTCTTTTGTGTGTTAATATTTGCATTTTTCCTGCTTATTATTCTAACAAATAATTATATTCTAGAGGAGGATCTATAAAAATATATTCACCTTTGGAATATGATCCTTAAACCATGCCTTACCCTACAGAGGAGATGGGTCAAGAGAATCAGAAAGAAGAGCCACAACCAAAGAGAAAGTAAAAATCCCTTAAGGAATCCCTCTCCAAATGAGGATATCTTCCCCTCTTTTCATATCAAGTAAGAATGAGTTAAGAGAGAATTTGAGAGGTGAAATATGAGGGTTGATTTGAGTAACGAACCCCACCTCCAGTCACCCAGTAGTCTTTGAAAAATCTTCCAAATCTATCTTTATAAACTACATTGAGTTACACAAAAATTGAATTATGACAAAGGGGTTCTTTAACCATCCATCACTCTTCCTAGAATAGAGTTTATCCTTCATATCCAACCCTTTATAAAATACCTTTTGAGGTAATTTTTATGGATTTTATAGTGTTGTTCCATAGAGTAGAACCATTGGGAAGATTGTTAGAGTTGAGAAACTAGACAAGGGAGCTGCAATTAGAGATATTTATTATCGCATATTGTATTCCATTATGATCTATCCCTATATGTTCTCCAAAATTTTTTAGCAAGGAGGATCATGTTAAAAATTTAGATACTTCTAACACCTAGGCCACCAACTCGCTTAGGCTTACACATGTTCCCTGAAGAAATCAGAGGCATTCTCTTCTTATCTTCCACCCCCATCCAGAGGAACATTTTCTAAATTATTTCAATCATAATTTTTTTTTGGAAGGAATCTTAAACAGGCTCATAGTATAGATAGGTAAATTTTGAAGCCTAGCCTTAAGCGACTGGAGTTTGTCAACTTGGCTTAGCAGAGCTGCCTTCCATCCAGAAAGATTCTTATTAAGTCTATCCATGAGAGAAATCTAGAAAGATTCTGGTGGTTTCACACATAGCGACAATCCCAAATAGGTAGATGGAAGAGTTCCAATAGAACATCCCAAATTGTCAACAATCTTCTTCCTTCTAAATAAAGATCCAATCAACATGACCATAAGCTTTAGAAAGGCACAACTTCACTGAAAACCCATGTCTTTGAGAGGCTTTGAGAGAGTGAATATTCTTGTGGACCATAATGATGGAGTCAAGAATCTGCCTTCTTGGAATAAAGCCATTTTATTGTGGAGAGACAAGTAATAGAATAAGAACCAACATACTAGATGTTACAACTTTAGAAATATTATTATAAAAAGAGTTACACAGGATAATAGGAAGGTGGAGTTCAGCTCCTTCAAAATCCTCATAGACCCAAATAACACCTTAACTACATTGCTAACATCCTCTTCAACAATATCCCAGAAATAATGACTAATGAAAAAGGAGGAAACCATCATGCCCTGGGGATTTGTTTCCTTAAAAAGAGAACACCACTTTGTTAATTTTTTCCCTTGAAGGGATAGCCTCCAAATTTTTTTGGGGTCTCCTTTAGAAGAAATTGTTGGGCTTTGTCATCAAAATTAGAATGAACTGCAAAAAGAGTATAGAAAAAATTAACCTCTTATGTACTTATGTCATTATATTTTTCTATCTTACCATCGTTCTTCATGAGATAATCAATTTTATTTGTTTCTCTATGCTTAAGAGTTGTTAAGTGGAAGAAATAGGTATTCTTGTCCCCAATATAGAACAAAATAGATCTATATCTCTATTTCTAAAAGGTCTCTTTTTTTAAAATTATATTATTGTATTGGACCATAATATGATTTTCCTGGGCAAGGTAATCATATTTGTACCCTTCTTGATCCACTTTGTCTTAGATTTCTTTTAGATCAGATTGGAGGGGGGACTTAATAGAAAAAATATCCCCCAAAAATTCTCTATTCCATTTCTTGAAATTTACTCTTATGTTCCACCATTTCTTAATATTATCATAGAGCTTAGGGTGAGACAACCACATCTTCCCAAATCTGAAATGGAAATTTTTTTTTTTTTTGTGGATTGAGTATACCACCATAGTAATAGGATAATGGTCAGAACCTATCCTAGAAAGAGCATTCAAGTAGAATTAGTCACCAATCATTAGTCACAAAAGCCCTGTCTAGTCTCACCTAGACAAGGTTGCCCTTTTGTCTTCAAATTTTCCAGGTGAAAGATTCACTTTTGAGATCCAAATCATGTAATCCATGTCCATTTATGAAGTCTAACAAATCTATCTTTTATCCATCTAAATATTAGATTCACTGAACTTTACCTTACCCTAAAGAGGGGTATTAAAGTGCCCAATAATAATCCAAGCATCATTGTGCTGACTTTTGCTGAAGGTAGCTAAATTTAACAAAAATTTCCTTTTACTACTCTTGTTATTAGGGGCATAAATGTTAGATAGAATCCAATAGAAATCATCACTTATGTGATAAAATATGGTACCTAAATAATTGTTATCTTCCCAAATTGGGGTACCAAAAGAATATTTAGGATTCTAGGATGTAGCAATAGGCCTAGATGCTCCCTTTGGGTTATTTCCATGACCACAATTGTCATTTAAAACTTTGATTTTATCAATTTTATCTTTCTGAATCTTATTTTCTTGAATCAAAATAATCTTAGGTTTATGATCTCTAGCTACATTATAAAAAATGTCATATTTATAGGAGCTATTAAGCCCCCTGATATTTCAAGATAAAAGTTTCATTTCTTACATGGGGATCCCAGAAAGCCTATGTCTAGGATTGTTCTAATTTTTTGACTTTCCTATTCCTTGTGTCACTTAGAGGATTTTCTCCCTAAGGTCTTTGACACTCCGCAATTATATCTAGCTATGTTCGTTGTGGACATCCTTATGTGAGTCACCTTGAAGATTTTATTTTTATTTCTATTTGTCTGGATAGACAAGGCTTCCTCCTCAAAATTTGTATATTCAAAACTCATTATTTTCTTGCCAAAAGTGTTTTTATCTTCAAAACTCATTGTTTCCTTGCCAAAAGTATCTGTATCGCTTTGACTTTTTGCATAACTCAAGCTTCCAGAACCACATTTTGATCAATTTCTACACAAATATTATAGGAGATTATTTTTCTCCCTCACAATGGGAAAGTTGATTTTACAACTCGATCATCCTCTAAGAAAGTAAAAAAAAATATTTTCACATCACAAAGGGGAGCCTTTTTTATCCTCTTGGGATTAAATAGTCTAGTGAGTCCCTTCTAAACACCCTCACTAGGGAGAGGAACACAACATTATCACCCATCTTTGTATTGTTCATATACAGGGTGGGAGAAAATTTAGTCTTTTTCTTGTGCCTCTCCTTCACTACCTTTATTGGCTACCTTCGGAGCCTTAAGTTCTTCCACAAGAGTATTCTGGGCAGAGCCAAAAGGAACCTCTTTAACTTATTTTTCTTCAGACCTTTGAGGTAGATCTATCACCTGGGCCTCCACCTCAAAACTGATTTCTTATTTTCCTTAGAGGCTTGTTTGGGCTTGTGAACCTTGATCCCTTTAGTCTTAGGGTGCCACATTTTGGTAGCTTTAAGTGGACAACTTTTGGCCTAGTGCCCTGATATCTTTCTAGTGAAATAAACAAATGTGAGTGGTTGATAATCTATATATTTCACCTCTTTACCCGATAGCACAATCGATGTGGAGATATATGTGGAGTGAACCACAACCATACAAATCCTAGCATACACCCATTTTTTCTTTTTGTTCTCGAGGCATCAATAGAAAGAAAATCCCAAATGGATCTCACAATTCCTCTATAAACATCCTCATGACAATCTTCGAAGGCCAAACTCAGGATTTGTACCCAAACAAGAACAACATCAAAGGAAACATAAGAGAAATCCATTCTAGGAGTCCATTTTTTAAGGCCAATGATGATTTTTTGATAACCCATGAACCTCCAAAAATAAATTTGGTCAGGTCTTCATTACTACAGAAGGTTAATGAGAAAAACCCTTTTGGAAGGGCCAAAGCCTCAACCTGGCCCTTAAGCTTCTACTTTTTCCGAAAAAAATCCATGACGACCTCACTATTGGGTCCAAGGCCCAAAAAATTCCCCACTAAGGAAAGAGGCATAATGGAAATATTATGGTCAATAACTTGATCGGGGATCTTAATAATAACCTTACCTATATCTAGCTCAGAGAAAATGACAACAAGAGGAAAGGAAGATTTTTCATTCGGCTTAACCCCAAATAGAGACACTCATTTGTTGTTCTTATTCCCCTCATCCTGTCTAACCCTAGGCTGGCCTGAGAGGGGAATCTTATTTTTAGGGGCAAGGGTAAAATTTTTAGAAGGAATATCAACATTCTGACCCCTGACATTATGAGTAGAAGCATTATTTTCTACCCTGGAAAAAAAGATCAAAAGAGATCTTACCTCCCAGGTCCACCTGGGCCCTCCATGTAGGACATAGAAACCTTTGGTCACCATCCTGCAAATTTGCACCTGACTATCCATCAATAGAGCACTTGTCCTGCTGACCCTTATCCTGATCTGCACTAGCCTTCATAAATAAAGAACTGGAGGTAGCAGGGGTCTTACATGCTATCTCCCAATCCCTCTCTAAAACCCTCGTTCAGAACTATTTTTTCTCTTCTCTGTAACTTATTCCAATTAAAATATAAAGTTGTCACCCTAAAAAATACAAAATTATCTTTGAATATATCATATCTAGTTACATTAGCAATAAAATTAATGTCCTTAAAGCCAACAATTTTTTTTGAAGCAATACTCCTTTTTTCTTTAAAAATACAATGACAACACAAAAATTAAAAAGAAATAGAAATAATAAAAATTAAAAAGAAAAACATCATGTTAATGATGATGAACCTTCCTTCAATTTCAAGTTTAAATTTTACAATTCATCTTCACAGACAATACCATTCTTTTCTAATGTTGTACTTGACAAAATCTAAATCACAAGAGCCCAACACATAAACACCGAGCTACAAATTACAACAAACCCTCAAGTCATCTAACAAAATCTAAATAATCCTTTTATCTTTATCTTTAATAATGTTGATAGACATTCCTAAGTATTTGACATATTTTCTTACATTGAATTACTCCACTTATCCTACAAAATAGTGATTGATGAATTGCACCTCAAATGAGAATAAGGATTCATTTTATTTCTTTATATTTACTTTGTAATATTTTCATTGTTAATCATTTAATTTGTTAAATGCATTCATATATTCTAATTTTAAAAATTCAAGTTAAATATTTAGATTCTAATACAATGTGCATCCTAGTATACTAATGCATAAAGTTGTTTCCCTACAAAATACATATTGACTTTTAAAAATATCATATCTAGTCACATTAGTGATAAAATTAATGACCTTAAAGCCAATAGAAAAATTTCAAATGGAAACAAATACTCTTTTTATCTTTAAAAATACAACCACCATAGAAAATTTAAAAATATACATAAAATTTAATAAAAAACTTATATCTTGTTAATGATGATGAACTTCCTTTCAATTTCAAATCAAAATTTTACAATTCATCTTCACAGACAACACTATCCTTTTCTAAAGTTGTAAGACAAAATATAAATTGCAAGCTGCAAATTACAACAAGTACTCAAGTCATCAAACAAAATCTAAATACTTCTTTTATATTTATATTTAAGAATGTTGATAAACATACTTAAGTATTTTACGCATTTTCTTACATTGAATGACACCACTTATTCTGCAAAATAGTGTTTGATGAATTGCACCTAGAATGAAAATAATGGTTCATTGTATTTTTTTATATTTTCTTTATACTCTTTTCATTCTTGAAAATTTCATTTGCTAAATGAATTGATATCTATTGGTTTATATATTCTATTTTAACAATATTCATGTAAAATCTTTAGATTCTAATAGAATGTGCATCCTAGTATACTAAAATATAAAGTTGTCACCCTAAAAACTAAAGATTAACTTTGAAAAATATCATATCTAGTCATATTTGAGATAAAATTAATGACCCTAAAGAAACAAAAAAAATCAAAGAGGAAACAAATATTCCTTTATCTTTAAAAATGCAACCACCACACAATTTTTTTTTTTTTTTAAATAGTAAAAATAAAAATTAAATCATGTTAATGATGATCTTTCCTTCAATTTCAAATCAAAATTGTACAATTCATTTTAATAGACAACACCATCCTTTTCTGATGTCGTCAAGCAAAATCTAAATCAAAAGAGCGCAACACGTAAACACCAAGCTACAAATTACAACAAATACTCCTTTTATCTTTAAAAATGCACTCTCTCAGACAATAATTAAAAATAGCAAATATAAAATTTATATCATCTTAATGACAATGAAATTTCGTACAATTTCAAATCAAAATTTCATCTTCATATACTTTGGCACCATTCTTTTTTCAAATCATCAAACAAAATCTAAATACCAAGAACCCAAAGCATATATACCATACCTCATAAGATTTGAACTTGTTACCTCTTATTAGTTCCTGCCGTAGGTAGGATATTATAGCATTCAATGCAATGCAACTATTTTTATTAGTTGTCCAATTAGAACATTGTATTTTTCAACAACTTTTTGTATTGATCTAGTTTTAACATATTTAGAATTTTCTATATTGTAATAGAAATTTTTTCTCTTATTTTATTAGCTGAATATCGCTACAGTAGTGTGTGAGGCTTTTGTCTTTTTGTGGAGAGATATTTTTCATTTTAATTGTCCAATAACAACACTTTATTTTTTAACAACTTTTTACATTTATATAGTTCTAATATATTTTAAATTTTCTATTATTGAATTTTGCTACTATTGTTTATAATATTATATTTGTAACTAATTAATTATATTATATATTAATATTAATATTATTTGCAACTCCCACTCCCTTTCCCGCCCAAGATCGATTTCAAACTGAAGGTCCCATGCCTGCCTCCCCGGGGGGAGATGCTGCTGCCCTGGCAGACCCACCTGTTGGTCTGGATGGACCCCAGATCACGGACACTGGGCCAGAGTCAACGGGGGATTCCCAAAAGGCGTCATCTTCTTCTGCGGTCTCTCCTAAACCTAACTGGAAAGGACCTCTTGTCGGTGAAGCTCAACAATCCTTGCAGGCCCTTTTGGTGGACTTTGTTCAGACAGAAGAAGGTGTTGAACTGTCTCTCCCGGACTCTGTGGTAAACCGCACGATGGCGGATTTCCAGATGGATTTGGTGGGTAGATTCTTCAATTTCTGACCTACCATTGAAATGGTCAGAAAATGGATTGCTAACCAGTGGAAGATCAAAGGTTCT
>MU226855.1:2480784-2529509 GCA_018584345.1 Thuja plicata | reverse complement strand
AGAGAGAGAGAGAGAGAGAGAGAGAGAGAGAGAGAGAGAGAGAGAGAGAGAGAGAGAGAGATTTCACTATATTGATAATGTTGTTAAAAATACCTTTTCCAAGACATTAACAAATTAGGATCAAGTTGACTTTCTTCAACCTCTTGGAAAATTAATCTTTATAGTCATGGAAATTATTGAGGACAATTATCTATAAACATGTAGATGATGATTTAAATATATTTTCTTTGTAAACCTATTTAACTCAATTGTTTGTCGAATAGTTTTTGGTATATTAACTAGGGAAGGACCCTGACCTATTATAGATCCATATCAAAAACCTTAAAAAAGAAACAAAGTGCTTGGAGATAAAACTCACACAACAACACAATATAAAGAGTTTATAAGTAGCACATAAAATAAGTATTAAAATTATAATTTTGATATAACATCCTAAGATTAAAAAGAAAAAATAAAGAACAAAAACATTGAAAAAATACTTTTGGGGAATCAAAAATTATAGCCCCAACCATCTAGCATCCAATCTATCTCTATTTCCTAGGGAGAAGAAACTTTGATCTTTTTTTCTTTGGCCTTTTCTTATATTTCTCTAACTAGATCCTTCTTCTTTTTCTTCCTATCAATGTTCATACCAATATTCTCTACACAAGTAATTTATCTCTACATTAGATTCATATTTATCTTCATCAGTTACTCAATTTCATTATCCTAGCACTTGATCCAATACCTCTTATAGCTAGGGAAATTTTTTGGGGGGTCTCGATGTTTTCCACCCGGGTACTTAAGTCTTCCATCTTAGTAGTCAACACATACCAATACTGGAAGGGGGTGTCTTCTTTGATACCACTACGTACAATTTCTTCATATTCTTGTTCATCACCACAATCCTTCATAATGTTAAGACCATAGAGAGAATCAATGAAGTCGGTCTCATAAAGATCAATGTGAGAAACACGATTATTTGGACATAGGTTAATATCAAGGGTTTCTTCACTACACTTTGTGGCTACACCATTAAAAGTATAACCTTTAGAATACTCACTACCTTCTTCCTAAGGGGGATTTTTTTTCATAACATTGGAAATCTTGGCTATGGCCACATTTTTTAAACCTCATTAACCTTCTTTCACACAAGGAAGCATTTCTTTCCTCTTTAGCAATCTCACTAGATCAAATAGATTAATGGCAAGGGAAGGACAGGTAGAAAGGTTATTATCTAGTGACTTAATAATTGTCTTTCATTTATACAAGTATTCTTCAAGTAAGACACACCTAGGGTGCCAGTGAGTTTTTTTTTTTATTTAGCACTTTAGGGCCAATGTCCACAACCACCACGGGGGTCTCACACCCAAGGGTGATTCTTTATCTTTTCTAGGAACAAAGGAGTACATTTAGAAAAGAAATGGAATGAAATGATAAAGGGGACTCATCTTTGAAGATTTTTGATTTAAAATTGTTAGGTAGGGGATATTTTTGGTCATGGTCATGGGGAGGGTTATAGAAAAAG
The DNA here is from genome assembly GCA_018584345.1 of Thuja plicata. Classification (NCBI taxonomy): domain Eukaryota; kingdom Viridiplantae; phylum Streptophyta; class Pinopsida; order Cupressales; family Cupressaceae; genus Thuja; species Thuja plicata. The sequence continues at coordinate 2,528,002 of MU226855.1, read as the reverse complement.
GTAGGATTAAGGGAAGGAGTACTCTCTAGATAGAAATTGTATATAAGGTATATTAAACCCTAATGTAATGGCGGGTAAACATATTCTAAAGAACATTTATAAATGGATGAAAGAAAAAATAAATAATAGACAACTAGCTTCTGGTGTCTTAAATAGTTAAGAAGTGAAGAGTGGTAGCCATGAAGAGTCATGAATTTTTCCTCTAGAGTGAAGTATTTTAGCAAGTGATAACTAGTATCCCACATAGAGGCAACAAATCCTCTCCAATGTAATCTATTTTTTTTATCCTTTCACTTTCTTCCAAAAATATAGATATATAATATTCATATGCTAGTTTTTTATTAGGTCAGTAGGGATTTTGAAATAATCTTGATCTCTTTTGCAATGAAAGATAATCATTCAACTCAGAAGAACAACAAACAACAAACAACATGGAAAAAAATAGAGCACGAATAGACAAAGCTACCCAAGAAAATAAATAAAGAGAATTTTTGAAAGGAACCCAATACCTTCAAGCGTTTTCATAAGGACCCTCAACCTTCAAGGGTTTTCAAAGGACCCTAAAATTTCAAGCGTTTTAACAAAGACCCTAAACCTTCACAAATAAACTAAAAAGAAGGAAATAAATAATGATGGAAACCTACCATCCCACCTCAGATTGTCTTAACAAACTAGATGTTAGAAAGGAGAGATTTCTCAAGGTTCCCCAAATCTTCACCATGGGTTTTTAATAGAAACCCTAGGCCATTCGAATTTACCTAACATGTAACGCCTAGATCATCTCTTTACTATTATAACACATCACCCCCTTCGTATATGAGGATCCTACCTCCATAGGAGCTATAGAGAAGAATACAGTCAGGGAAGAAAAACAAATAAGATTCATCCTTGCATCTAAGTAGCATTAGTCAAGAAAGGACCACATAGAGGCAAATTCAACCTCCCTCCTCTAGTAGATCGCTAGCTTAATAGGAGAAGTCCCCACCTTTTTAAGAAACAAGAGAGTAACAAAAGAACAATGTTCCACTTCCACAACCTTTTTGTAAGGAAAAGGCCACCTCTATAGGGATAAACTTAACCTCCATGTGAGCCATACAAGAAGCAACCCCTAACAAGAAGCTCCAGTAAAAAAAAAGATCTAACATAGTTCTAACTAGGGAAAAACCTAAGAAAAAATAAATCATGGCTAGAGTAGGCCCTTGAGAACTTCTATCATTCATCTAACCACTAAAAAAAACATCTAAAGATCCAATTCTAACCATAGGAACCAAATTCACCCACTTTCTCACAAAAATAAATGAGAACCAAATAAATTGTTACACGAAAAGGTCATAGAAGGAAGTATAGACTAGGGGAAAATACCCCATCGGAACCGCATATGAAAAAAAGATACAAAAAAATATGCTATATAGAAGCAACCAAAGGTTACCTCTTTATTTCATCTTGTGAATCCTCTATACAAAACCCCCAAATAAGTGTTCCATCAAAACCAAAGTGAAAAGAGTGGGGGATAAGAAAGAAATGTATCCAAACCCAAAAAAAATTCCACTAATAGCATCCCAACCATGGTTTTGAGAATCTCCACCCAATCCAACTCTGAAGCATTTCACAAAAAAAAGTAAGAAATCAATAGCCACTAGAAAATAAGTAGAAAATAGTAGGCAAGAAATCTTCCCATAAAGATTTTCAAATCGATTAAAACATCATGCAATGCTAACAAGTCAATAAAGGAATATATCTTGACGTCCTAGTAGAAAAGGCCACCAACCACTCAAACATATTTACTAATAAGCCCTGAATAGGGCCTAGAAATCTTCTCCACAAGATTTAGGCACCCGAAACCTTTTACAAACTGACAACAACTCCAATCAAAACAAGGAGACAAAAATGGAAAAGCTCCAAGCCATACAAAACCTTAGCTTCACCTTCATTTTTGTTCTTCTACACCTCAGCCCATTTCCAACTCTTGTCATGCCAAGTTACCCCCAATTGTAGAAATCATAGAAGGGGATCTTAAAAATGTTGAGCCAATTAAGATATTCAAAATGTTGAGATAATTTCCTATGAAGTTATACATGAAAGGAATGGGTGACCAATATTGGGATCATGTGACTACAAGTTATGTTCTACCGACTGGAACATTGTCTGTTGATCAGTTGAAGACAAAGCAAGAACACACTGCGACTATGGAAGCAATAGAAAGTACCTTATCAGATAAAAAATTTATCAATGTACAAGATCTTAGCACTTCTTATGATATGTGTGAGAATCTAACAACATTCTATGGAAAATATTCACCTATGCAAAAGGATAAGGTGGACAACTTAAAGGGAAAATTTGATGACATGAGGATGAATGAAGTAGAGAACATTGAGCACTATAGTCAGAGAATCAAGGAGGTTGTGAATACATTCTGATGAGATGGTGGAGCCATTACTAAAGATGATGTGGTAAGAAAGGTCCTGAGAACTTAATTGCCACATTATGCAATTAGAGGTTCTTCTATACAACAAGTAAGATCTTTAGGGACTGTACCAGTTACTCTTGATTCTTTGGTTGGAAAGTTGACTTCTTTTGAATTGAGAAAATATGATAAAAGCATGCCAAGAACCGATGTTGCATTTAATGCCCATATAAACTCTAGAAGGAATTCTGATCCTAATATTCAAACTTCTTTAGTATCTTATGTAGTTAATATTGATGATATCATATATGAGGAAAAAGAACAAGAGGAATTGGAAGCTTTGTTTGCTAGAAGGTTACCTAGAGGTAATGGAAAGTATAAAGGAAAATTAACCTTGAAATGTTTTGCATGTAGCAATATTTGACATATTGCATCTAGATGCCTTGAGAACAATAAGAAAGAAAAGAACAAGATATACAATGATAAAGGGAAGAAAGCATGTTATCTAGCCGAGGAAGGTGTTACAGATGAATAATTAGAATATGATGAAACTAAGGAGATTGTTTTTGTTGCTATGAAGGAAGAAAAGATAGAAAGCGAGACAATATTGATATCAACTATTTATAAGAATAAGATGTGGATTATGAAGAGTGGCTGCACACATCACATGACTCATGAAAATAGTAAATTCATTGAGCTTGAAGAATTTTATGGAGGATCAGTTAAGTCTAGTAATGACATTCCCCATATAGTAAAAGGTAAAGGAAAAATAGCACTGAATGACAATACAAACTGTTATGATGTCTAATGGGTAGAAGGACTGAACAACAACCTATTGAGTGTCTCTCAACTAAATCAAAAGGGATGTGATCTAGAATTTAGTGAAGGAACATGCAAGGTAAAGAACAAATAAGGAAAGACGATTTCTAGTAGAGGAGTGACAAGAAGTAATTTATTTTACTTAAAGCCATCTGTTAAGAAATGTTTGATTAGAAAGGTAGAAGATAGTTGGTTATGAAATAAGAGGTTTTTTCATGTTAATTTTGATAAGCTAATCAAAGTTAGTAAAAAGAAAGCCATTAGAGGTCTGCCCTATCTTGTGAAACCTAATAATGTTGTTTGTAAGGATTGTCAATTTGGAAAGCTCACTAGTTCTACATTCAATAGTAAAGGCTATACATCTACTAATATACTTGATTTGGTGCATACTGATTTATGTGGTCCTATGAAAGTTAAAAATTATTATGGAGATAAGTATTTTTTTTTTGGCAAAAAATTGATATTTATATTAATAAAAACTGGTTCAAAAAGGGCTCCTGGAGAAAAGAACCAGTAAAAAAAAAAACTCCGTTCATGACCCATAAACAAACAACAGAAGAACCTGCAAAATATGTTTATCCTAACCCAGTCCATAAAGCCAATAGAAGGCCAATTCCATTTGGATAGAATTAATCTTTAGCCCCCCACCACTATCAAAAATAAAAGGTTGGATATATGCAATAATCCAAACCTTTTTTTACATTAATACATAAATTTAATATGCAGCCATGATACATGAACCAAAATGACAGAGTGATCCATGAAACAAAGACCTTCAATTTCCTTATGAATGGATCCAATCATTAATGCACAGGGGTCATTGGAGAGAACATGAAGCATGATCAGGAAAAAGCCAAGAGACCCAAAAGTATAGAGAGCCGAGTTAATCGATCCAAAAAAGGAGAATGCGCTGATATATTCAACAATCACCCGAATATGTTGTTTGTTGATGACTAGTCAAGGATGATGTGGAATATTTTTCTTAAGGGGAAAGCTAAAGCTTTTCATATGTTCAAGATTTACAAAGCAAGAGTGGAAGAGAAAATCGGTAGGAACTTAAAATGATTAAGGTCAGACAAAGGTCCAAAGAATTCACATGACATGAATTTGTTTCCTACTGTCAAGATGAAGCGATTAAGAGAAAATGTCTTCTCCTAGAACACCGCAATAGAATGGAATAGCCAAAATATGAAACAGGTCAGTGATTGAATGTTCTAGGACTTTGATGATGCAAAAGGGAGTTGCACAAATGTTTTTGAGAGAAGTTGTTAGCACTATCATATACACTCTAAACATAGTTTTGATCAAGAATAGAACATAAAAACATCCTATGAACTATGGTATGGACATACTCATGATGCAAGTTATTTCAAAATCTTTGGTAGTAGATGCTTTATTAAGAAGGATGAAAACATAGGAAAATTTGAAGAAAAAATTGATGAAGGAATATTTTTGGGTTTCTCATTTAAGAGTAAAGCATACAAATATTTAGACAAATAGAAAAATAAGATCATTGAGAGTGCCAATGTAAACGAGGATAAGTTTTCTAATGAAAATTATGAAGTAAGCAAGAGGAAACCTGGAGATTACAATGGCATAACATATATGTAATAGGTGATGGAAGATGAACATGATAAATATAATTTAAAGACAAGAGGAACAAGAAAAATATGACACACCTATTTGGAATGAAGATGACGAATAGAGATCTGAGCTTACCTTACCAAGGTATGTTAATTTAAATCACTCTTCTGAGTAAGTAATTGGAGATAAGAATGTTGGAGTTTTAACTAGAAGGAAATCTAGAGAGAGTACCTTCTTACTTTCTAAATTTGAGCCTAGAACTACTAAGGATTCAATAAAATATGATGATTGGTTAAATGCAATGAGCTCGAAGAAATAGAAAAGATAGACAATAATGAAACTAGTATCCTGACTAGAAGACAAGAATATGATTGGAAGTAAATAGGTATTTAGAAATAAAATTGATGAAACGAGAGAAGTGGTGAGAAACAAGGCAAGACTTGTCTACAAAGAATATATCCAAGAGGAAGGATTGGATTATGGTGAGACCATTCCACCTATTGCTAGATTAGAAGGAGTAAGGACACTACTTGCCTATGCATATTACAATATATTTAAATTTTATCAAATAGATGTGAAATCTTCTTTTCTGAATGGTATATTAGAAGAGAAGGTTTATGTTGAACAACCTAACAATTTTGAGAAGAATGATGGACAAGATTTGGTTTTCAGATTGAATAAGGATCTTTATGGACTGAAATTAGCACCTAGAGCATGGTATGAAAGACTGTACTCATATCTTATAAATATTGGATTTGTTAGAATAAGTGACAACAACAATTTTTATCTAAAGGTTGATGAACAAAATAAATTACTAGTTTCTAAAATCTTTGTAGATGATATAATATTTGAAGGTAATGATGACCTAAGTAGAACATTTTCTTAAAAACTGAGAAAAGAGTTGAAAAGTCAATGATAGGTGAAATCAAGTTCTTCATTGTCTTGCAATTTTAACATCTTGATATAGGTATCTACATCAGTCAGTCTAAATACATCAAAGAGATATTAAAGATATTGAGACTTGAGGAATCAAAACCTGTTGGAACACTGATGGCTACAAGTTGCAAACTGTCTAACAATGATGAATCTAATGGAGTAGATCAGATGATGTACTGATCTATGATTGGAAAGTTATATTACGTTGTGCATAGTAGACCGGATATTTCATAAGCATTTGGTTTGGTTGAAAGATTTTCAAAAAATCCTAAGGATACACACTTGACTGTAGTAAAGAGAATATTTAGATATTTGAAAGGAATAATAGACTATGGAGTCTGGTATGACTACAAAGGATATTTTTCACTAAATCTCTATATTGATGTTGATTTCACTGGAAATGTGGATAACATGAAAAGAAAAAGTGGTGAAGCTTTTTCTTGGGTGAAAGACTTGTTGCCTGGACAAGTAAGAAGAAAAACTGTATTTCACAATCTACTACTGAAGTTGAATATGTTACTGCTACCACCAATTGCACTAAGGTGGTATGGATTAAGAAACTACTTGAAGGTATACAAGAAAATATGACTGGACCTATTGTTATTCACCATGATACTACTAGTTCTATAAATTTTTCTAATAATCCAATAATGCACTCTAAGACTAAACACATTGCTAAATATCATTTTCTTAGAGAACAAGTTAAGGAGAAAGAGGTTAGGTTGGAGTACATTCCTACTAGGGAACATATTGCTGACATATTTACTAAGCCTCTACCTAAGGATAGGTTTGAATACTTGAGAGGTAAGTTAGGGGTCACTCCCCTATCTGCACTTAATTGAGAAGATGTTGTACTACATAAATCATAACACATTATCATTCTGTCTTAACCTGGATTGATGTATTAGTGCCAACTTCTGGAGTTGCAGTAGTCAAGTTGCAAGAATATGTTACATAGGAAATAAGAGAGAGATTATTGTTGATTTGCCACTTTGGAATTTTTTTCAAAGGGGGAGTATTTTGCATCAACACACTAGTATTTGGTACATGTAGTGAGCTGAACACAATTTCTATCTCAAGGGGAGATGTTTCACAAAGAATGAAGATAGAGATGAACCAGAATAATTTATGGAAGTGGTCAGTTTGTTAGTCAGATTGGTTTGGGTACACATGGTTCTGTGTTGATTTTTTTTTCTTGTCATCAATGCCAAAGGGGGCAATTGTCGACATAACTGATGTTGGGAAAAGGAGTGAAGGAAGTGGTTGATATGACAAGCATGGTTGAGCAATGATCAGTTATGGTATTGTCATCGATTGTAGAATATATCATGTTAATAGATATATCTTAAGGTTTCATTCTATACAAGAATTTGGAAACATGTTTGGATGCCACATGTACAATATTAACTAGTTATGATGACCAACGATTCTAGTTGGGCAAAGTTCATCAAAGTCAGTGAAATTGACTAAGACTGCAATTTTTAGGAATAAGATGACTCAATCAGATTTGATTGTATGATTGATTTTTTTGTGTTCAGTTGTTATTGAAAGGTTATATAAAGCCAATAGATTCTAATCCCATAACCACAATTCATTTGGAAAAAATATGTGAGATATTTAAGTTTAAGTTACAAATATATTTGAAAAAGTGCTAAGTTTCTAAGAAGCAAATGGTTTGATCAGTATTGGTAATTTAAACTATTGTTATAGTCAAATGCTATTTCTCATAATTCATCAAAGAATGTGAATGGACAACTAGAAACAAGTTTTTAATTTTTATATCAAGGTGAGCGTGCTAAGGTAATTTGAGCAAGCCAAATGATCAAGAAGGAAAATACTTTACGAAATGATTTTATTTCATGAATAAATCCAAAGTCACAATGTTGCGGTTAGTAAATTTCAAATGGTACATTGAGATACATGATATGAAGATAAGAGTATGGTCATATTGAGAATGTATTATGTTTTCGGGATTTCTATGGTGATGGAAACCTAAGGGAGTTGAAAAATATAAAAATTGAAAAGAAGAAGGTGAACATGTTGGGTTGATCATGTGTCGGCATAGAAGAAATAAGAGATAGAGGGTGTGATCTAGCCAAGTGTTAGAGAGGTATGTGATGAATTTTTTCTGAGCCACAAAGGATCTGATGAAGAAGAGAAGGTTTCTATTTCATAGATCATTCTTATTTGTTGTCTCTTTATAGCTATAACAGAGTGTTGAAAATCCTCATGTGAGGTAGATCAAGTAATAGATCTTTATTGTATTGAAATCATATATGGTGAAACTATGTTAAGTGTTCAAATTCCTCTCACAAGGCTACCTCTTACAAGGTAGAAGCTTGTTATGAGAGTTAGGTAAATCCTTTCACAAGGTTATGTTTTCCATGTATATGTAAAGGCCTTTAATAGGTTAATGCCTTTCATAGGATGTAATTTAGAAGAGTACAAATTTGTGGGTTCCATCCCCACTATGGTTTTTCCCTAGTTTGGGTTTCCACAATACCAAAAATCTTGTGTCTATTTGTTGGATGTTTGGTGGTTGCACATTTTTTTAAAATTGTTAAATGGTTGTATTGGTGGATAAATGAAAAGTGTTTAAAAGTTGAAATTAGTAGATTCCTAATTCACCCCACCTCTCAGTAATCTCATCATATGGTTAACAAATCTATTGTACAATAGAGGATGACCCACCTTTGGTGGACATGTGATTCCACCTTGTGTGGGTAATATCTAATGAACTCTTATCATGGTCTATTATTACCTTGCCTATATAAGCAACCATATCTACATTGAATTTAGTTAATTTATTCCAGTTGATTGAATCTATTATCATTGGTCTAGATGATCATATTGATGAGAATACATTTTAATCTTGTCCATATTATCCCTATTATTTCTGTTATTCATCGAACAAATTCTTACATTGCATTAAACTAATTATTTCATGGTATGAGAGTCTTTAGAGCACCATTGGTAGCCTACTAGGAGAGGAATTCTATTCTAGGTCAATATTAGAGCTTTCTATTTAAAATTTGAGGCCACTATTGGATTCAAAAGTTTTTTTTAAAATTAAAATCACGTTTTGGTTTTTCTAAATCAGACATTAGAGACCAAATCTATAGCTAGTTGATACTTACATGGGGAGACAAGACATATGAGTGATCTATAAATTTGGAGCACTTTGGGCCAAATCTGATCCTTCCATCATGCTTAGAATGTTGAAAACCCCTTGAATTGACTGTTCATTCATCTAAATTGGACACCATTACCCCCAAAAGAAAAAATTTCCTCTTTGGCCTATCGTACATACGTCTATGCAGGTACGAGTATGATTTTATTTTATTTAAAAATAATAATTTTTCTTTTTCTTTTTCCATTTTTCTATAAAAACAAAAAAAATTAAATAGTAAGGGGGGTTTACTTGTTCTTTTGTTTATGAAAAATTATAATAATAAAAATTTATATCTAGTAGGTACTACAGCTTCCATGACAACCATAGAGTAACTGTAGTATAATTGTAGATGACCTATGGTATGACTATAGAGCCCCTGTTGTCTTCTAATAGGGGGAGCAGGGGTACCTTCTTTCTGTCATGGTAGCGGGCCTCACCACTTTTAAAAAAAAAAATTTAATTAATTTTTTTGAAACATATTTTTAATTTTTTTATTAGATAATGGAACGTAGCCAATATTTATTTATTAATTTAAAATTATTACAATCCTAGTTCAAGTGAGCATACCGACAAGAAAGAACTAGGAAGAAAACCTCTTGTTGTAGCTCGTATCAACCTAAAATCTATATATGATTACATCAATTGGTCCATAGCCTAACCTAGATACATAATTTATACAATCCCAATCAAATGATATAAAAATCCTATAATTATGATACACTAATATACTATATACAATGGCTTGCATTAGGTTATCCCCATGTTCACTTAATCCTCAAAGCTCCTATCATAGAACCCAAATATAAGAAGAAACATTTCACCGATCCAAATTTTTTAGTTTTCTTTATAAAACATGGAATATGTTTTTATCTTTATTAAATTGTTTAATAAAGTTTTTTTATATAATAAAAAAAAAATTCTTTATTATTTTGTAATAATGTTTTTGTGGGTTTTAATAAAAAATTTGTTTAGCTTTATAACTTTTTGAAAAATAAAATTTAAATAAATATGCAAAAATAGGAACAACTTCTTGTTGTCCACCTCTCACCTATCTTGCAAAGTTCTCTTATCAAAAGCCAGGGGGCGGGGGAAGTTTGCTTATTTATATCTTCTATGTAATATTATCCAACCAGAGAGCCCATTTCTTTAATATTCTATACAGAATCCTTGGTGTCATCATTACCATGTTTATAGATTTTATTTTTTCATGTCATCTTGTATTCTCTTGCATGAGCAATGTTGTACACATACTATCGTAAAGTGTCATTTTTATTTGTACTTTGTCATTGATGACATATTTGATGCAATCCCCATGTTTTTAGATTAGAAATGATGTTGTGAGACTCTCTTCTTGGATCTAGAGGATACTTAGAATGTAAAAATTAGCCAATTAGTTATTGATGTGCATGACTCGATTTAAGAGTTTTATTGTACCAATCTACAATCATATAGTATCTAGTTGATTCTCAAGAAGGTGTAAATCCATGCTTTATCAAGAAGGTGTAGATCCATCCTTTATCTCTATCATATTACATTGGGATATTCATAAATCATTCTACATCAACATTGGTGCCTAATTTTGTCATAGTTGACATTTTTGGTGAAACATTGGCTCTATTTTCTTTCTATGGAGGAGTTTTGGTCATCATCTTAGAACATCTTTGCAGGAGATTCAATATTAAGGGGGTGGGGTGGTGAGAGGGTGGTGAGAGGGAGGGGAAGGGGGCTTTGTAGTCTCTCTTCTTCTCTCTATTGAGAGAATTGTACATTTTCATCTCCCTTTTGGAGGGGATTTTTCTCCCACATGGTTTTCTACATTTCTCTACTTTGTGAGAGATTGCATTGCTTTACATTGTACATGGGTAACTAACTTGGCCAAGTAGTCATGGTGCAAGGAACCAAGGGAACTCCATCCAAACACCTAGTTCATTTAAAGAAGATGAAACATTCATGAAGAGACCAGTAGTTAAAAGAGAGATCCTAACATCAGACAAGATCAATTGGAAAGTCTTAAAGCCTATAATGGCTTTCAAATAGCATATGATTGTAACAGTCCTAAAAAAACAATAATGCATTGTAAGTGGACCAATAGTGTCCAAGGTGGTCAAGGTATTGCTTAGGGGTTAGGAGTTCTTATAATAAGTCTCCAAGGTTTTTGAAGACCTTAGAAGTTCATAGTTTATAATTTTTAATTAGTTTTAAATTATTTTCAAAGATTAAAGATTCATATTTTCAAATGTAATGGTCACTTTGTCTTTTAGTGATAAATCCATTCAAGAAGTATTTTGGTATTCTAAATCACCATAACTACCAAAATATGGTTGGAATGGTTGTAGAAAAAAGTTATAAAACATTAGAATGGTCTATTGTATGGGGAGAGATCTGGAGTGTACAGACTATCCATAGAGAGGTAATAAAAGTTCATATTTTCTGCAACTTTGGTATTGTATTTTGGCATTCTTGAAATATTTGATCATTTGAAGAGTTGTAGGAATTTATTGAATGTAATTGATATCCATTTCTATCATTTTTTGATGATTCATAAACTGTATTGAAGGCCTGTATGCCTGGTGTTGTTAAATCTTCACAATTTTGGTGTCTTTTTAGTAACAGTCTTGATTTTCTTGTAGAGTATGACCATCTCATGAACTCTTAGGGCATAAGTTTCATGGGATGTAACTAATATAATATTTAAAATATTAATTTAACCTTTACAGTGCAGGAATAGAGAAAGGTGTGGGTGATGACCATGAGAAACTCAAAGGAAAGGGTGGCTAATGTATTGCAGTAGCATCTTGGTGTGTTCAAGGGGTATATATGAGGATATGGGTTGTATTGGAATGATTATTTATTGATGAATAAATTTTTGATTCAGCCTAGGAGTGTTGGGAGACAATACATTGAGAAAGCCCTAGTATTGAGGGTTTGAAGGGGTGTATTTGGGGCCCTAGTCTAATTCCTTTGGGATTTGGAGTATTGGAAGCATAAAAAAGTAGAGTCCAATATTTTGGGTCTTGGGGGTGTAGATAACTTGTAGTTTCTTAGTTAAGCCATCAAATTTCAAGCATTTGTGTAGGAGGATAGTCTGAGATCTACAAATTTTTCCAAAACATCAATAGTCAATCCTTAGGTAAGTTGAAATGCTAAATAGAGGTGTCTAAATCAGTGATTTGTTCCTTGGGTTATTTGGGAAAGTTTGGACTTAGGAAATTGAAAGATCAATACAGGGCTACAAGATTGGCAATTAGGCCTCTAGGACATTTTGTGTTAATTGAAGAGTTGGTGTTGAACCGAGCCAGATATCTTATTGAATCCATTGAAATCTTGCATAAAAAAGTTGTAAGTACTTCCTTGAGTCATTGGTTGGGTGTGGATATCCATTTGAGTCATTTGTGGGATTGAGGGCTATGATAAGTGCAAAAAGTCATTTGGAAATAACCATTCATTTATTGTTTATCAACCCACCACCCTTACCTCTACACCAAGTGCTATCAGAGCCTAGGAAGGGTCTTTTGGAAAGGTTATGAGTGTTCTCTTGAGAACCGTGTTGATTTGGATCCTTAGTTATCCCTTAGAGTTGATTTATCCTTTGAGGAGAAGCACGTGAGTTGATCCAACTTGTCAAGGAGATTAGGAACCATGTTTGAAGGAGAAGAAGAGTTACCAACAAGGATGACAAACATGGAGTTGGAAAGGATAGTCAAAGAGTAGTTGGCAGATAATAGGAAGCTAAAAGAAAAATTGGAACAAAAGGAGAAGGAGAACAATTATGGAGAGAATATTGGCATTAGGAAAAAGGGATAGAAGTAGAAGACAGGATGAGGAAGTAGAAGTTGAAGAAGTAGTAGAAGAAGTATCCCAAAAGGAAGAATAATTATATCCGGAATATCTAAGGATGGCTAGGTTTGAAAAATCCGTAAAGAGTGGAGATACAAGGGCAAGAGCATATTTGCCTATGTATGGAGGGAAGATGGATGGTGAGGAGTTGATAGATTGGTTTAGTGCCATTGAGAATTTCTTTGAATGTGAAGATATTGAGAAATGACAGAATTTGAAGGTTGAAAATTCAAAGTTGAAGGGACATGCTCTACTATGGTGGGATTGTGTTCAAGTAGAGAGGTGGAAGAATGGGAAACCTAAGATCACATCTTGGTACACTATGATGGATAAGATGAAGGAAAAGTTTTTGCCAAATTATTATAGGGTCCAGATGTACAAGAAGTTATAGGGTCTTAAGGAAAAAGACATGGATGTAGGGAAGTACACTGAAGAGTTCCATAAGATGGATCTATAAGGGTTAGTCATGAGGAAGATGTTGAAGAAAAGACAGAAAGGTATATGGGGGGACTTAGGTTTAATATCCAAGATGAACTTAGTATTGATACCCATAGATCAGTTGAGGAGTGTTATAAATTGGCCATAAAGGTTGAGGATAAGATAAAGAGAAAGAAATAAAGACAAAGTATTGCAAGAGGATGCTCTTCTATGAGAGGAAGAGGTAGTACTAATTTTTAGAACAACAGTGATAAAGACAAAGATAAACCATATACATCAGAGACAAGAGGAGGATATAGAGGAGGAATAAGTGGAGGAAGAGGAAGTGGAGTGTTTACAAGAAGGTGCTTCACTTGTAATGAAGTGGGTCACAAATCCTTTAGATGTCCTAAATGGACTAAGGATAAAGGAAAGGAAAGGAGAGTCAATTTCACCCAAGAAGAACCAAGAGAAGAGGAGGAACCCAAAAAAATCTTGGCTTTACCTGAAGAGGGAGAATGTTTGTTGATGGGAAGAGGATAGCCAGTGAAAGAGACAAGAATATTGAAAACCAAATGTATATTTCATGGTAAGATCTTCAGTTTACTTGTTGATTTAGGTGCTTCACATTATTTGGTTTCACAAAAAAGTTGTCAATATGTTGCAGTTACAAACTTTTCGACATCCAAAACCATAATATTCTACTTGGGTGAGTAGGAATCAAAACATACTTGTGATGGATCAGGTTATAAATTTTTCAATTATTCCATATTCTGATAGTATTTTATGTGATGTCTTGAATATGAGTTGTGGGCATGTCATCTTGGGTAGACCATGGAAATATTCTAGAAGGGTTGTGCATGATGGTTTCACAAATAATTACCTAGTGAATAAAGGAAGGATAAAGTAAAAACTCAAACCACTCCTCAAGGATGAAATGAAGTATCTAGTAATGTTTTTTGGAAATGAAATTTTAGTGCATGGACAAGGTAGTTTACTTTGTGATACTAGTTGGAATAAAGAAGAAAGGATTCTGATTAAGGCATGGCAAGATAGTTGCAAGGAATGTGAACTATTGGAACAATATTTTGTGCTTGTTGGGATAGTAAAATTTTCTATTGTAGGGTACATAGATGAAGGTACATTAGTGACATGGTATACACCAATGAAGTCTTTCCAAGGGTCTACAATGCAGACATTCAAACAATAATAGTACTTTCACAAAAAAGATAGTCAAATGCAAATGAGTTTTTATCTAATATTTTGTGTATGAATGAAGGGTATTTGAGACAAAGGAATGTCACTCTAAGGGATTATTAAGGAGAGCCCCAAAATATATGGAAATACCACACAAATGTTCAAGACCTTATCCAATAGCCATATAATCTAGGGCTCTAAAAAAGTTCCCAAAACCCACACACACTAGACTAGATACTTACACTAGTCTTCAATACTCTTAAGGGACTATTAAGACATAACTAGAACCAATAATTATGGGATGGAAAATGGTTCCCCAAATGATATACCCTTTTATTAGATACCATGAAAGACATATCCCCACCCATTCACTCTCAAGACACCACAAAGACATCAAAGACTACAAAGAGCTATAGGGAACAAAAATGGATTTCATTTTGAAAATTTCTTGGAAGTAAACCAAAATAAGTCTTAATTACCCTTAGATGTTCCAAACCACTCATCCTTAATTCCCCCAAATTTAGGGCTTATGACCGATCACCCAACTCCTTCAGCACACAAAACTCTCCTAGCCCTAATAGACAATTAGGTTTCCATTTACAAAGAAAGTGTCTTAAACTAGATTCAATTCCCAACCAAAGCTATTGGTACATGTTTATGACAAAAATAAACCTCTAAATCCTTAGTTTAAAGTCTTCATTCCACCCTTGAACTGAGTTATTATTCAAATACAAAACTATGGACAATCACATTGAGATGCCTATCCAGAGGGTTTAATCATTCCTTCCTCCATCGATCTCCTCCTGATATGAGACCATAGAAATCTTATAGTACATCCTCAATCCCTTGTTTCCACCAATTCTTAGGATTTTACCATGATGGAATCTCTTGGGAAGAGGATTTTTCTTCTGAAACCCCAAGTAGGGCCTTCCTATGACCAGTGGGCAATCAAAGCATTCTATCTTTTGATCCCCTCCACGTGAAGACTTAAAACTAGTTGAAAACTATAATTAAGACTCCACACCAACTTTTGGTGTCCTTCAGTGGTGTATTGGGATACATACAAATCCATACAACTCAGAATATAGTCAGAAATATAGAGAAAATGGTTGATTTTATTCATCAGACATATGAAAACTCACAATATGCTCACTCCAACCTTGGAGTAAGTTTTTTCAAACTTCAAATACATTTCCAAATCAGTTCCAACTAAAAAAGGTGGTTGTGAACCTTGGGATTCAAAAGTTGGAACTTTTCAACAAAAAGTTGCATTATACAAAATGACAACTTTTGACAATAGTTGTCAAATGTGCTAATCCTTGCATGGTTCAACTCATAGAATCTACTAAAGACCTTAAAGAGGTTATTTTCACATTTTTAACCTTCTTTAGGTGTCCTAGACTATTCTAACCCATCCTACCCAATATTTTTCCAAAATTGACTAAGGCAAACAACTTAGGCTTATAACATTACCTGGTGTATCCTTATCTCACAAGTAGGACTTATTGAAAAATTTAGATCCTAGATCCAATAAATAATCTAACCCTTTGATGATGTATCCATGGGTGTTCTTGAGCTTGATGGATTTGAGGGTACTCCTGCACCATACTCCCGGGGTGCATTGATCTCAATTTAGCTTGAGATGATTTCCTGCAAGCTTGAACCATGTTTTGCATCTCTTGTTCATCCATCCAGACAACTTCATTAGGACTCCCTTGCCACTTGAATAGTTATTTATTGTAAACATACTTTTTGGTTTTCTTAGTGATCTTTGTATCCATGATCTGGTCAAGCTTCTTTGGATCATGAGAGGGTATCCCTGCAATATCTTCTTGAAGTTCTTCATCATGGAATTTTGTACCTACATGCACATCACTTTTATAGGGGGTTAGATAAAAAATATTAAAGATAGGGGATATACCAAGGTGTGAGGGCAATTCAATTTCATAGGCATTCAACCCATGTTTCTTCCACACTAGACAGGGTACTACTTTCTTCATAAGTAGTTTAGTATGCTTGCCCTTTGTCAATATCTCCTTTCTCAAGTATGCCCACACCAAATCTCCAATCTGCAATTGCACACCCCTTCTATGCTTATCCTTGTCTTGTTTATACTTCTCTGCACTTTTCTCTAGTGCCAACTTCATTGAGTCACGAATCTACTTCATACTCTCTACAAACTATTCACAATGGGCTCTGACTAGAGTGTTTTGAGGAAGTTCTCTAAGATTCAAGATGCCTCTTGGGCTTTGTCCATATACAATCTAAAAAGGGACTTTTTCCAGTGCTCTTGTTGACTAAGTCAATCAAGGCAAATTCTGCGTGGGGTAGGACTAATCCCATTTGTCACCATATTTCTTTGTCAGGCACCTAAGTAATTTTTCAAGTGACCTGTTAACAATATCTATCTTCCCATCTATTTATGGATGGTAGGGAGAGATAAAAATCAAATTGGTCCCTAACCTTTTCCAAAAGGTCCTCCAAAAGTGAGCAAAAAAATTGACATCTCTATCTGACAAAATAGTTTGTGGTAAGCCATGTATCCTAACAATCTCTTTAAAGAATAGATTTGGAATGGATGATGCATCATTGGTGCTCTAACATGGAATGAAGTGAGCCATTTTACTAAATCTATCCACCACTACATAGACTCTATCATTTCCCTTTTGTGTCCTAGGAAAACCCATTACAAAATCCATAATGCAACTCTCCTAAGGCCTTGTAGGAATAGGTAAAGGTTGATACAACACTGCATTTGTAGATGTGCCCTTGGTCCTTGGAGAGATTGTACATGTCTCCAAAATCTTTGTCACTTCAGTCTGAAGCTTTCACCAATAGTAAAATCTTCTTACCCATTCCAATGTCTTATCCAAACCAAAGTGTCCTCCCATGCTACCTACACTCTTCTCTCTGATAATGTTTTCAGGCTCATTCAGCACTCATGGATGCATAACTGGTGTCCCTTAAATAATAGACCATTTTGAATCAGAATATATGCATAATAAAAATGGTAAGCCTCAGAGAAATTTGAACGCACTTGATAAATAGCACTAAAATCCTCATCATCTTTATGCATGACTTTTAATGAACCAATTCATACACTTTGAAGCTGAATTTCTTGCAATGCTAGAGTCCTTATACTCAATGAATCTACCACCTTATTGAAAAATTATAAGCTTGTATTGACTCCACCCATTTCATATGTTTATGGCTTAAGTTTTCATGACTATTCAAGAATCTAAGTGCTTAGTTTTTAGTGAAGACAAAAAATTCTTTTGGTAGGAGGTAGTGCCTCCATTTCTCCAATGACTGGACTAATGCATATAGTTCCAAGTCATAAGAGGAGTATTTCCTCTTGGCTTCATTCAGTTTCTCAATGAAAAAGGCTATAGGCCTTCCTTCTTGGCTCGAGACAACCACTATAGCATGGTTAGAAGCATCACATTCAATGGGCAAACTCTCTAAAAATTAGGAAAAACTAAGATGGGTTTCTCCATTACCTTTTACTTCAACATTTGAAAGGCTACTTCTACATCTTTAGTCCACAAAACCCAAAAAAAATTTCAACCTTTTATGGTCTCAAGGATGGGATCACATAACTGACTGAATTTTCTACTGAACTTCCTATAAAAGGATGCAAGTCCACGAGAAATCTTGACTTCTATCATTGTCCTAAGAGAGGGCCAACTTAGGATGGCTTACACCTTCTCAGGGTCCATTTTGATGTTCCCACCTGAAATCACAAAACCCAGATAGACCAACTCCTTTTGCATAAAAACACACTTCTCTAAGTTTATAAAAAGTATATCTTCATGTAATCTTGTAAGGACCAAGTTAAGATGCTTGAAAATAAGGATATCATTAAGATATACCATGAAATATTATACAAGGAATGGTTTGAGAACTTCATTCATGAGTCTCATGAATTTTCTTGGGGAATTGGACAACCCAAATGGCATCACCCTCCACTCATATAAGCCCTCAAATGTTTTAAAGACAGTCTTCCACTCATCTCTATCCCTAATCCTTATTTGGTGGTATCCACTCCTCAAATCCATCTTAGAATAGTACCTTGGTCCTCCTAAATGATACAATATATCCTATATCCTAGGCCTAGGAAACCTATACCTAATTGTGATTTTATTTATTGCTCTAGAATCGGTGCACAATCTCCATGTGCCTTCCTTTTTAGGAGCCAAAAGAGAAGGTACTGCACAAGGACTCTGACTTTTTGTTATCAAACCCTTATCTAGGAGTTCTTGTATCTATTTTTCCATCTCATTTTTTTTCTCTGGGTTCAACTTATATGCTTCTTTGTTTGGTAAAGTTGCTCTAGAGATTATGTCTATTTTATGCCTTATCTCTCTCATAGGGGGTATTTCATTAGGCAAGTCCTTGGTTACAATGTGTTTGTATAGGGCTACTTCCTTATGACATACTCTTTTTAAGGGTTTTACTTACTTCTTAACCTTCTTAGGTCTATCATCCTTAGGTAGAATGACTAGGGTATAACAAGGGGCTCTTTCTTCCTTTAAAGTTTTCAAAAATTATTTTTCTCCTACAAATAGAAATTTAGGATCATTTTGTTCCTCTGTATTAGCAGGAAGGGGTAAGAAAGTTATCTTTTATCCTTTGTAGTTGATAGTATAGGTGTTCAACCTCCCATCATGATAAGCCTTCCTATCATATTTCCAAGGTCTTCCAAGTAGCAAGTGGCAGGCATCCATTGGAATGTAATGTCACATAACACTTTGCCTTTGTATTTCCCAAGTTCGAATTCCACCCATGCTTGTTCCTCTATGAGGTTTGTTGGTTCTTTGTTAGCCAGGAAACCTTGTAAGGGTTTGGATTTGGTACCCTCCTTAGCTTCAACTTCTTCACTACCTCTTCAGACACTAAGTTTTGAGTAGACCCACTATCTATCACCATTATACACACATTATCTCCACTCCTATAGGTGGTTCTGAACATATTCTTTCTCTATGGGGGTTCTTGAGTTCTTGGAGCCTTTAAAAAAGTCCTTCTCATCATGAGGACTTCCCCTTCTTTAGGTGGTGCATAAGATCCATGTGTAGGATCTCCTTGGTTATCTTCCTCCCTAACCATGTTTTCCCTTCTCTCTATCTGATTTCTTTCCTTTTCTAGACACTTGGATGCAAGGTGCCATGGTTGGTTACATTTGTAACATATTTGAGGTCCTAGATTCCTCCCTCCAAAAATTCCCCTTATATATCCTCTCCTTCCTCTATAAGAGCCTCTAGAACTACTTTCTCCAAAGTTGTTCTCTTGACTAGCTTCCCAAAATTTTCTACGAGTTTTTCCTCCCTACTACTTGTTCCTCTTCCTCTATTACCAAAATATCTCTGGCCTCTTCCTCTCCCACTTTTTTCTTTCTTTATTTTGAGATTTTCTTCCACCTTCAATGCTAGTTGATAGCATTTTTGGATAGTTGTAGGAGAACATAAACTTAACTCATCTTGTATATTTATCCTTAGTCTTTGCATATATCTTGCAAGCTTGATAGTCTCTGGTTCCACCATCTTGGACCTTATTGAGAGCCAATGGAATTCTTCTATATACGCCAAGAAATCCATCTCCTTTTTCCTAAGGCTTTGTCTTTTCTTATGAATTTGAACTTCATAATATTCTGGCACATAAGCCTCCTTCACCAAGGCCACCATCAGCTTCCATGTACCTACTGGAATCTTATCCATCTTCACCCTATCCACTTGAGTGAAATTCCACCAAGTTAGGGAAGATCAATTCAACTTGGACTTTGCTATTTTTACTTTTTGATGCTCTAGTATCTCCTCATAGTAAAAGAAATTAGTGAGTGCATCGACCCAATCCATGACTTTTTCTGGATCCATGTTCCCATGGTAGATAGGTAGATCAAGCCTAGTATCCATGGTTCTTCTTTTGATAGAATTCAAAGTCTTCACAAGTAGCCTCTATTACATAGGGTCTCTTCTTCCTCTGGGTTTCTTCATCAATCCCCTCCTCATCAACTACAAAGTTTCCACTACTCCCTTTCTTTACTTTTTCCTTAAGCTTCTCCATTTCTTGCCTCATCCACTTCCTTTCTTCTTCATGTTCTTTCATTACTCTCAGTAGTTCTGCATTTTTCATTCTATTTGGTAGTTCACTGTCTTCTCCCCCATCTAACATGTCTACAACTTGTATTCCTCCAAATATCTCCTATTTTCTCTGATACCACTTGAATTAGAGCCCCAAACTATATGGAAATACCACACAAAGGTTCAAGACCTTATCCAAAATCCAGGGCTCTGATAGAGTTCCCAAAACCCACACACACGAGGCTAGATACTTCCACTAGTCTTAAATACCCTTAACACACTATTAAGCCACAAATAGAACCCACAATTCAGGGATGGTACAAGGTTTCTTAAAGGCTATACCCTTTGATTAGATACCATGAAAGACAAATCCCACACCCATTCACTCTCAAGATGCCACCAAGACATCAAAGACTACAAAGGGCTACAAAGAAAAAAAATGGATTTCATTTGGAAACTTACTTGGAAGTCCATAAAAATAAGTCTTAATCAACCTCCAATTTTCCAAAACACTCACCCTCAATATCCCCCAAGTTAGGGCTTATGACCAATCACCCAACTCCTTGAGCACACAAAACTCTCCTAGGCGTAATAGACAATGATTGATTTTATTGATTGAAGAAGTATGAAAATTCACAATAGGTTCAATGCAACCTTGGAGTAAGATTTTTCAACCTTAAAATACATTTCCCAATCAGTTCCAACTGAAAAAGGTGGTTTTGAATGTTTGGATTCAAAAGTTGCAACTTTTCAACCAAAAGTTGCATTATGCAAAATGACAACATTGACAACTTTTGACAAAAGTTTTCAAATGTGCTAATCCTTGCATAGTTTGACTCTTGGACTCTACTAAAGACCTTAAAGAGTTTATTTGTACATTTTGAACCTTATTTATGTTTCCTAGAACATTCTAAACCATCCTACCCTATATTTGTCCAAAATTGACTAAGGTAGACAACTTAGGCTTCTAACAATACCTAGTGTCTCCTTGTCTCACAAGTAGGACTGATTGAAAACTTTGGATCTTAGATCCAATCAATAATATAACCTGTTGATGGTGTATCCACTAGTGTGCTTTAAATTGATGGATTTGAGGGTGCTTCTACACCAGAGTATCTCATACCTTAGTATTAGACCTTTAAAAGGACACATAGGCAGAACAAGAAGGACAACTCTTGGGACAAGAGTTCTTTTAGAGGAGGGCAGTATGGTGCAGGGCACCAAGGGAACTCTATCAAGATACCTAGATCATTTAAAGAATAAAAAACATTCATGAAGATACTAGTAGTTAAAAGAGAGACCCTAACATCAGAGAAGATCAATTGGAAAGTCTTAAAGCCTATAATGGCTTTCAAATAACATATGATTGTAATAGTCCTAAACGACTAATAATGCATTTTTTTTGGACCAATAGTGTCCAAGTGGGAAAAGGTATTTCTTAGGGGTTAGGATTAATTATAATAATTCTCCAAGGTGTTTGAAGACCTTAGGATTTCATAGTTTATAATTTTTAATTATTTTTAAGTTGTCTTCAAAGATTAAAGATTCATATTTTCAAATGTAACGGTCACTTTGTCTTTTAGTGGGAAATTCATCCAAGAAGTCTTTTGGTATTTTGAATCAACATAACCGCCAAAATATGGTTGGAATGGTTGGAGAAACAAGTTATAAAATATTAGAAGAGTCTATTGTATGGAGAGAGACCTGGAGTATACGAACTTTTCACAAAGATGCAATAAAAGTTCATATTTTCTGCAACTTTGGTATTGTCTTTTGGCATTCTAGAAATATTTAATCATTTGAAGAGTTGGAGGAATGTACAGAATGTATTTACTATCCATTTATATCATTTTATAATTATTCATAAGCTATATTGAAGGCTTGTATGCCTAGTGTTGTTAAATCTTCATAGTTTTGGTGTCTTTTTAATGACAATCTAGATTTTGTTGTAGAGTATGACCATCCCATGAACTCGTAGGGCCTAGGATTCATGGGATGTAACTAATATAAAATATAAAATATCAATTTAACCTTTATAATGCATGAATAGAGAAATTTGTGGGTGATCACCATGAGAAACTCAATGGAAATGGTGGCTAATGTATTACAGTAGCATCTTGGTGATGTAAGGTGTATATTTGAGGATATGGGTTGTCTTGGAATGATAATTTATTGATGAATCAAGTGTTGGTTAAGAATATGAGTGTTGGGAGACAAGACATTTAGAAAGCCTGAATATTGAGGTTTAAAGGGGTGAATTTGGGGATTTTGGGGTTCTAGAAAGTATGAGTCAAATTCCATTAGGATTTGGAGTAATAGAATCATAATAAAGTACTATTCAAGACTTGGGGTCTTGGGGATGTAGAGAACTAGTAGTTTCTTTGTTAATTCATCAAATTTCATGCATTTGTGTAGGAGGATAGTCTGCGATCTATAGTTTGGTCCAAAACATGAATAGTCAATATTTTTTGTGTTATTCATTGGGCTTCTAGATCTTGGCATATTTCCTTAGAAAAATTCTTACATTGCATGAGAGAAATTATTACACACTTAAACAATTTATATGCGTTGTTACTACTTTCATTGGTATAATCAGAAAAATGTTGATATAAAGATAAGAATGCAACATAATGATCTGTTAGAACTGTTTTAATAAATAAAACAACTTAAAATGAAAGAATGATAAGTAACATTGGTGTATATCTAATTATACATCATAAAATATTGAAAAGAGTTGAAAAGAAATGAGTTAGCATTAAAAATGATCCAATCAACCGATTATAGAGTTTTTGTTGTACACTCCCAAGATTTGACATGAAACTAAATGATGAAATTAAAAATTTGATTTAGAATTATTGGTATGATCATACAAGGACATCATCTAACGTTAGATCTATTTTGAAATTAAAAGTGGCATCAAAAATTGATAATCCACATCCAAAACACCTTTTAGACTTGACTCAACATAAATATTATATATTTTTTAGATGATTTAGTGTCAGAAAATATTAGCATTAGTTAAATATCACTTGACTAATGGCTTTGTGTACATGTTACTCAAGTGGTTGAACATGTATTGATTTGCATGGAATCGGTGACAGAGAAGAGGCATGACCTTGAGAGAAGTATTATGAAAATGCTAGCTAACGTTCAAATCTTTGCCATCATTGAACTGACGTTGGTAGACCTTATATACCCATGGTTACAAATGTTCCAAGTTGCTTTGTCTATCTAATATTGAAATAAAATTGATTTGTTCACTCATTTTGACTGAGTCAAAGTTCCAAGTTACTTGAAAGGAAATTTATTTTTTGAAATAATAATTGAGTTTATCAAGAAATTACTATTCTATAAGAATATTTTAATTTAATGTATACAATATTATGCAAGATCCCTGTGTTGCGGTATAATGGTTTACTTATGAAACAAAGGCAATTAAAGAATGGTTTCACCAAGGACACAAAATATAACCCATGACAAATATGAAGCTTGAGCATATGAGTTTGATATCAAACCATTCATTGAGATCATCTACTCTATAGTGGAAAGAAAGATATAATATCTATAAATCTAATGAAAATCCTTCCAACTTAGGGTTATTCTTAATATATGTTCATTTAAACCATCAAACATAAATTTTGGTAGATATTATATATTTTGAAATTATAAATGAAGTGCAAAATAATTATTGAGAGTTTTAATTATAAAAAATATATTCATTTAAAATGTAAAAATATGAATGAACATTTGCTGCTACGCGGAGGTTGGGCAGGAGCTAGGGCCTCCTTTCCCTAGCTCTATTTTCTGCTTTGTTGCATATGGGTGGGGTGAGTCTACTGCCTGGTGTCATTTTCTAGGGGTGGGATTTTACAGTGTGTGATCTCCATCTCTGGCTCGTGCTTGGCTATTCCATTTTCCTTGTTTCACTTGCTAGATTCTGTTGTTGGGGTTGGATTATTTTGCATGTGGAGTGTTGGTGAACAATGCATGCAAGGGCTCACTCAGCTCTCTATTTTGATGGATGCTTGGGAAGATGCCACTAATTTGACTATTTTTGGGGCTATGGCTTCTCATACCTCATCTTCTAGGATACATTCGCAACCGATGACTTCAACTTATGTGGTGGAGAGCTCAAAGTTAAAAAGGTTAATGGGTGTTTACCCCATAGTCAAGATCACCCTATTCTGGTCATTTGTTTGGAGGTAGTTTTGGAAAATTTCAAATAATAGACTAAGCATGCTTTGATTTGCAATTTTCTTGGGATCTAAATCTCTTTGTCTGCCCTTGAAGCCTAGATTTTTCATTCATGGAAAATTGAAGATGATATGGACATTATGTTGGAAGGGAATAGCTACTTCATGGTGGTATTCTCTTTCATGTCTGATCAGGACAACATCTTTGAAGAAGGCACTTATTTTTACAACTGAGTTGGGTTGTTTGTCAAAATTTGGCATACGGGGTTTAATTATGCGGAGGATCTCTCTTCAAGGGTTCCTATGTGGGTTTGTTTGCCACACCCACCTCTTGAGTTTTGGAGAGAGGACATCCTGCACCAGATAGCTACTTTGTTTGGGATGCCTACTTCAATTTCACATCAATCCCTTGACAAAAAAGTTGTTTCTTTTTCCTACATTTGTGTTGAAATCGATTTGAATAACCCATTGCCAGATTCTTTGGAAATTTGCCTTCATTCATTGTCTTGGGTAAAACAGTTAGACTATGAGTCTTTACCTTTCCACTGTCAAAAATGTCATGCATATGTAGATTTACAGCATATGTTCCCTTAGGCTTCTAAGAATCACAGTGGTGGTTTTGGGGGATCTTCCTCCTCCTCAGACTATAAGATGGATAATGATGGCAAAGGGAAATATCAGAATGAACATGCAAGAAAAGGAAAGGCTCTGTCTAAATTTTTAGGAAAAGGGAAAGCCCAGATGGATTTTGGAAATAAGGGGCAAGCCTAGGTTAATTATTTTGTTCTAGAAAAGGATGGATTCATTCCTTCTCAAAACTGAGCTAAGGGGAGAGGGCAGAAGAGACCACTTTTAGATAGGCAATCAGAGAAAGGTTTTAACCAATTTGAGGTGCTAGATAATATGGCCTTAGAGGAAGGTATTCCTCTATGTATTATGACTGATGCACCAGTTGCAGATAAGGGGACTCCTACCTAAGATGCTTCTCTTATGAACTAGGAGAGTTTTGTCTAGCAGACATGTGAAACGCCTATTGGACCTGAGTCTGGTGCCCTAGTGGTTTCCCCTGTACCACAAGACAATGGCATTCTCCTAGCAGATTTGGTTGAAGATGTGTTTGCATCTGGGAAAGGAAAAATATATTCTCTTGTTGTGGGTTTGATGCAAAGACCATTTAAGAAAGTCTCTTTTGTTACTCCTTCAAACGGTGGGCGCAAAAGGGATCAAGAGAAAATTCAGCTTACAGGGGATTTATTGGTAGAGTTGAGGGTTGTCAAACCCATGGATGAAAATTTTTCCCACTCTACTTAGTGATCATTCTCTCATGGAATTTTAGGGGGTTGAATAGCATCCCCAAAGAAAAATCTATTCATGATTTGGTGGTGGAGTATTCTCCAGACATCCTTTATATTCAAGAGACTAAACTTTCAGTGGATTTCATGGTGACTTGTTCTCCAAGTATTTGGTATTTTGGTCAATGTCAATGTATTGGTTCCCAGGGGAGCTCTGGTGGCTTGGCTGTTTGTTGGGACTTGAGGAAAATAACCCCTCTTTGGTGGCTATCTTCTAGATCTTCTCTTTTTATGGTTGCCTCTTTCCTAGAGATGGGGGAGTTGATTATGGTCACTACTGTGTATGCTCTTGATGATCTCCCTAGAAAGATAAGGCTCTGGGTGCATATTCTGTATATTCAAAGTTTCCATCCTTTCTTGCCTTAGATTATAGGTGGGGACTTCAATTCTGTTGTGTGCCTAGAGGAGAAACGAGGAGGTCTTGCTCATTTGGGGCCTCTTCTGAGCTTCTTTGTGAGAATATGGGTCTCTTACATCTTTCTAATCTCCAACCATGTAATGGGATCTTTACATAGAATAATATAAGGGTTGGGGTTGAAATCTTGGAACATCTACATAGATTTCTAGTTTCCTACTATTGGAATAGTGGTATTCTCTCTCTCATCTGAAATTATGGATTGGAGGGGTTCTGATCACTGTCCTATTAAGATCTTTGTTAGTTTTGTTTCTATTCCAAAGAATCCCCCTTTTAAGTTTTAGTTAATGTGGATTCAGGACTTTTCTCTTCATGATTTCATGGTCCACTGGTGGATAGATGGTGGCCCAGCGTATGACACTACTATGTTCTCTTTTTCTTAAAAACTTTAGTATGTCAAAAGAAAGCTGAAAAACTGGAGCATGACTTGCTTTGGTAATCTTCAGACCATGAAGAAGAAGGCTCAAGATCATCTGGTAGTCATTACCAGGAAGATTTATGATCATGGATTCTTAGAATATCTTTGTAGAGAGGAATCTAAGCTTCCAGGGACTTAGCTGAGTGGGATCTTAGAGAGGAAATTTATTGGAAGCAGAAGGCTTAGATTGATTGGCTTCAGGAAGGGGATAAGAACACTATTTTCTTTCATAAATTTGTGCAGGTCCACCGAAATCAGAGTTACATTTCTTCTTTGGTCAATGCTGATGGCCTACACTTCACTTCCTCACATGCGGTGTCCAGGGAAGCTATTCTCTTCTACTCTACTCTTTTCTCAGATGACTCTCCTCCTACTGATATTGAGGAGAATGCTATCTTGTCTTGTATTCTCTCTCATGTAACCACTGAGATGAATGATTCTCTTATGAGGCTGATCTCCATGTCAAAATTGGAGATTGTTGTCTTCAGCATGAGAAAGGGAAAGGCTCCTAGGCCAGATGGGTTCCCGGTTGTTTTTTTTAGGAATTTTGGGATATTATTAATCAGGACCTTTTAGTTGTGGTTCAAGAATATTTTTCTAACAAAAAGTTGCTCATATATTTCAATTATAATTTTAACTTCCTCTTATTCTAAAAAAAGAAGGGGCTAATAAACTATATTTCTTTCAACCTATCACTCTTTGTAATGTGGTCTATAAATTCATTACTAAGTTAATTTCTGAAACACTTAAAATTTGGCTTCCCTTTGTTATCTTTGAGGAGAAAGGAGGTTTCATTTCTAGGAAACAAATCCTTTATGGAGTGGTTATTGCCTCTAAATCCATCCTCTCTATGTCTATCTCTAGAGAGCATTCTATGTTCATCAAGTTGGATATGGCTAAGGCCTATGATAGAGTTAAATGGGTTTTTTTTTCAGAAAACTCTTCTTTCTTTTGGCTTTAGTCTGGAATGGATGAACTAGATTCTGAGTTGTGTTACTTCTCCCTCCTTCTCTATGATTCTCAATAGTGAATCCTCTGAGTTATTTGAGGCCTCTTGTGGTCTTCTACAAGGAGATCCTCATTCTCCATACCTGTTTATCATTATGGTGGAGGGCCTTGGGAATTTATTAAATCTCAAGTTTCCCAAAATTTTATACATGGCTGGGTATGGGGAAATAGTTTTCCCAATCTTTCTCATCTCTATTTTGTGGATGATAATACTCTTGCAGGTAGAGCTTAGATTCAAGAAGCTGAAGCTTTTAGGATCACTTTTGATACTTATTTGGCTTCTTCTGGTCAAAAAATCAATGACCATAAGTCCTCCATTTATTTCTTCAATACTCCTAGGCCTATTTAGTAGAGGTTTACTGCTATCCTCCTATTTCAGATTCATTCTCTCCCTATGACTTACTTGGGAATCCCTATTGTGGTGGGAAGACAATCCAGGCTCTTTTAGTAGAACCTTCTTGATAAGTTTCGTCATAAGGTTAATCACTGGACTCATAGATGGCTCTTTAAGGCTAGACAGGTGTTTCTCCTCCAATATATGATTCACTCTCTTCCTACCTATTGATGCATGGTTCAAGTTTCCCCTGCTTACTTTCTTAAGGAATTTGATGTCCTCTCTCGATAGTTTCTTTGGAGTGGGAACCTGCAAAATTCTAAATGGAGCCTTATTAATTGGGATACCTCCTATGGGCCCAAGAAGGAGAGAGGTGTGGGTCTTCATTATTCTATCTTGAGTGACCAAGCTCTTTCTTCCAAACTCTATTGGTGTTGGTGGTCCTTCTAGTCTTATCTCTAGGATCATATCTTGTCACATAAGTATCTCCCTAGAGTTGATCCTTCAAATCTCGTGAGGTTTCCTTTGGAGGTTTGCGGGTTTATGGTGTGGACAACCCTCAACAAAGGTGCCCAATTAGTGAAGTGATCCCTTTTTTGGATTTGTAATAGATGCTTTGAGGCTCTATTCTAGAGTGATTCTTGAAATGGAAACCTTCCTTTTCTGATCTCTCATCCACACCTATAGGCTCTCTGTGATTCTTTCCTTCTTGCTGGCTAGGATAAGGTGGCTCATTATAATGAGGCCTAAAATCAATGCTTCGCTGTTGGTTATAGATGGAAGAATTCTTTTGATTGGTTGCTAGGGGGATCAGTGAGGGATCAGATGGAGCTTTCTCAAATTCTTACCTCTAGGGACTGTAGCTCTTTCATTCTGGCTTATGGAGGTGCTTCTTTTGGTAAATTTTTTATCTCTTCAGGGTACTTTGAGCTTAATATAATTTTTTTTGGTGATGTTGAGGTCCATTGGTGGAAGCAAGTACGGAACTATCTCTATTGGCCCAAGTGTCAATTTTTCCTTTGGTTGGTGGTTCACAATCACTGCCTCACTTGGGATAATTTATGTAAGTGTGGCTTCCATGGCCCCTTAATCTATGTGTTATGCTCTAATGGTGAGGAACTAATTTCACAACACTTCTTTTAATGCTCCTTTGTTAAGAAGATTTGACATTTTTGGTAGTTTGCATGGGGCTGCCCGTGCTGGCATGTTTCTTCTTTGCCTAAGTTTTGGGATAGATTGGGGAATTCCCCTTCTAAGTCCTCTTTTATGCAAGGTTCTTGGGCTATTGGCCCTTCCTTCATTCTTTCATATGTGTGGGTGGAAAGAAACAAGAGAATATTTTAGGATGTTAAGTGAGTCCTGCACCTATGGGGGAAAATAGTTCATTCCCTCCATGAGACTATTCTGGAAACGTTTGAGGGGATGGGTGGTTTGGATCCTAGAGATGTGGATATTTGTGCTTGCCTCTCCTTTCCTCTACAAGCTGGGGATCCTCTATTTTCTACCCACCGCTATGGTAGTGGATCCAGTCATCATTCTCAACAGGTTAATAATGAGGGGAATTGGACTCCTTCACTGCCTGGAGTTATTAAAATCAACACCGATGGCTCCTCTTGAGGGAATCTCGGTCCTTCTAGCATTGGGCGAGTTGGACGCAGCAGTTTTAAGGATGTCTAATTTCATTTTTCTATTCACAAAGGATTTCATACCAACAATCTCATGGAGGCCCATGCCATCCTGGTGGTTGTGGAGCATTTTTTTTTGCGTGGTTTGTGTAGGATTATCTGTGAATTTGATTCACAAATTATTGTGAATTTATTGAATAGACAAGAGATTTCTGATGTCTATTGGTAACTGACTTTGGTTATTAAGAAAATTCTTTAGTTATGTAGGTCTCTTTACTCTATCACTTTTATGTATATCCCCTGTGAGTGGAATGGTGTTGTTGACTGTCTAGCTAAATGAGCTTCTGAGCATGGGCAAGGCTAGAATATTGTTGACTAGAGGCTCCTTCCCCCTGATTTATCTCATAAATTGGATCGACTTTTTGTTCAGGATATGGATATTTAGAGCTCTTTGTTCTATTGTTCTCTTTGGGTTTCAATAAATTTTTACCCTTCTTTTAGTTAGTTAAAAAAAATGTAAAAATATTGAATATTTACAATCAAATTTTAAATGTATTTAGATTCTTATAAATAAAAGTGGTCTTAAGATATCTCAATTTTTTTTTATATTTAACATCTAATTTTAAGATATCTTTCGAGAGTAGAAGTGTGATTGAATCTTATATATATATATATATATATATATATATATATATATATATAGAGAGAGAGAGAGAGAGAGAGAGAGAGCTATTAAACCCATCTAAAAGGAAAATTCCTTAACGAAAGCCTCCTCTCCATTAAGGGATCCTAAAAATGCAACTAGTCTTAGGAAAGCATTGTCTCCAAAGGGATTAAGAAAAGGAAGACCATCCCTTAAGGAATACATTGTCTCCATTAAGGGATCTGATAAATAATGCACAACAACATGATAATGAAAAGATGAACAAAAATAAATCATTGTCTCCTTAGCCATCTTCAAGAGGGATTAAATTGAATAATTCTGTGTGTGGGTGTGTGTGTGTGTGTGTGTGTACAAAATGTGAAAAAACAAGAAGAGTGTATGCCTCCATGTTAAAATGATTACAAACACTTTAACGAGAGCAATAGATTTAACAGAGCATAGATGCACCCACAAGAAAAGTGACTACCATGAGATGCCCCAAATAAAGGATAAACTAGGGGAAATGAAACAAATGAAAAAGGAACGTGAAGGGATCTACTAACTCAGAGGTCATAATGATCAAAATATACTATCATCATCCTCCCAAAGGTAGTATAATTGGAAGAATGTCACATAAGATTTACAAAGTAGTGTCTTTTTGGGTCAGCATCATGAAGACAAAAATGAAGAGGTAGCTGCCTTTCGCTTCATCACCAATTTGAAAATACAAAGAAACATTTAAGAACAATGGCAGATGCACAACATAACATGTAACAACATATAGAAGAAACAAAATATAAATAGAGGAAGGTCAAAAAAGGTTGATTCCTTCATCACCTTGTGCCAATGGAAAAACAAGGGTAATTTAAAGGAATATTAAAAAAAACATATATAAAGCAACATGCATTATGAGGGAAGCACATTACAATAGGAAAATGCAAAGACTCCACCACACAAGAGGATCTAGTAAAGAATATCACTTAGCCTCCATCTCAATCTATAGTTTTTAGGGAAGGTGGAAAACATGCAAGAGGAGAAACATCAAACATGAAAGATGAAACAAAAGCTAGTTCCAAATAAGGATCATGAGCTATAAGGGTCAATTAATTTGTTTGTCACTAGGATTAAGAGATAATTATTTTTCAAATATAGCTTGAAAATAATCATTAACATCAATAAGCTTATACATATCATCAGAATCACTAGCATGAATATCATAATTTTCATAAGAACCATTGAAAGCATCATCATCAAGAGTATCTTCTTCATCCAAATTAATCGTAATAGAATCTGAGATATGAAAAAAATTATCATGTTTTTTCAATTTTTTTTTTTTTTAAATAAACTTCCTCCCTTGGGCTATGTATTTTTGGAAATTTGGATGTGTTTTCATTGATGTAAACATATCAGTGGGATTGATTATAAGGATTTATTATCTATTGCCAACATATCTATTGATAGTTTAGCTAGTTGTGTAGGATGCTCAGAGGTCCCGTGAGGTATATTTTCTCCAGATGGGGAGTTGAAAACCTCATGGAATTATGTTGAGGTTGTCAAATTGGACTATGTCAATTTTTGGGGGTTGAAATGAATATTTGGGTGAGTTATGATTTCACAAATGGTGACTAACAAACAATAAAGTAGACTGTATTGAATGGGTAGTAGAAAAAGGTTTAGTGTGCATGAACAAGTTTGTAATTTTGGTTGTGCATGCATAAGTATGTTTGGGACATGCTAAGGTGTCCTCAAATCAAAGTCTATGTGATTCAAAGATCCACAAGAGATATTTTGTTATCATAGAGATATCTAACAGTGTTCTTAAGTTTTAAGCATAAAATGTTGGTAAATCCAATGGCTTAGATGGATTATACTGTTTGTGTGTTATTAATGATGTTTAAGGATGTTCATGGATTATGTGTATGAGGAGTTGGCAGTCTACATGGACTGAGATGATGATATTAGAGTATTTTTTAGTCATTAATAATATTTTCAATATTTTCTTTATTCTTAGCCAACTTGATTGATAAATCCTTTTGCGCAAGTTTGATGTGTGATTTCTAGATGAGTTTTGAAATTGAGGTGGTTGATATGGATCATGGGTATGTTTTGGTGGTCAAAGATGGATTTGAATTGTGTTTCTTTGCGCATGAATTTCAGATTGAAATTGGAGTGGTGCCAACCTTGTTTATTTGCCAAGGTTGATGATATAAATTGGATCTAGGTTTATTGTAGATGCATGGATGTGTCAGGTCACTTGGGAGGAAAGTGGAAGATCTATTAGTGATATGTTTTTTCAATAGTAAGTGGTAGAGATATGGTTTAACAAAATTATGCATTTTACTTAATTGGTACTAACCCAGGCGTAAGAGTAGATGCCATTTTTTAGTTTAAAAAGATTTTAGATTGAAGTTAGATTAATGTATGTTATGAGCCTTCCTTTGTTGGGTTCTAGCCTATTTATATTTGAGTAGTGAGCTCTACATAGTGTTTATGAATGAAAGTGCATTCCCCATTATTTTAATAATTTTATACTTATAACAAGGTATTAATTTATTGTGGGAAATCATCCCCACCGTGGTTTTTCCCCTAACAGTGTCTCCATGATAAAAATGTGTCTCAAGTGTTGTGAATGTGTTTTTGATGTTTTCATGCATGGTTATTTTTGTTTTATCATAAATAATTGATTAAGGCTCTAAGGGTTATAATTTTTTTTAAGTTTTGGAACAATTGATTCACTGCCCGCTCTCTCAATTATTCACTATCATATTTCCTACAATTGATATCAGATCCTCTTCCCTTGGAGAAAATTTTAACAACTTGAGGGAGATCTAATACAACATCTGACTAAAAGGATAGTCCAACATTTAATGGAACCAACTAAACCCTATGGAAGAATCACATGATTCTCCATCTCAAATGCACTGATGAAAATTGTTGGAAGATTACCAAGTCTACTTATACTTCTCTTGAAACTCTTATTACACCACAAGAGATCAATGATGAATAAAATATCAAAGAAAAGGAAGCCTTGTTAAGTGCTTTGAGAAATTGTGAAATGACCAAATTCATGGAGCTAGAGACGACCCATGAGATTTGGGAAAATTTGGAGACCTTGTATGAAGGAGATAGGGAAGTCAAGATTGCCAAGCTCTAGAGTTTGAAGAGATAGTATGAAGCCTCCAGGATGAGTGAAGATTAGAGGTTAGTGTATTTCATGCTTAGGGTAAATGAAATTGTGTGTGCTATCAGATGTGATGGAGGTACCTTAGAAGAAGAAGATATTCTTACTAAAGTGTTGAGATCTTTGTCTCCTGCTTACAAACACAAATTAGTAGCTATTGAATAAATTAGAACAGTGAAAACTGTAACAAGAGATAAGCTTGTTGGAAATATTATTTCCTTTGAGTTAAGTGACCTATGTGCTTCTCCACCAAAAGATGAAGCAACATTCAAATCTACTATATTTTCAAGAGACATGGAAAGATTAGATCTAGGAGAAGGATCAACAAGAAGGATGTCAAGATATGAGAAAGAGATGAGAGAGCTTGATGCAGCCCAAAACCTTCAAGAACAAAAAAAAAAAAATACACAACACAAAAATGAAGAACTCAAAATTCTTCAATAAACTTCTCCAACTTAGTCTACCTTACAATGAAAGAAAAATCCTACTTATTACCATTCCAAAAATTACCATATTTGGCTGATTTTTGAAAAAAATAAATTTCTCCATTGTTGGAATTTCCAAAACCCATCCTCTAAATCCCAATTTTCCCAAGAAAAGACCCCAACTAAGGAAAGATGAATTGAAAACTAATCCACGAAATCAAAGACATGATTTCAAATTTATTACAAAAGAAAATTTTCTAAAAACTAAAAAAAAAACACAAAAAGCTAATTTTGGAGGCCAAGATGATATTTCTGACTCCTAAAAAAAAGTTGAAATGGCTACCAATCAAGCTAAGCTCAATTAGAAATCCAAATAACTCCTCACACAACAGCTTGTAAAATTTCAGCCAAAACCCATATCCCAGTCAAAAGTTATGACCCTCAAATGCTCGTGCATGATTCTCCCCTGATTGAAAAGAACACAACTCCTGCAAGTTGTGGTTCTCAACTTTCTTCCATTTAGGCTCATCTAGATTCTTAAAATCCCATTCTCTAATCCAAGTGATATCTGCCGGTGCCAACCCTTCGCACTGCATAAGATATTTGTTGTAGTCACCTTGGCGAGTTTGAATAGTTTTCTTGTCTAGAATTTGTGCAAGCATTTCCTTCTTCTTGATGGGGACGATGTGTGTCCAATCCACCTAACCCTCAGTTTCAACAGAGACATCATCACCACAGAAAGTACATAAATTAGAGATATTAAACATGGGAGAAATATCAAGACCACTGGGGAGCTCTACCTTATAAGCATTATCATTAATCTTCTTCAAAATCTTGCAGGGACCAATTTTCTTATATTTCAATTTGTGATAAGTCCCAGTGAGGAACCTCTTTTTGCATAGATAAACCATCACTAGATCACCTGCACTAAAATCTTGATAACTTCTAGTTGCATCTTTTGATGCTTTGTACTTGTTTCTATCTTGTAACATCTGTCTTACATCTGCCTGCAACTAGTAGAGTTGTCCTGCAAAGGCTTATCCATCATCACTGACTATGTCACCCAAGGGAAGTTGCACCAAATTGAGAACACCCTGAGAATTTTGACCATAAACAAATTGAAATGGTGACTTACCAGTTGACCTATTCATTGAGCTATTATAAGAAAATTTTGCCTGGGGCAATGCCAAATCCCATTGTTTGCGCTTCCCTCAAACAAAGCATCACAACAAATTACCCAAACTTTGATTGACCACTTCTATTTTCTCATTAGTTTGTGGATGATAAGCACTACTAAACTATAAATTTGTCCCCATCTTCTTCCATAACGTACTCCAGAAGTTACTCTAGAACTTAGTATCCCAATGAGAGATGATCAATTTTGGAACCCCATGTAATCTAACTATTTCAATAAAATAATAACTATACCACCCTAGTGGCATCACTAGTTTTCTTACAAGAAATGAAATGAGCCATTTTTGAGAATCTATCTGCAATTAAAAAGATAGAGTTATTACTTCACCATGTATGTGGAAGTCCCAATATAAAATCCATACTCAAGTCTATCCATGGTCCTACTGGTAGTAGAAATGGCATGTCTAATCCGGTGTTCTGGGAGTGCCCTTTGGCTACTTGAAAAATTTGACACCTTTCCACAAACCTGGTGATATCTCGCTACATCTTTAGCCAGTAGTACTTATCTGCTACCAAGGGTATGGTTGTATCCTTCCCAAAATGCCCAACCATACCACTACTATAAAATTCTTTGATAATATTTTCCCACATTGATCCTACAGGAATGCACAACTCTTTTCCCTTGAATAAATAACCATCTTGCATAAGATAGTCACCTTGAATAGTGTCGGCATTCCCATGTACTGGATTCTTCAATTGATCAACAACTTTTGGAAAGTCATTATCAGATTCATACAAGTCTTTTATTTCATCAAAGCCAACTAATTTTTCTTCCATGATGGTCAAAAGCTCAACATGCATGATCAACACATCTACAACTTGATTTTGTTTCCCTCATTTATGCTTCAGAACAAAAGAAAACCCTTGGAGGAAAGAGACCCGTTTTGCATGTCTATTGTTCAATTTATTTTGTGTTTAGGTATTTTAGAGAAATATGGTCTGTAAACAACACATATTCTTTGGGTACCAGATAATGTTTCTAAAGTCTCAAAGCTTCCATAATTGCATGGAACTCTATATCATATGCAGAATATTTCATTCCACATCATTCAATTTTTCACTAAAAAAGGCAATGAGCCTACATTCTTGGCTGAGTACATCACCCATGCACACATATGATGCATCACAGTCCACTTCAAGCACTTTATCATAATCTAGCTAGGCCAATATAGGAGCTTCAATGACCTTCTTCTTTAGCTACTGGAAACTCTCTTCAGCCTCTTTAGTCCATGAAAACTCCCAACCCTTAGTGCAATCTATCACAAATTCTATAATGCTGCTGAAATTATGAATAAAATTTCTATAGAAATTATCCAAGCCATGAAAAATTCTCACCTCAGTGAACCTACATGGACTACACCATTCAAAAATGGCTCAAAATTTCTCTGGATCCATCTTGATATGATCTGTAGAAAAGACAAATCCCAAAAAAACCTGGCTTTCTTGCATGAACCTAGACTTCTTCAAATTAACATAGAGTTTCTCTCTTGTTAATACCCCCAATATGATCCTCAAGTGGTGAAGATGTTCATCCCTTTCCTTACTAATAATTAGTATATCATCAAAATAAACTACTACAAACTTTCCAATGTAGGAAGGCAACACAATATTCATGAGTCTCATAAAACTGCTAGGTGAATTTGATAAACCAAAAGGCATCACCTTCCATTAAAATAAACCATCCCTAGTTTTGAAATTACTTTTCCATTAATCCCCTTCTTGGATGCGGATCTGGTGGTGCCCACTTCATAGATTAATCTTAGTGAAATATGTTGCACCAGCAAGAACATCCATCATATTATCCAAACAAGGGATAGGAAAACAATACTTGATGGTTATCCTATTGATTTCTCAATTGTTTGTGCACATCCTCCATGTTCCATCTTTCTTTGGTGTTAGCAATGATGGTACAAGATAGGGGGTCATACTTTCCTGCACTAAACATTTATGTATGAGCTCAGTTACCTATTTTTTTAGTTCTGCGTGTTGTGTCAGACTCATACTATAAGCCACTTGATTCAGAAGAATTAATCCTAGAATAAGATCAATATGATGTTGGATATCTTATTTTGGGGGGAGCCCATTAGGTAGTTCCTCTGGAATGAAATATGAATACTCGTCCAACACCGTAGCTACTTCTGGCGGTATTGTCAAGTCTTCCTCTTTTTCTCTCTGCACTACCAATGTATAACAACACCTTGTTACTTTCATCTCCTTGACAAGTTCCTTTTCAGATAGAATACTTTCACTTTTCTATCATCCCCGGGAGCTAACAAGATTACCTTAGATCCATCCTTTTAGAACATGTAAGTATTCTTTTTTCCATTGTGAATAACCTTTCTATCATATTGTCAGGGCCCACCTAAGAGGACATTGCATGCATCTATTAGAATCACATCACACCATAACTCATCCTTGTAGACCTTTCCTATGGAAAATTTAACAAGGCACCTCTTATCTACCATAACTTTATTTCCCTTTTTGAACCATGCAATCTGATAGGGACGAGGGTGCTTTTCACAATAGAGATTTAGTTTCTCCACCATTCCTTTAGAAACCATGTTCTCACAACTACCTCAATCAATAGTTAATCAACATACCTTTCCACCTAAGGTACACCTTATTTGAAATATGCTGGTTCTGGGCCATGAATCATCACCATCTTTCTCCTCTATATCCTCCTTTCCTGGAATAATTATTGTCCTCATCATGATACTTTCTCCAATATCCAGAGACACTTCTTGTTTAGATCCTTCATTGCCAACCTGGGATAGGTTCACTCTAGATGGTCCTCTTTTATTTACATCTTGCATGTTAAAATTGGAACACTCAAAGGCCCTATTTCCTTCTTCTCCATGTCCGAAACAAGTGAATGGTCTTCTTTTGCCTTCCCATCCTCTTCCATTACCATAGCCTCTATCATGTTGAAACTCCCTTCCTCTTTGTTGATTTGATGGATCTTGATAGGCATCTTTTTATTTCTCAATTCCCCGATTAGAACTCGAGCCTGATCAAAATGGATTTTATGTACCCCTTCGTCCTCCTCCATTCCTCTAATTTTAATTCCTATTTTTTTTCTTCAGCCTTTAGAGCCAACTAATAGGCAATCTCCATACATTTGATCTGAGGCATGCTTAGCTCATTGTGAATAGTGAATTTCAAACCATTCACATATCTTGTAGCCATATATTCATTTCTTTCTTGATGTTCTATATGGATGGACAAATTT
Source organism: Thuja plicata (assembly GCA_018584345.1). Lineage (NCBI taxonomy): Eukaryota > Viridiplantae > Streptophyta > Pinopsida > Cupressales > Cupressaceae > Thuja > Thuja plicata. Next base: position 2,489,542 of record MU226855.1, on the reverse strand, counting down.
TAAAATTTATTTGTATAATATTGTATAGAAGAAAAAATCTATTTCAAATTTTGAGACCTTCAGACGAGTGTTTGAGTATAATCCACAGGTAAGAATTTTTCTCTTAGCTTTCTCTCCATTTTTCTCCCTGTCTCGATTTTATCCTTCCCTTTCTCTTTTCGTTCATTTTGGAGATGATCCCATGAGATCATCACGTGTCCCTTTAACTTGGTGCATGCCAACTTCATCTTATTTTCTTCTGTCATAGACTTTCATTCAAAAAAATTTCCCATCTCATTCAACCAATCTATCACTTCCTCTGACTACTACCAGCATAGTCTAAAACATCAACCTTGATCACTTCATTTTTTCCCTCTAAGACTCTAAGAAGCCTCACTTTGAAACTCAATTCTTCTTCATACCCTTCTTCTATTTATTCATTTTCTTGGCTCACTTCTCCATCAGATTCATCTCCTTCTCTTTGTAATGCTTGTTTTTCCAATCAATTCATGAGCTTTTCTACTTGCCTTTGCAAACTTATCATACCTTTTTGGGTTTGAGTAAGACCTCTTCCACTTCCTCTCCTAGCCATCATCCTGCTCTGATACCAAATGATGTAGCCCAAAACCTTCAAGAACAACAAATCATAAAAATAAAAAACACAATAATGCAAAACTCAAAATTCCACAATAACTTCTCCAACTTACTCTACCTTATAATGAAAGAAAACTCCTACTTATTACAATTTTGAAAATTACCATATTTGGCATATTTTTAGGAAAAATAGAGTTTTCCATTTTTTGGTAATTTCCAAAACCCATCATATGTATCCCAATTTTACAAATAAAAGGCTCCAACTATGGCAAGATGAATTGCCAAGTAATCCATGACATCAAAGACATGATTTCAGATTTATTACAAGACAACTTTCTAAAAACTAAAAAAAACACAAAAAGCCAATTTGTGAGGCCAAGTTGATATTTTTGAAATGGTCACCAATTGAGTTGATCTCTATTAAGAATTGGCATAACTCCTCCTCACGCAACTACTTGTAAAAAGTTAGCCAAAACCACATCCGAGTCAAAAGTTATGACGCTCAGATGCTCCTGCATCAAAGCTTGAAGAACAAGAGTTGGAATCAGTGATATCTAAAATATTTCCAGAGGGATCAAGTAAGTGTAAAGGGAAGATTCCTCTTAAGTTTTTTCATGCAAGAAGATATGACATTTTGCAATAAGATATGGTTTCTAAGATTAGAAATAACAAACCTGGTATTGAAAAGAAGTGTTATTATGCTACTGATGATGGAGTTACAAATGATGAATCTCATGGTTTTGATAAGAGTGATAATGAATTTAATTTCATTTCTATCAAAGAAGATGAATTTTATCTAAATTCGGATGATCCTATGCTTATTGAATCTACTAGTTGTGTCAATGAAGAAAAGGCCCTAACTGCTCAAGTTGTTAAGAAATATGAGTGGGTGATTGACAGTGGATGCTATAATAATATGAATGTGGATAAGAGTAAATTTTTGAGCTATGAGAAATATTAGAGGTGTTGTAAAATGGGGTGACAACTCTGGTGGTATGATTCGAGGAAGAGGTTTTGTTTCTATAGATGGTGAAAAAACTACTAATGATGTGTTGCATGTTGAAGGCTTAAAATATTATCTCATAAGTGTTGGAAAAATGATAGATAGAGGATATGTACTGCATTTCAAGCATGAGAGATGCAATATTGTGAATGAGTCTGGGATAGAGATTTCCACAGGAAGAAAGACAAAAGATAACAAATACCATTTGAAAAGGGGTTATAAAATTTTCTTTATTGCTCAAATAGATGAAAGTTGGTTATGGCATAAAAGATTGTGTGATGTGAATTTTGATAATATTGTGGCATTACGTTCTACAAAGGTTTATACTGATCTACCTAGAATGAAGAAGACTACCAATACTATTTGCAAATAATGTCAATTGGCTAAGAAAACAATAAATTATTTTAGATCTAAAGTTGACAACTCAAATGTCTTGTTAGATCTTGTTCATACTGACAAGTGTAAGGGTGAACCCACAATAGTGGGTTAGAAATTTTTGCCTAAACGAACATTGAAGTCTGCATTTTAAAAAAAAAATCAGATTCAGATGCATATTGTCATTAAACTATTTGAAAATGGAAGATGAAGTAAACTAGAGTCTTTTAGGATTTTTTGTCTAGATTCTAAATGTATTTTTTGTTCTTTTTTTTGAATTGATTTGAATGGTTTATTTTTTCTCCCACAAAAAATGCTATGTTTCTGAAAACGTCATTATCAAATAGTTACATTGACTTCATAGAGCATAACCTTTTTCTAAAATAGACATCAATACGATTCTTTCAAATTTGGTTTTGTAACATCCATACAGAGGGCATGCAATTGGTTTGGTGATTTTATCATGATATTTCCTATTTTATGAACATTTGAAGTAGAGTAAATCGTAATTTTGACATACACTGACTGCATACCTTATAACTTATTATGTATTTATCAAAATTCAATTTTGTTTTTTTTGATAGAAAGTAGACTCGAAGCCGGAGGGCACTATTATTTTTCAAATTTTGGTTTCTCTTTTCTACTATTTTTCATTGAACATCAAACTTGGAGGTTTATATTAGATAAAAAAATCACATTTGATGCACGTCAAAAAACATAGACCTAATTAATTCAGTAATGGTCAAATATATATTTTTTAGAAAGCTCATTTAGAGTAATTGTGTGATGCAAAAGGATGTCTCTTTATTCTTCCACTTGAGCCCTGCGCTTGAGCCTCGAAGCCTTGAAAACTGTAGATTTTTTTTAGCCTCTGCAAATGGCCTCTAATCAGAGGGTTTTGATAGAAACTACTTTTGATAGAATGTAGTTTCAATCAAAACTAATTAGTTTCGATCAAAATTTATTTCTATCGAAATTACTTTCTTAGTTTAACATGGGTATGGGTAAAAACCCAAGTAAAATATTCACTAGTTAGTTTTGATCGAAACTAAGTTAGTTTCGATTAAAGCTAAGCAAAAAAGGTAGTTTCAATCGAAAGTAAGAATGTTTCTATCAAAATAATAAAGTACTTGCTATCAAAATTACCTGACTAAATCCTCCCACCTCACAGATTTCCTGAGGAATTGCTTCCTCTGAAAAAGTGTAACCCACTATTGTGGGTCCACCTGTAATCCTCCTAAAATAAGAAGCATGCAAGGGGATAGCTATTAAATTCTACACATTGATGATTACTCTAGAATGGTTTGGGTAACATTCTGGAAGGAAAAGTTTAAAGCATTTCACAAGTTTAAGATATTCAAGAAGATTGTAGAGACTAAGACATGATTGAAGCTAAAATGTCTAAGATTAGATAGAGATGGTGAATTCAGATCCAATAAGTTCACTTTTTTTTGTAAAGAGCATTGAATAAAGATACAATTATCTGCTCCAAGATCACCACAAAAAAATGGAGTTGTAGAGATCAAGAACACATCTATTATTGACACTATAAGACCCATAATTCTTGAAGGTAAAGTTCCATAAATATTTTGGAGGGAAGCTGTGAACACTGCAATATACACTCTCAACCATGTGAAAATCAAAGGAGATACTGGTACAACACATTATGAACTTTGGTGTGGAAATGTGCCTACTATCAATTATTTTAGAATATTTGGTAGTAAATGTTACATCACGAGAGATGGGGATATCGTCAAGTTTGATGCCAAAGTGATGAAGGGATATTCCTATTGGGATGACAGAACACTGAGGGGAGGGGAGGCTGGGGGTGAATCAATGTTCTACAAATATTTTCCAAATAATAATTTAAAACTAATTCAAATAAAACTAATTGCAACATATATAAAAAATAAAGTACATATGCATGAACATGAAATAAATAAAAAACAACACCATAACGCAATAGTTTTTGTCGTGGAAACCTTGTTGGGAGAAAAACCACAGTATGGATAATACCCACAAGCCAATATTATACAAAGAAATATTGTCTTTACAGTAGATGGGAATGCACTTGCATTCAGGCCAACTACTCAATTAAAAATCCTCTGGTTACAACCCTAAGGAAGACTCATTGTCTTACAATGATCTTTACAATGATCTAAGTCTTTTGAAATACTAAAAAACATCTACTAATGTCTGATTATAGTTTCATATAAGCTCACAAAATGGTCTGATACACTTTAAAGCTCTGACTATCTTGTACCTTTTTCTTCACCAATCAGACTACTAGTTCTTATTATATCACCTCAAATATGTACTCTATCACTTAAGAACAATTGATACAAGCATCCTTACACTTATGAAACCCTAATTAAATGATTTTATAGGTTCACTACCACAGATTTGATCATACATGTCAGTTAACTAAAACTAATCTAGGGAAATGTAACATGTTTGACCAAGTTGGAAAAATCCTCCATCTAATTTTACTTCCCTCCAATTCTTTAAATCATAAATCTAACTATGTCAATTATGCAATTTAATTATCAAAGTCAGCACCAAACCCAATTTTTAATGTACGTTATCAGAATTTTCCTCATATCATCTTTTTACTATACTAACTTCAAAATGCACTTCTCATATCTTTGAAACTCTTTCAGATCTCCTCACCATACCTTCAATTTATGGATATATAATTTTTATACATTCAGTATACCCCCCTTAGATGCACACTAAAAAATATTACCATGGAAATTCTCAATGGAGATTTTTGTGTAATCTGCATGTACATTATGTTCTTCAAACTATACTTCATTAAATCTTTAACTATCATTTGGTATGAACTCCTATAGTTTTGCGCATGTGTAATCCATGTGTCTTTTTCATATCGTTTCCATCAATGAACATATAATCTCTATCAAACTTCTATGCAGTGTCTCTTGCCAACAATCTCCCCCTTTGGCATTGATGACAACACTTGGTGAAAATTTGGCTAAATGTCCAACATTCTAACTACATAGAACTTAGAATTCTCCAAAAAACTTTGAAACATTACTCAAAAATTTCTTCCTTTGATAAAAATCAACACATTTTTCATGCTCCTATAGTCCCCCTTTCATATCAATGGCAAAGGCTAACAAAAAATGTCCTATACTCCTACTTAGACTAAGTCTACCAAAACGTATATACATATATACATGCAAATATTTGTCAAACTTACACCAGATTGAAAATATCTTCACAAATTATCTTAATTAATTATAGATCCTTATCCCAACCATTCTTGAGACTACTTAATACTGATATGTGGCAATGAAATAGGAGAACTTTTACTTCCACCATAGATAAGTTCAGAGGATCAGAGGTACCCATGAAATCTTGTGCCTCTTTGACAACACTAAATAAAGTTTGAATTTTGGGGGAAATCAAACTTCTCTATTCACCAACTCTCGCTATCATCTTCTCCTTATCCTTCTCTAGATTCTTAATTTTGTCAGTAAAATTAATTGTTTGACACTCTAACTCTAATGTAGAATCATTCAAGGGGTCAAATGCTTGAGAAATGTGCTCCAAGTTGAGTTCATAGTCTTGAATCTACTTCTTAATGCTTTCTACAAACCTTCTTGTGTTGAAACATGACATGTAAGAAATCCTCAACTTTATTTCCAACTTGCATATTAAGTGTATGAACTTTCGACTAAAGATGTAGAGCCTTGCTTTGGTTCCTTGCATTGTATATGGTCGAGAGGGTTTCCCACACCACCTTTGATATTGTTGCATCTAAAACATTTTGTAGAACCTCATTAGAAATGTTGAGTGTGATTAACTTTAAGGCTTTGGCATCAACCTTGTCAAACTTCTTCCATTGATTGACATCATTGGGACATGTTACATAACACCGATAAAAATCTCTAATAACTCTTCAAACTAAATAATTTTTTGGATCATCATGTTCCGTCTAGCATAATTAGGCATTTTGAGAAGTTGTTCACTTGAAAGAAGTATTTTTGGAACATACATGATAACACCAAAAGAAAATGGACTTAAAAAATGAATATTTTTTACTAATGGTAATAATGACATGCACACTTTATTGGAAGAAAACACATCCTTCTATGAATTAAAAAATATTAAGGTGAGTTTGATATGTGTGTAGTAAAATGAGGACACTTATGTGGACATTGTACCTTATCTTCATCATGAACATCACATCCTTATTCAAGTTGTACACATAGCTTCCTTGTCTAGAAGTAGACATTAAAATGAAAATATTCCAAGAGTTATTGTTGAATCAATTCATTGAATTATAGGTTCCAATGTCTTATAGTTCATTTGACAATGAAAAGTAAAAATTGGTGATGTCACAGACTACTTCTTGTGCTCCATGACTGATCACGATGCTAACAACATCAAGTGTTAAGTTTGAATTCACTTCTCTTTGTAAAATTTACCATTAACAAAATAAAACAGTGCTCTATAATCTTGATCCACACATTAGTAGTTGAAGGCTCTTCATAAACACATGTTATCATTCATTTGTTAGAAATTTAAAGATCAATTTGAATACTCTATAATAGAATACAACAAATTTTTAACATCCTTAGTTTACCTCTCTCACTGCCACTTAATTTTGGATTGGATTTTTTTTTCTTTAGGCTGAAATTTAAATTTTTAGATATTTGAAAAGTGGCGCTAAACTTCCTAAGCTTGTGGAGCAAATTCTAGCCCCACCATATTTTTTTTTGCTCAAATATACAACCCTAAAACAATGTAGGGGCTCCTATTTTCATGGAGAAGATTCCAAATAATCTTGTAGTAGTTTGTTTTATTCTTCATGGGACCTCTTCTTCCTTGAAAATAGAAGCTTAAGGCCCCCCATAATACCCCACCCTTAAAGAATAGTTCAAGAAATAAAATTTTAATTATGGAGCTGACATATGCATTTGTCCTAGAAGCAACTTGACAAGTTTTTTTGCATGGGACGTGATTGTGGGTTAGAAATATCATCCAGCAAATTATGGCTAGGAGAGGCCAAAGGTAGGGGACCCTTATGAGAGAATTCATTGCTCCCAGACTCCAAGGATGGGAGATGCAAATTCAAAATAATGAAGTGAGTGGGCTTGTGTCCATTAGAAAAGTAATGGTAAGATAACAAAAGATTTAATTTTATTAAAATTTAATATTAAATATAAAATTCTTGAAATGGAAATAGTTTATAAATATAAAAAGTAATTAATTAATGTTTTAATAATTATTGCATCGTAGGCATTTACATATGAAAGAGTAGAGACTAAATTTTAGAATTTAACGGTGGGAAATTGGGGAGAGAATGACATGCAACGCAAGATGGATTTGATGTGGAACTTGTGTACTCACAGAAGATGAGGCATAACAAGAATATATAAGGAGAAAGTATCTCCTAGGAAGAATGAATGTAGTTGTCTCTTCTTTGATAACATGTTTGTTGAACTAAAAATCTGCAACTATTAATGGCTCACAAAAATTTGGGTGTTTCTATGTTTATTTTGATTTGGCAACACATTGAAATTGGGTGTTTCGTTGTTTATTTTGACTTGCGAAACCATGAATCTAAAATTCTCTCAGTCTGCTAAGACTCAGAGGAATGATATATTGAAACTATATTGAAAATCATAATTTTTAAAGCAACGAAATAAAATAATTTAAAGCTGTAAGGTACAAAATATCTTATAAAAATTGACCAATCTAAATTAGTTGCATCTTTCTCTATCGCTCTCTCTTTATCGACAAGAGAGATCGGAGATGTCATACATGTCCAGATTTTGGTACTGATTCAGAGTGTACTCAAAGATGGTTGATGAATCCCTGGCAATAGAATAGTCTGCCGCAGTCACCAATGCTGTGAAAATTCCTATTGCAATCATTGATTATTAATCTCCTATCTCATAAAGATTATTTCACTGCTGAAAATAAATTTACAGCTAAATATTGAAAAATAACACAACTGCAACTTCACCAATAAAAAATACGGAAAGAAATATGCAACACAAAGAACACAATGTTTTTAGACAAATCGTCCCTGGAAAAACCCCGTAGGGAAAACCAGTACTGCAGATGAGAAATATATATTAATCTTCAGCAAATTAAGAGATACAAAATTCCTTGCCTAACACTGGCAAAACTTAGATAATCTCCTAACTCCTCCTGCTGATATTCCTCCACTGCTATCCCCAACGCTATAACTGCGCCCTTGCTAACACTACAAGATTGTTTGCTATCACTGCAAACTCATTTGCTAACACTGCAAATGCTTCACTGACTTGCTTGTCCTCCAAATGCCCCTAGACCCCCTTTTATACTACTCTCTTTGTTTCTAGTTACTTCTAGTTGCTAGAAGTTTCTACAAACTAGAAGTTTCTACTAACTAGAAATTTCTACAAACTAGAAGTTTCTACAAAGAGTCAAATAAATAATTATTAGGAAATGGAAGAACAACTATCCAAGCTACCAAACTAACACTCCCTCTTAGCGAGGAAGCTGTTTTGCAGGACACCCAACTTATCTCTGAAGAAGATGAATTTCACCTTCCCCAATGCCTTTGTTAGAATGTCTGCTACCTACTCCTCTGTAGGTATGTACTATAGCTGAACAATCCCCCATTGTACACAACCTTTGATGAAGTGATACCTAATGTCTATATGTTTAGACCTATCATGAAACACTGGATTCTCAAACAACTTGATGCAACTCTGATTGTCACAATGTATCACAGTAGTCTCAACTCTCTGACCAAACAAGGCCACTAGCAACTTCCAAAGCCAAATAGCT
>MU226855.1:2458440-2470924 GCA_018584345.1 Thuja plicata | reverse complement strand
AGATTCATAAATAGAAGTAGAAGAACCACCTAAAGCTGGTGACATCCCTAGTTGAGAATCTTTTGATTTCTCCTCAATAGGTTTTAAAGACTCTATAGAATTAAACTCTCTAATCAAATCAATTCTTTGTTCTTTTGGAATTGCTTTGCAAACAAATATTTGTTCTTTCTTACTGACTCCCAACAAATGATATCGAACACGTGCAATTGAACTAGACTTGTCTGTCTTGCACTATGAGCACTTCCATTGGTTACTTCCAGAACTACCATAATTTCCTACTAAATGATTTCTAGTTATTGTAACAATCTTCCACAACTTTTGGTCGAATTCCCTCTTTGCTTTGTTATAGTCTATGGGGTTCATGTGTTGGCTTTGTGATTCCGGCATAATAGGATTTGAAGAAGCGCCCTCCATTGTTCCTCAAAATTGGTTTAGAAGTATATACAATTTCAAAAAATAAATTTATACAATCAATAAATATGTTTCAAAAACTTAAAACATAAATTTTTTAATTGAAAAAAACACAATTGTATAAAAAAACATACCTGATTTGCAATACCAATTCTTTAACTCTCTTCTTCTGTGAATATTTCAATCAATATATGAACTATAATCTCTATTACAATTATTTTATAACAAAATAAAAATAATTTTTTTTTTAGAAACAAGGCCACAGCCAAGATTGAGGACTCATGTTTGAGATATATGACTGTACACTTGACTTAATGGGGCTCATTAAATAGTTTGACTAATCTATGATATTGTTCAAGTGTTGTTAACTTCAGTTAATTCCTGCTTAAGATCATATCAACAAGTGTTTTAAATAGTAGACTTTTTAATGTAATTTGCATGGTCTTTGAATATAAGTTTAATTTAATGAAGAAACAAGCAGTAAACTTCAGTTCGTAAAAGTCATAATAAACATAAACAAGCAGTAATTCTTGAAAGTGACCATAAACCATAAAAAACCGGTAATTCTTAAAAATAACAAGTAGTTACTAGTTTAAAAACTAAAAATAAAAAACAAAAAAAAAATCAAACTACTTCCAACCTCCAAACAGCCAGTAATTCTTAAAAGTAACAACGAGTTACTAATTTAAAAACTAATAGTAAAAAAAAAATAAAAAATTAACTAACAGCCAGTAATTATTAAAGGTAACGGGGAGTTACTAGTTTAAAAACTAATAATAAAAAAACCAAATTTTTTTTAACTACCTCCATCCTGGAAATGATCGTTTCTCCCATTGAATCGGGTTGCTGTCGTTGAAACATGAAACAACGTGCAGCTGTCACGTTTTTGGCAACAGAGGAAGGTATTCGCGGTGGGGATGCAAAACTGCCCCATTTTGAAAAAAAAGGAAGAAAAAATTGAAGAGCTTCAAGACTTCTTGCATTCTAGGCCTCGCCTGGAAACTCCCTCCTTCACCTCTACGAACTTAGAACTCGACGAATATTCTTTGGAGAACATCATGAGAGGTTTTTAGTGTACAATTTTTTATTTTTATTTATTGCATTATATGCCACACTATGTCCTATAACAAACATCAAGTCATATAATGTTGCTTTTTGGGTTTTTTTTTTTTGTTAAGGTAAGATAGATTTTTGATGGGGTTGAGGGTTTGGTTTTTTAAAAAATGAGATGAGTTTCTGATTGAGCTCAAATTTTAGTTATTGGATTTGTTATTTATCTATGAAAATTATAAATAAAAACAATTCATTTAGAGGTCCGTTAACAACAAGAAGTATTAGATGTTTTGGTATAATAGACAGGTAGATATATATACTATGGTGCAAGTAATATAGAGAATAATTTATCGTGAAACAATTTGTTAAGTATTTTTGGGTGTATGAATGGTGCGGTTGGTACACATGTAATAGAGTAGGAGTTCATGTAGTAGTATATGAGAGCATGACAAAATTTTAGTAGTGGTAGTGATCGCTCTATAGGAAATAAGTTTACGCATATAAATTTCGTTGAGTAAATATTGACTAATAGTATGTCGTAGTGACTTTATATACACCATGACTATCCACAAGGAGACACAACAATAAGTGATATGTGTGGTATGTGAACATCATGGTGTAACCAATATTTAGTTGCTTGAGTCATGTTGTACTAGTGATTGATTTGATAATTATATTGGTGGTTTTTTATTATGATGGCCTTTTGTATATTCTCTTGTGAATTTGCAATGGTTGGAAAATTATATTACAATTTCAATAGAATATTGGTTTGTGTAAAATATCAACCTTTAAAGTAGTTGTAAGCTTTAGTAGTTCTATAGAATGGTTTGAATATAAATAGTATAATGGTAATTATCTTTTGGTGGAGGTGTATTTCTCCTCTAAGAGTTTGCAAAAAAAATATTGTTGTCTCATGTAATCTAGTGCTTGCATACCATTCTATTTATTTTTAATAATATTATTACATAGATTTGATATATATACTATCAAATATTTTAAGCTCAAATAGTTTTACTTATTATAGCTCATTACTCATTTGTAACATGGGTACAAAATTATTACCATATGGAAACAACATATAATTGTTTCATTTTGGATCATCCCTCCTAGATAGAGCACCAATCATAACATTCTCCTTTACATTCTTATTTATGATTTCAAATTAGTACCTAGATATATTTGAGAGCCATTTTTGTTATTATTCAAATAATAGCCTATATTTTAATAGATATTTCCAGCTATCATGGTGTGCATTTACCTTATATGTGTATATAACAGATAATGTCTTTATTATTTAACTACATATAAGATAGCCATCACTTACTTCTCATAAAATACCTTAAAAAATTATTACCTTAGAAGACTGTAGTGCTAGATATGGGGAAGGATGATTACTGAGCTCTACTTGGATTTTTCTTCTTATTGGTTTTCTTTCACATGTCATACTCATTTTCTCTATATGAACCTTATTATTTATCTCCGCATTTAACATATGATTTTTGAATTAGCTAGCTTGAATTCCTTTCTCTTTTAAAATGGATCTAACCTTTTATTTTTCCCTAATTACTATTACTGGAATTGAAATTTTAGTCACATCATCATATGATTCTAAAAGCTCATCCCAAAGGCATTTCATGAGGTATGAGTTTTGACCCACCTGAAAATATTATACTTTCAATTAAATAATTTGAAAAATCATCTCAATATCTTTCAAATTTCACCTTTGTGTGTTACTTTGTGGGATATAACCCCCTTAGAATTGTGCATCATGACTAGGTAGCCAAATATTAGGCTCCACATGAGATTTAATTGATAGCCAAGAAAAATATTTCTAAAGGTTTTTCAAATAAAAATAAATATAAATAAATATCCTGGTTTCTTAGAAATTTGAGGAAATTTAGATTTATTTAAAAATAAAAGTATCCTACATGAAGACTAACTAGTCACACAACACCATCATAGAATTATAGAGAAAGGAGTGTTAATTTTTATAGGCCCACAAATAGACTATCTTCTAAGAAAGGAATAAATGGGGAACATAAAGATAATGGAACACCTTCACACTCCTTACCATGGAGGCTAAGGCCTCACTAAAGGTAACTTTTATCTCAACAAATATGAAGGATGGTGTGCATAACATCTCAATAATGCACCAAAAGAGAAGATAAGAAGAAATTCTTAAACTAGTATATACAAAATATAAAATACGATCAAACTTTTACTATATCTTTCTTAGGCATAAATATCTCTTTTAACAAGGTCATAGAAATTTATTGATTTTCTAGATTTCTAAAGGCTGCATCACCTCTAACTAGTTGATCAGATGCATTCAAAAAGTAGAGGAAAGAAACTAACAGTAACAAAAATACCATAAACCATTCAATCATTTGCACAAGATAAAATTTCTCTCTCTTCTCATGTTACTAATAAAAGATTTCTTTTATTGCATCTTAAACAAAAAAAATAGAGAGGCTAAACAAATATTACTTGTTGAACAGTAGAACTATTGTTAAACTAAACTTGATTTATTGGTGACAATTATAAACTATGGATATACTTGTGCAGCAGCACCTCAACTACATGAGGTCAAATGTCCAAATGTGACAAATTGAATTTTATTTAGTTTTTTTATGATCTATAAGGTTATTTGGATATGTTTCAATTCATGTTGAGTCATTATGCCAAACAATGTAATGTAATTGCAACAAGTTGTCAAAGTTGCTTATCAAGGTCCTAATAGGTCAAAGAAGTAAAATATGTCAAAATAACCCATGGAAGGGTAAGAATTATGTAAAAGGTCATAAAAAGTCAAATTTTATAATTTTAGATGATTTTTGCAAAGTTTTAAAGTTGTTTGAATAAAAGTTGTAAAATGCAACTTTCAAAGGTTGTTAAAAGACAAAATAGGAAGTTGTATGGTCACAAGAGGAAGTTTATTAGTTGTAACTTTCATATGAAGATGTAAAGGCTATAAAAACCTCTATAATGGTTGTTCATAGGCATGATGTAAGGTTGGATAATGATTGGGAAGCATTGGAAGCATTTTGGTATCATATTTTCATTGTTCAATCTATTGTTTTGATGTCTTGATTGTTTTCCATCTTGTTTCTAGGCCTTGTACAGCCATGTACAGTCTAGGAAAAGTGTATTTATGTTATGAGATTGTATCTGAGAGTATAATATTTCCATTTCTCTTTAGTTGAGTTGATTTCATGCAATTTTTAGAAAGTTATGAGAGTTTTGGTGAAAACCGTTTGTAACTACCCAAAACCCTGAATCACGACGACCAGTTTTGGAAGTAGTTGGTGATTTGGAGAAGCATTGGAGGGTGGACATATGTTTGGAGCAGAACCTTAAGAAACATCCATATAAACTCCATTGATGGGAAAATTAGTTTGAAGACATGGTACACTAAAGCTATCAAGAAGAAAAATAGGCAAAGAAACAAATGAAGACAAAGTTGAAGAAGAAATTTTCAGTCCAATTTTTTCTTGCAGGTTATCTCGTCCATGTTTCCAAGGGACTTGGAAAATTTTCAATCTTGGGAGTATGGTGCATGAGCACCTAAGCTACAAGAGGTCAAAGGTACAAATGTGAAAAATTGAATTTTATTTGGTTTATTTATGATCTATAAGGTCATTTGGATATGTTTTGAAGCTTTCCACTCTTTGTTAGATGTTGGGATCTTTGTAAAAACAACAGAAAATCGCAGAGAATAGTCCTTTAAGATAACACAAAAATATTGCAAGGAAGTACCAGATAATTACTTGATTGCAAAGGAAAGCCAATCGAGAGCATAATGGAGGCCTTCCTCTATTTTCCACTACAACTCTAGACATTCCATTTTTTGGTGGTGCTCATATTTCCAAGTTCAAACCTTTCTGTCATGTCAACAGATTTGATTGTCGTTGGAAGATCATGTTTGTTGGCCATGACCAAAAGCTTCACAGTGCTCAATTTTGGATCATTAATTAAACCGTCCTAATCTTGCTTTGCCTTCTTCAACCACTCTTTGTCATAACTATGTATCACAAATATAAGCCCCTATTTTGCATAAAATAATTTGCACCCATGATCTAAGAAAACACAAATTTAATGCTTTGATAAATCTGTATTACTTAAATTCCACAAAAAACATTTTAAACCCATGATCTAATAAAAAAAATTCAAAGCTTTGATGAATATATATTACTACAAAAATTGACTTGTATATACATTTTTTATTTGGGAAATGGCTATCTACTATGCATCAAGACATCCATTCTTCAATATCAATCTTTAGAATTATGGATGTCTTGATGTATAGAAAGAATTGGAAAACTATTACTATTAAGTAGATTACCAAACAATCAATAATAATTTTACATTTCATCTATAATCAAAGCTTAAAAATTTCATACCCATCTAACACTTCAAATGAAAAATAGTACTTTTAAGCCCAACTGAAAAAACTATTATAACAAAGTGGCTTCAGTTTCACCTAAGCATTGACCATGTGTTGATTTCATAGAAGCCTAATCTTATCTTGGCCACCCACATCACATACTATGAAGCTCAATATTTTAAATGTCACAGTCTCTAAATTAAATCCTATTGTAGATATTATTCTCACATACTTGCCTAGCTTCAACTTGTATACAATAGTCTTACCTTATAAAACAACAAATCCATGGCTTATTAGTTAGGTTTTATATATTTTAAAACTTTGAATGTCTAAGTAAACTAATATATGGAATCTTTACATTTTGTTTGGTGTGTGTTTTTTATAGTTCATATATTATCCAAGAGATTGTTTTTAAAATCAACTATACATATTTTAATATGAAATTTCAGATCTATATCTAGAGACTATATCTAAAGGCATATATATTTTTATATTAATATTTTAGATCATTTGATTCTTTTGGATCTCATCATTCTGATGATAGATCATACAATATAATCTAAAAATTTGATACAAAAATCATGAACACAACTAAATCTAGAAATACATTCTCTTTAAGTAATAGATCGTATAAATCTCATAAATTGACATTAAATGATGTTTAAAATCTGTCAATAAGTTTTCTATCAAAATTTTAATAAATTTCATTCTCCTTAACATGATAATCTACACCCAAAATATCAAATACTGAAAAACATAATGCACCTGCTCCATCAAAGACAAGCATAAAAATTCAAACCTTCTTAGTCCCACAAGAAGCACAATTGGAAAGTGCCTTAGCAAATGTGTTTCCCGTGATCTATCTCTATTGCTAGATTTCTTCTTCCGTAACTCTAACATTCCTCTAATTTTATGCTACTGCATTTTTTTTCTTATATCAACTCTAATTGGAAAACAATTGAGAGGCATTTTGTGTAGTGCTTCAAAAAGGAGAATGCATTCTTTGATGTCACCTCTTTTTCTTTTTAGAACTATGGAATACTTTCTTTCATTTCAAGGAAGAAATGACCAAATCACATTACTAAACGAGATAGACAGAGTAGCCCAAAATAAATAAAATGATAACACCATGTAGTGTGACCCATTTCCAATCTCATTAGCACCTTTCATCATATTTTCTAATAATGTCCCCCATTAACTTGAAATATTCTAAACTTTACTCATTTAAATCCAACAACCGAAAATGAATGTTCACATACATGATAATAAAATCCGAAACTAGTGCAACTGTGTAGGAACCAAGTACCATGTATGCAAATAGTAACCAATTCAAATTTATTTTTGATATAAAAAGCAACCAAACTAGGGGCTGGACCATATACAGTCACAACAAAGAATCATCTGTAAGAAGAAAGACGACAAAGGAATAACCACCTATATCTTTCCTCTATCAAAAACTATAGACATAATATTAAAGAAAAAAACATAAACACCTAGGCTACATAAGTTCATCATAATATTAAAGTAAGTTTTAAACTGCTACACAGGGAAAAAAGAGTCCAAGTTAAACAACTGAAAGTATTACTAAAAATATAAGTAATAGGACCACTTGGGCCACCCATTATGCCAAAAAACTATAGAAAACCCATGACTAATAATTCCCAACATAATTGGGTTTTAAGAGTAACATTCTGGCCCAATCCTCTTAATGCAAATTGAGCACATCATTGTAATCATCCTCCTTGTCCTGCTTCTTTTTGTTAGCCTCCTCGTGCAGAAAGAAGAGAGACATGCCATAACTATGGATGAACTTCAGCATGAACTTGGCGATGTCCTGCATCTTACGTTCCATGGCATCAACATTGCTAACAATTTCATTACCCTTCACCTTGAGTCTATCCACTCTCTTCTCTATGTTTATCATCTTATTGCCAACGTCCTCACAAACACTACTGGCCTCCTCAATCATCATATTTTTTTTTATACTCGGGTATGGGGAGGGAAAGATTGGATAGAGGGTGGGTTCGCAGTAGGATTAAGATATGTGTTTATACTTGCAGATACATGGGTGTAGCTAGTAGCTTCAAGGGAGGGAGTAGTGGCAGTCAGAGAAGAAAGGAATATTTTGGGGGATTTCTCCTCCTCATCGAGGTTAGTAGAGTTGGAAGTGTTCTTAGATGAAGAGGAATCATTGAGGGTTTTATCCTTAGCAGATGGGTAGTAATCCTAGAGGAATGTCGAATGGTATTAGCTTCAACAATAATCTCTATAGAGGGCTCAATCTACTAGATATTGATCTTAGGATTTTTTTGGCTCAGTGGGTTTATTGTCAAGAGAGGAACTAACCTATTTATTTCCCCTATGAGTAGTAGGAATTTCACGGGGAGTATCAACATTTCAAGGGTTATATTCTACCTTAGCAATGGGCTTTTAAAACTTTATTTTTTTTGAGAAATCAGGTTCAAGGACAAGCCCATGTCTTGAGCTATGAATTATTCATTAATATTAAAATAAATTCCACCAACAGTAACATATTAGTCTATCCATGATGAAAAAAATTGTTTTGACAACCCCTCGTCGAAGTGAGTCATGTTCTCCAGGAATTTTTCAACTCCTCTCTTTGTGCACACAAACTAGATCACATGCTTATTTTTGAAGTTGATAGTTTTGTTTGGCTCAATCCTCAAATGCCTTGACCCATATTCAATTTATCTTCCTCCAAATTCATAGGGAGAGAGAAGAATTTTTCTGACTTCCAGAGACACCCACAACTAATCAAAAAATTTGGAAGCCAACCCACAACATGCAAATGAAATGCTTTTTAATGAGCAGTGTAATAATTATTTGGTGTGAATAAATAATCCCAATAAAATCCAAGTATAAAAGACTCATGGGAACTCACATTTCCATAAAAAATTTAGGTGACATAAAAGGTAACTTCCATCAGCCAAACCAATGGCCATCATCCAAGTTAAAGTGTAATAAATAAACTTAATTAAAACATTTGTCCCTACTAGATACTTGTAATTATTTTTTGGCCACTATGATATTTGGGAATGGTGACACAATAAATAGTCTCCATGTGTATATCTCATACGATCCCTCATACCACCCTAGTTGAAAATTCAAATTTGAATATGTATCATAGTCATCATTGTCAACTTAGGATGAAAATTAATAGTGGAAAGCTTAATATAGTGATTGATCATTATAAATATTATATTTTAGTCTTTCCTTATCCAGGATCATCCTAGTGTCCTCAAGCATCAGATGAATACTTCTCTAGTGTCTAATTCCATCCTGCAACATTCCAAAGGCTTCCATAGAATGAATATCAACATTGACTTCTTTGTATGTCTGTCTCATAGTGAATTTGTCTAGGTTGGCAATGAGAACAGGAATATACATTTAGATGGTTTCCACCTTACAATCTACAACACATATACCACTAAGCTCCTCCAAAATTAATTTAGAGTCACCTTCGATTTTGACCTCTCTGATTCCTATAGTAAGGGAAACCATCAAACCCCAAAGAAGAGCAAAGGCCTTAGCCTGATTGACCATATGGGTTTTCAGCCTCCCTTCATAGGAAATAAGCAAGTTCCCCTAGTGGTCCCTTGTCAATTCACCTCCTTCTTTCCAATAATTATTAGAATCACAATCAAAATTCAAAGTATGGTATGATTGGCTTGGAGAAATCCTTTTTGTTCTCTGCCTTTTGAGATTCTTGGTATTATCATAGTTTCTAAATTCTGGAGGGAGATTCCATTGGTTACCAATCCAAACATTAGTGAGATTTGAAGGGTTGGAGGGGGTTTTCCATTTAGTAATTGAGATTTTATCAGTGAGCAACTTACAACACTTGTCCAATACAATATCTGGTGTGCTTTCTAAGCCTCTGAAGATCCTATTATTTTGTTCCTTCCATATAATCTAGAAAAAATGTGGGGGAATATAATTTGATAGTTGTTTAATGAGTGCATGATGGGAGGGATGTTGCCAGCATTCCACAAACTAGTAGATGTCATAATGGAAAATCATTGAAGATCAAACTTTTGTAAGATCTTCTACCAAACAACAATAACAAAGGAACAATGGATGAAAATATGAGTTATACTTTCCTCTTCCATTTTACAAAGGACACATATGTCTAGAAATAGGAATCCTCTTCTCCTTAGATTATATTGCGTCAGAGCACTATAATGCATAAGAAACCACTAGAAAGAATTAAATTTTGGTAGAAGCTACAAATTCCACACTTTTTACCAAGCATCCATGTCCCCATTTTAATTCAGTATTTGTCTATAAGCAGATTTAACATAGAAATCACTAGATTGGGTTCCCTGGCTAATAATTTTTTCTTCATAGTTTTAGAGGTAAAGCCGCCAATTATTGAGAAGAGATTAAATCTCCTTGGACATAGGTAGAATATTTGGGCAACCATTAATAATCATAGTCATGTTATTCTATTTTCCCCCCTCAGGAAAAATGTAGTCAGTAGTGAATACCAACCCCAAGTTTAAGGATATTCATAAATTTCCCAAAGGGATTGCCAACTAGAGGTTTCTCATCAAGCTACGTATCCTCCCAAAATCTAATTATCCTTCTATTTCCAATCGACCACCTCAACCATCCCTTAATAATAGGTGTGCATTTAAGGATATTATTCTACATTTTAGATCCCGAAGGAAGTTCAGGGGAACAAAGGTTTATACAAAATTGATCATTTTTTACATTTTTCTCTCTCACAATATTACACCAATCAGCTACCCCTTTGACCAAGGCCCATCCAACATTAGCCAAAAGGGACTTATTGAATGATTTTATTTTTATGATCCCCAAGCCTCCCATAGATTTGGGAAGGCAAATAATATCCTAATTTACTAAAGATAATATTCTCTTCTCTTCCATACCCATCCAAAAGAAAATTTATTTGGATCCTCTCCAATTTTTCTGCCGTAACACCATAGACTCTAAAAAAGGAGAAAAAATAGATAGGAACACCCTGAAGGGAAACACAAAGGATTTGAAGCTTTCCTGCACTACTCAAGACCTTGTCTTTCTAACCAACAAGTTTCTTCTAGATTCTTTCCAGGATAGTTTTCCAAAAGGCCGGAGTGACATCCTTTATAGAAAGAGGTAGACCCAGGTAAGTTCCAAGTAATTTGGCATAGCGACACCCAAGGATACCAAGATTTTTAGCTTGCAGGTCTGCTAGATTATAAAAGAAGTATAGAGTACTCTTATTGTAATTAATACATTTTCCTAAAGCCAAGGAATACTCACAAAGGAGATTCTTTCACTATCTATCCTCAAGCATAGAGGATATACCAAACAACAGGGTACCATCCAAAAAAATTTGCAACATAGAGGGTGGAATGGTAGAAGTATCTCTGATTCCTTATAGTTTCCCTATGGGAGGAAGGTGTAAAGAGTTCCTACCAATAAATTTAGGAATCGTAATGAATAGGTAAGGAGAGAGGGGGGGCCCTACCTTACACATTTTTCATCCTTGAAGAATCCCCAAGGAACACCATTCACCAAGATATAAAAGTGAATAGTCTCCACACATTCCTTTATCATATTTATCACCTTGTGATTAGAACCAATTTTTGAAAGAGTTTTAAACAAGAATCACCAACAAAATTTATCATAGGGTTTAGAGATGTCAATCTTAAAATCCCTACCTAGGGTTCTATTCCTATCCATAGAATATATAATTTCATGAGTACTAATAGAAGAATCAATTATTTGCCTATTGGTAACAAACCCTTCCTAAGTGGAGTTGATTAATTAGCAAGAAGCGGATTGATTCTATTGACCAACACTTTGGACACGATCTTGTAAATATTATTACATAAGATTATAGACCAAAATGTTGTTGTACCCTTCATATCATGAGATTTAGGAAAGTCATCCGGCCCTGGGGCCTTATAGGTCCCCATGGAAAACACAACTTCACACAACTCATTAGAATATATAAGGGTAGGAGGATTTATATTGTGTTCATCATTCAAATCCATAGAGAGGTGGTCAATAATTTTATTTTGCATACTATCATTCCTATCCCCACTCTTGGCAAACAAACAGATGAAAGTTTTAGCAACAGTTTGGCCTAGTTGTGCTTCATGCCTAACCTCTTTCCCATTCTCATCAAGAATATAATTGATAGTGTTTCTCCTTTTATGCTTATAGGTCATGTAATGGAAGAAATAATAATTTCTATCACCCTCCTTTATCCACTATGTTCTAGATCTTCTCTTTAAAAAAAATCTTCCTTGTAGAGGTTGTCCTTCCACTCCTTCCTGTAGGCTTCCTCCTCAATGAGGAGGGAATAGGGGTTGTCTCCATCTAAAATTTGGTTTTGTATTTTTTTCTATTATATCATTTAGATCTTTCTTTTTCCTAAATATATCCCCAAAGGTCAAACTTATTCTATCCTTTTACCTCCCTTCTAATAATATTCACCTTCTCCGCGGTTCTAAACATGGAAATTCCCTTTATAGGAGATTGTAACACCCCAAAATTGGCATCTTGCAACCCTAACCAATTTTGTTGCATTTGTCATTCTTCTAAATCATCAAAGTCCTATTGTACTAGGCAATTCTGAGTTTTAACTGACTCTACTCGACCTGA
>MU226855.1:2442626-2453582 GCA_018584345.1 Thuja plicata | reverse complement strand
CAACAGGTCGAATCACGCAGACAGGCAGGATGAATAACTCATATTCAGTCTTGGCTGTACCTGGTGAAGAAGGACTATGTTGAAGTGTGTGGTTGATTTAGAAGGCCAAAATTAACTCATACAGAGATGTAGAACACCTCCTAACTAACTGTCTAAAATCTAGGTGTGAGGCCCACATTATCTCTCATCTTAAAGGAATTGGCCTCAAGACTTGTTTATCCTCTCACTAAAGTAAGAGAGGACTATGATTGGAAGTGGTTCTTGGGAGGAATCTTAGCGAGGAGTAATATTCAATATCCCAATTGGAAGATACAATAAATCTATCAAGTCTGACTTGAATAAGGTGATTCCCTTTTCAATTGTTGGTTCAAGTAAATGGTATACCCTA
This sequence comes from Thuja plicata, assembly GCA_018584345.1. Classification (NCBI taxonomy): domain Eukaryota; kingdom Viridiplantae; phylum Streptophyta; class Pinopsida; order Cupressales; family Cupressaceae; genus Thuja; species Thuja plicata. The sequence continues at coordinate 2,453,194 of MU226855.1, read as the reverse complement.
TAGATAAATATAAAACAACCTAGTCTTATTAGTAAAATTTTCCAGGTCCCCCATACTCTCAGTATAATTAGTTAGGCCTCCATAATTCTCTAAAGGGTAAAGGGGGAAATTAAAATCACCCACAAGAATGAAGAGATCATATTGATCCCCCAATATTAAATTGGTTATCTCATCCCAAAACTCCATCTTTCCCGATCTAGTATTTGGGGAAAAATGTTAAGCGAATGCCAAAAAAAACATTAAGATTAAAAGTAACAATCAAGTAGTTTTGGGAAAAAACAAAGACATCGGCATGGAAATTATTAGGGTTACATAGAGTATAAATACCTTTCATGGAACCTAAATCTTCCACATAATAGCAATAACTCCAATCCAAATTTTATCAGCAATCAAGGAAAAGTTATGGTAAGTCATCTTAACCTCTTATAACAAGCAAATGTCAACCTTTAAATATAGAATAGATTTCTTATTAGAAAACTATTTTTGGGCTCTATTTAGTGCCCTAATATTATATGATAGGGATTTCATTTTTTAAGTCTTTTATGACCATCGAGGGTCATTTTACAACCACTTGTAATATCCTTAGCCATAGTTTTATTTCTCAACACTCTATCAGAAGGCCTTCCAAGTTTTTCGTCAATACCCGCATCTACTTTTTTGGTTCTTATTTTTCTCTTTTGAATCTACCACTCCTCATTATCTTCCTAAGTTTTTCCCAATGGTGTAGCCCTACTCATAGGGATCATCTCCATTCCCTTCATTATGTCTTCCAAAACCACTTCCAAACTCAGAGAGTTGGAGGGGAAATTGAATAACTCCATATTTAACTACTTCATCCTAACAGACATTGTATTTTCCACTAGAGATTTCTAAGGTTTGGTAGTAGCTTTGGGGATGAAATTAGGGACTGTCCTAGTCACCAAATCCCTTTTGGGAATGGAAGATTGTTTCATCTCCTTATCTATCAAGGAAGAGGTAGCAGGTTTTGGAGATAAACACAAATGTTCAACTCGTGAGATTTCACCTTCCTCCACACTAGGAAAGGGCCTTGAGATTTTAGAATAAATAAAATTATTTTGATTGTCTGGGGTATTCATAAATCTAGGATTCTCTCAATAAAGGGACAGTCTTCTATCCCAATAGGGATGATATCTGTGTCACATGAGTCAGGGAGGAGAGACAATGAGAAAGTGCTTGAGCTGGGGCTTCCTTATGATTAAGGATGAACCAAATAGCTAGAGGGGTTTTCCCTGAAGATGAGGCCATAGGGATGTCATCCTTCTCCTTAAGTTTAGGTTCTTTTGGGGCCTTATATTTAGAGTAAGTAATAGTATGACCCTATTTACAACATCTTTAACAGTTTTGGGTAGAATTTTCATAAACAATAGGTTGAGACCATTTCTCCCATCTATTTAAGAGTGACAAATTTGGGGAGAGCTTTATTAATAGCAATATTATCTCAAAAATTATGCATAGACTAACCCAGACTTTGTTAATGTAATATAATTTGTCATGACATAGAATCCAAACAAGTTCTGAATCCTATGGAAAATATGCTCATCCCAAAATTTGAGAGGCAGGACAGGTAACCTAACCCAGACAAAGCCATCCAGTTGAGCTCTATAGAAGGATCAAAACTTGGTCTCCGTTTAAATAGGGTAAGAACATGTTTTACATATTCCAAAGAGCCCAAGATGACATAAACCAAATCCTCCTCTACATTAAACTTAAACAAGAATAGACTACTCGATGTTGATGAGATATCTACACTCCCTTTGAGAATCTGTGTAGTAGGAGCCCATCTTATAACCATGTCAATCGATTACCTAAAGGAGAAGAATATTCCCACTAGAGAAAGGTGTGGAGAAGAAGCAATTTTATCTATGAGATAATTTGACATGCTAATCTTTGTCCCTTCTTAAGTTCTGGTGAATTCTACTAGTTGAGATTCCAACAACACTTCAATGGGTCCAACAAGGTCCCCTTCTAGTAATTTTTGATCCCTTTGTTTCTCGCCTCTCCCATATTTAGACTTGTAGTATTTTTTGGCTTGACAAACTGATATTGGCTGGAAGAAGCCCCATTGATATTGTTTAACTTATTCTCTTCTACTTGCTTTTGTCTGACAGCCTTTTCGGATGGTACAATTCCTTCGCTATAGGTGATCAAAGTAAATTCCAACCTGATCAAGGCATCACATGAATGATATTATCTAAAATGTATGTTTGGGGGAGGGTATGGCTACATGGAGGAAGATTCCTCCCCCATAAGCCATGACCATGGTTGGAGGAATTCAAAAAAATTTGCGGCCAGTCTGAGAGGGGGAGTCAGTCTGTAGTTTATTTGTTACCAATTCAGATTTGTTATTTGGGGATCGTGGTTACATTTTTTTGTTCTTAATGTTGCATTTTTATTTTTAAAAGAATCCTACCAACCACCCCATGATTTTTTCCTTTTTTAGGAAAAAAAACATCAATTTGAATTGGGACCTATCTAAGTGTTTGACAGTAGACTCCCCACTCGTCATTCTCCAAAAATTAAGGTGCAATGGAAATAGATTGGAAATCTAAAATCAAAAGAATGTTTAAGCATCATGTTTTGTGATTTTTTGGATTGAAAGTGTTAATCAACCCATAGATCATGTGAGGTATCCATGGGCCACATTGTAGAGGGAGTTCCCTGTCTATTGAATTTTTTTAAGATCTATTGTAAATTAAGAAATTCTCTTTATAATCAATTAAATAGAGTGATGAGCAAATACATCAAGCTACTTTTTTTAAATGTTAATGAAAATTAGTAAAAAAGGAACTTGGATATATTCCAACATGATTTCTCCTCATTTTAAATGGTGCTTATTTGGAAACTAGTTTTAATAGACAAGAAATTTTTGCAATGTTAATATTAAATTCTACAATCAATTCTAGAGGCAAAGGAGCTTTAGAAGCTGCAAGAATATCTATCCTTAACGAATGGTCATTCAAAATGTGTAGGTAACATAAATACTTATATGTGATTGGATACCTTATCTAAGAAGATCTAGACTGTACATTGTAAAAAAAATGACATTCTTCCAATGTTCCACCAAGTTGTAGATATGATAACAATTTGTGACAAAAGATCAAATTTTGAGGATGGGTGATTTAAGCTTTGGGGATGTCTAGAGTAATCCTCTTATTTTAGAGGGTAGTTGGGGTCATGGTATAGGGGTTCTCCTTATAAATAGGAGATGGTATATGGGAAAATATTTTTTCTTAAAAATAAATTAAGGAAAAATTCATTCATTCATTGAGGTTATTTAATCTGTCAATATCTATTATGGACTTTCTGAAGTGGGGGCTTCTAAAGGTTTGATAAGGAGGTTTCTAAACTCTTCTAAATTTTTTGATTTCCTTAGTGGAAGAATAAAGGGTTCTCATTGAAGGGAAATCAATTAGTAAAAATAGGTTTTCCACAAGATCATTGACTAATTGTTTTTCTCTAGGCTATTTATTAGAAAGCAAATAATATAAATTCAAGCAAGAAATGTAAATGGAAAGGTCAATATTAACACTTATCAATGTTGATATACTTCTATAATTATGATCTCTTACCATTTGAAACTAAATATATTTATGATTATTTGTAATGATCCAACCAAATGAGTGACTAACAAGACAATCAACCAAAAACACATAACGTATATTTATTTTGCAAACGTAAGTCAAAATTTGGCTTACTTTGGTTGATTGGTATTTCCAATTGTACAATTAGTGAAATATTTGAGTTTTTTTCATTCATAATATTAAGTTAATTTTCCCCTAGATAGACTTAGGGCTCAAGTTAACTGAAGCATATTTGCAGAAATTCAATGTACATCTCTAGAGAAAACTTTTAGCAGTATAACCTCATAGGTTTACCTTTGCATAACTAATAAGTAGCTTTAACCATGCCACTATTCTCCTTATACTATATTCAAATGTCCCTCAATCGGGCCAATATATATTTTAGCATACAAGGTTCACTACACACCATTGCCACCATTTTCAACATTATTTCCATAATATTTAAGGATTAAATTTTCATTCAAAACATTGATTTGCAATGGTAACAGATTAAATTCTCTTGTATTTGGGGTACTCAATTTTTATTTTGTTAGTGAATGGGAATAATAGTAACAAAAAGAATTCTTGTCTACTTTATTCCCTTTTAACTGTTTCTTATGAGTACATGTCCTTTAAGGTTATTTTTAGAAGTGTGTGCTTATTTTATTTTACTGTGGTGTGTTCTTATATTTTTTAAAGCTTTGAGTGCCTCGATGGGTACCATAATGCATTAATTTTATTCAAAGCAAGGTTTGTCTTTCATAAAGCTCTTATATTACTCATTTAATTTGAAGCTATACTTGTAACTTATTTTGGTAAACGCATTTTTTTTCTCGCATGAATTATAGGATACAAAATCCAACAATTTTGGCAGCAATTGTGGAAACAATTGTAAAGTACCTTAATGTAACAGTTAAGCCAGTACAGGATGGGCGTCCAAAGCTCAAAGTTGCTAAGGAAAATTATGCATTTGGGGAATTAGAAAATGTTTCAAGTTATGTTGTGTTTGTAATGCCATTTTCTAAGGTCCAAAAATAAGAGATTGTTCCACACTACATAGAAACGTATTGGGGTGCAGCTAGTAGTACATTCTTTTCTAAAATAGTGAAGTGTAGAAACACTTACTTATTTGCAGGGCCTATTACAATGATTATAGTTTAGTGGGATATGCATTTCTCTTGAAGAAAGATAAATCTATAATTGTGTAGCCTAATAGTGCAATTGTTTGTGTATTTTGAAATATAATGATATTTTAAATAACATCCCAATTTACTATTTGTATATTTTGACATATAATTGGATATTGATTAGGATTTAGCATTTCAGCCAAAGCTATATGTTTCAAAATAATTTGCCTACATTGCAAGATTTTAGAGATTATTGCTTCATAATCACTCGAGGGTTTCAATTTTTGTAATACAGATAAGGTTTTGTTTTTTTTTAATTCATTTTTAAAGGTCTCTTGAATATCTTTCGAGGTTCCTCTTTCTAATAATCATTGTGTTGTGATCTTAATTTTAAAACTTAACAATTTTTTTCTTCAAAGAATAAAATTTAGAATTTTTTCCACATTGACAAATATTTTTCCCTTGTTGAAATCTACATAAATTCCTCAAAGTTGTATTACAATGGTTTGGTATGAGGATAAAAGACATAATATAGTTTTCAATATTTCTAAGGACAGTATGCTTAAGAAATTCCATTTGTAAATCATATCCATGATTAAAACACCAATACAATTTGATAGATTTTTAGTTTTTAATATGTTAGTTTACTGGCTATTTAGATTATATGCTTATGGAGATTATGGGTTGAGGTTTTGATGTCTAACAAGATCACTTGCAAAATTTGTTGTGTGCACATTCTACAATGATTTTATTTCATTCTTTAGAATCTCTACATGATGGATGCCTAAGTAGCCTTTTTCAATCTTTCAGTTTCTTGTACACAACTCTGACAGTGTAGAATGCTACACATAGTTTAGAAATTAATAATGGATTTAGTTTGTAGCCTTGGGTTTTAGCATCAAATGTCAAAGGGTAAGTTCATGTATGTTAAGTTACTTGCAAACCCACATTTTTACTATTGTAGTTCAAATTTTTTCCTCCCTTCATATCAACTAATTTTTTTGTTGCTTACCAATTACACATTTATCATTTCTACAGGTTCATAGCTGCTTGTAAAGAAGAGGAAACAAAGAATATTTATAGTTATGACAACAACATTATTTAAATATCTTCCAACGTGTTTCAATAATATGCTATTTTGAAGGGACCAAAACAAAACTATAGTAAAACTGTTAGAAATCATAAAAAAGGAAGTAGAGAAAATCAAAGAATCCAAGTGTCAGTGCATGAAAGGAATTTACCAAATTTACTAAGAGAGATAGAGAGGAATTACTTCAAAGTATCAAGCCAATAGATGACCAAAATGCTCCAAGAACCAAGACAAGAACACAAGGATTTGAAAGGGGAAAAAAAATAAAAACCCCTTGTAAAGAATATGAATATGGCACAAGGCCTAAAGAATGAGAGCAATGAGCTCAATACAATATTGAGAGCAAGATGAGAATGTGAGGAGAAGTGAGAAAGAAGAGAAGATTATTAGAGAAAGTGTGTAAAAGGCATCTCTTAAATAGAGATGAGTGGAGGAGTTTGCATGTAACTCCCATCTTCTATGAATGCCACATTCATATTGTGTGTGTGACAAATGTGAGATTCCTCTTAAGGACGAATATCTAATTTCCTTATTAAAGGAATTACAAAATAGGGACATGTCCTCGTACTTAGACTAGAGGACAAATATAAATAAGGATACCTTGGTTTATCCTTTAATTATATATTTCCAACCAAGGAAAGATTAAATTCTCACACCCCCCTTTAAGCTTTACTTGGGGGATTTACATCAAGGGAATTAAACCCAAAAATTTACAATGAGAATGAATTGTCTCTTTACAAAATCTACAACTTGGTCTTCAATATAGGGAAGATATTTGATTGTCTTGAACCAAGTCTTGATGTAATCTTCTTGAAGTTATAGGACATGTGAAGAGGAATTGATTCCATATGTGGGCCTTGAATATTCACCTGAAAAAATGAAACATCGAAACACAAACCAAGGAACCTATCCACAAGAATAATATCATCTATTATTCAAGTTAGTGTAACTTTGAAACTATAATATCAGAAAATATCATTAAGGAAATGCATGAGATATCATCAAATAAAGGAGCTAAACATGAAATCAAGATACACCAAAATTTGTCAAGGTACCAAAAAGACAAAAAAAAACATCCTCTCATCTCAAAATAAATATGCTAATGTAGAAATGAGGCATGCATCAACATTGCATCAATCATATGGATATAGACATTCCATTAATGAGTTACTGCAAGTAAATGGGTAGCTAATCCATAACCTACATCTAAGCAATGAAGAGTGAAAACTCATCACATTAGTAAGGTTGAAAAGAAGACTGAGGGAGACAAAACCATAATCTAAGTAGAACATATATCTCAAGCACCAATAAGTATTTGAATTGATTAGCCAATCATGACTACACTTATGAACCATAAGCAATGAACCATTAAGGAGATGATAATTTGAACCAACATTAAGATTTACATAAATTGAACTAAGGATTAAGAGAGAGAGAACCATGTACCATATACCTGCCAATCATATGAGAAATCCAACAAACTTCAAGAAGGATTTCAAGAACAACATCTTCACCAAAAAAATCAATGGAACAAGTTGATAAATATCAATTGAAGTAAGTTCATCCACTGCATCTTACAAATGGAACAAGTTGATCAACATCAACTGAAGTAAGTGCATCCATTGCATCTTACAGATGGAACAAGTTAATCAACATCAATTGAAGTAAGTGCATCCATTTCATCTTACAGATGGAACAAGTTGATCAACATCAACTGAGTAAGTGCATCCATTACATCTTATAGATGGAACAAGTTGATCAACATCAACTGAGTAAGTGCATCCATTTCATCTTACCGATGGAACAAGTTGATCAACATCAACTGAGTAAGTGCATCCATTGCATCTTACATATGGAATAAGTTTATAAACATCAACTGAGTAAGTGCAACCCAGTGCATCTTACAAATATAACAATAGATCAAAAGGAGCTCATAAAAGATACAAAAATAGATCATATAAAATATGAGAGTAATTAATTGTAAATAATGAATTAAACCATAGGAAGGCAAAGTAGAATGATTACTTGAAAAAATTAAAATCTTATCAACATGAAGGACATAAGAGAACAATTTATAATACTAAAGAAAGGAATACCCCCTGAAGATGCACCATATCGCTAAAAAGGGCTAGTAACATTATGACAAATTGTAAATGCATGACGGGATTGATTACCATTATCCTCCTTTAAATTAGAAGATTGATTTTGATTCATGTGTCAATTATCCATTTGCTTTTAAAAGGAGCTATTAGTAACATGATCGTCTTTCCCACAATAGGTGCAATGGGGTCTTTGATGATTTGAGTTATGATTATTATGATTGTTATTATGAGAATAATTATAAGAGGTATTATTATTATGAGAATGTGATTTTTAAGTTTGATTTTGAGCTTTATAAACAAAAGCATATTCAATAGACTTAATAGTACCAAATTCCAATAATTTAGCCTCCTCTTGACGTCACAAAATTTGAAAGATTGCATAAGTTAAATGAGGAGCTAAAGTAGGAATAGCAAGCTGAGAATGAATATTAGTGATAAATTGCTAAAACTCTTTAGGAAGGCATTTCTTAAGAATAATAGTAATTAATCTAATATCACTCAAACTAACATTAACACCAGTTAGTTGAGTTTTAATTGCATCAAATTTAAGTGAAAATTCATCCAATTTTTAAAATCATTATACCTTAAGTCCTCCAAGTTGTCTTGGAGTTGAATCTTACAGGATTCAGATGAGCTGTCATATGTCTGTTGCAGAATAGCCCATGCTTCATGAGCTTTGGTGCAATGTCCAATTAGAACATAAAGATCAGGAATGCTGGAAAGACCCATCAAACCAAGAGCTTCTTCATTTTTTTGTTTTTCATGCATCTTTTTCTACTTGTGAAGCAGAGGTAGCTGGGTTATTGGAAGCCTCTCTAGCAACTTCAAGTAGATGTTTAAAGCAGAATAAAAATAAAACATGAGTTTTTCATTAATGATAATTAGAACTATTTAGTTTAATTTCCAGAATTAGAGTAGACATGCTGAAACTGGCAAGACAATGATATCAAAATGAGATTAATTATGATCTTGAACTCTATAAAAAAAAAATTAAAAATTTATTAAATGCTTAAAAAAGAGCTAGAATTTATAAAAAAAAATATTAAGAGTGAACAAGTGAATAAATAGATATATGGAACAATATTTAAATAGGTAAGCAATATGAGCAATAAATAGATTGATATCCGTTTGAATTTTTTGATTAAGAGATTAAATTTAACAATTAAACATAAATTTGTTAAAAAAAAGTTTGTTAATTTAAAATTTTGAACAAATATGATTAAAGAACAACCAAAGAATCTAACGATAAGTGAAATAACTAATGATAGAGCTAAATAAAGAAAAGAATATAATAGACAATTATTAGTACTGCAAGAGACCTGCAAAGCTTAGAAATATGTTATAAAAATAGATGTAATAATAACTTAAAATGAAATGATTAAACTACAACAACATTATTAAAATGCAGAGATATGATTGTTTCAGAAATACAGTCCTAGTGCGGGGGTCATATATCCCAAATGAATCATTGGATTTGGCTGAATTTCAAATTTGTGTTTTCACACCTAATTATCTACAACTCCACTGAAGCGATTGACGATATGATGTATATTTTAAAAGTTATTAAATACTAAGTGTAGGTTTATAAAACTGTCTTCAAAATGTCAATCAGATATATGCAACACAATAAGTGGGAGATATGCTAGCATAGGATGCAAGAAAGAAAAAAAGGAATGAACAAGAGAAAGAATGCAGCAAAATGAAGGATAAATCCAACAATAAAGAGGCAGAAAATGAAGTGAAAGAAGCTAAAAGCCTTCTTGCAAAAATAAACTTTGCTAGAGCAAGGAGATTTGAAACAACAAATAGAAAAATAAAAAACTCAAATACATGTCTATTAGAATCGATTAAATCCTGCACCAAATGTAAGAGGAATATAATAAATAAGTAAAAAACCAAAGATATGTGGAAATCTTGGATCATAAAACTGCAAAACAATCGTTAGCACAGATTAACATTATTACAGAGATGTTAGAACCTTGAAATATACATATATACAACCTGCAAAAAGATTAGATAAATGTAAATCTGATAAAGAATGAATAATAAGCCAGCAGATCAGATTGTTAGGAAGAACAAGAATGCATGAAAATGAAAACCCTTGTGGTTGCCCAACTGAGCGTGAGTTAGAAAAAAATTTAGATTTTAATGATAAACAAAAGAATAAGCAAATCTAAAATCTTCCCTTGCGGTTTTCCCGACCGAGGGAGAGATTAGTACTAGAGAAGACTTGAAAATAGTGATAAAAAGACTTAGAACTGGCGGCAAGGCATCCATAACTAAAAAAAACTAAGATGTTAGATTTGCAAAACAATAATGAAGTAAAACCTACAAAAAATGGTTAGATAAACAAAAAAATATTTTTTCCTTCACAACTGAAATATCCTTCATATTTCCCTACATGCAACACTCAACAAACAAGGATTAAACCTACTCTGATACCATGTTAGAAATCGTAAAAGAGGAAGTAGAGCAAATGAAAGAATCCAAGTGTGAGTGCATGAAAGGAATTTACCAAATTTACCAAGAGAGATAGAGAGAAATTACTTCAAAGTATCAAGCCAATAGATCACCAAAATGCTCCAAGAACCAAGACAAGAACACAAGGATTTGAAAGGGGAAAAACAAGAAAAACCCCTTGTGAAGAATATGAATATGGCACAAGGCC
>MU226855.1:2391230-2442576 GCA_018584345.1 Thuja plicata | reverse complement strand
AAGACAAGAACACAAGGATTTGAAAGGGGAAAAACAAGAAAAACCCCTTGTGAAGAATATGAATATGGCACAAGGCCTAAAGAATGAGAGCAATGAGCTCAATACAATATTGAGAGCAAGATGAGAAAGAGGAGAAGATTATTAGAGCAAGTGTGTGAGAGGCATCTCTTAAATAGAGATGAGTGGAGGAGTTTGCATGTAACTCTCATCTTCTATGAATGCCACATACATATTGTGTGTGTGAAAAATGTGAGATTCCTCTTAAGGAGGAATATCTAATTTCCTTATTAAAAGAATTACAAAATAGGGACATGTCCTTCTACTTGGACTAGAGGACAAATACAAATAAGGATATCTTGGTTTATCCTTTAATTACATATTTTCAACCAAGAAAATATTAAATTCTAACAACAATAATAGTGTAACTTTATCTCATCCAAAGTGCATGTTGTTATGTACACGACTTCCTTCTATAATGGCACTTGTATTTAAAATGACATTTAAATGTACGCTTCCTTTTAATATGTAAACCTTCAATTATGGTTTCACATCAAATACCTATCGGCTTATCCCTTGCACCATCTTTTGGTGAAATTTCTAGTTATAGTTAATAGTTAAATTTGTAAATAATGTATATATAATAGAAAAACCTATATCGAATCAAACTTAATCTACAATAATTTATACATTCAATATTTATTAATAAAATTTATTGTATATTTATATTATAAGAAATTTATAACTTGATAAAGATATTATTTTAATTTGATTTAATATTATATAATAAATTGTATATTAAATAATTTTGGATTATTTATTTTTTCTTAGGTCGGCATGGATTGAAAGGGCTCTGATCCCTTTTACAAAGAGTGAAACAAAAAATCACACCATAGTGGAGTAGACCAAAACAAGGACATACAATACTGCCACAACAAAGAGAGGGTTTTATAGCACCCCCACAACCTTGAGGGGTTTTTATAACGACCCCAAACCTTCACTTCCATAAACCTATATAGTAAGATGGTACAAATATGGAAAAAAGGAATAGGAGGAAACCTAACAAAACCAAGACCTAACCTAAACTAGAGAATGCCCTTAAAAACTTGTAGAAACTATCTAGCCACCAAATAGGGTAGAGCTAGTAAACGCTCCAATGCCTAAGAAAAAGATTAGGTAGCACAAGTGAAAAAGAGAGGACATACCAAGAGCATGCAACCTCCACCACACCAAAATTTCAAAATGACACAAATCTATCAAAAAGTACTACATAAAATAGAATCTCACTAACTTACTCACTTTTCTAAGTAAGGTAAAAACCCCAATCACTGCATGGGCCCAAACAAGTAAAAGTGAAACCCTTCGCACAAAAATGGTAAAATATTTTAAAGATAATATGAGAGAAGGCCCAGGAAGGCAACTGCAATAGAACCCTCTCTGAATCCCCTCTGAGAAAAGAAGATCCCATAACCAGAACAAAAAGCATTCATTAGTCCCAAAGGGAAATCAAATACTCATCCAATAGGCTTAGCCCATGTAGGGTAGTATCAACTATCCATAACCAAAGAGGGGTGCAATCAAAGATTCAACCAACATCCTCATCCCAAATAGGGTAGTCTTCAAACTCCATAACCCACTAGCATTTTTCAAGATCATATCCAACATTCACACCTCTCAAAGCGTTGCCTGAAGCCTCCTCAAACTACACAGAGGAGTCATAGCTTCATCAAATGTCCATAGCCCATAGAGTATAGACTCCAACATCCATAAATCACAAGGGCTATTCTCTCTCAAGATCTTTGGCCCACAAGCCAAAGCTCCCTCACAAGTTCCAAGCTATACACTAAAACATTAGCATTAGCAACAACAACACTAGAGGTGCCATCTTCTTTTGAAATCTACAACATTAGGATGATTAAAAATGAGTAACTCAACCATCTCTTCAATATTTTTCCATAGGAGAATGAATCCCCTTTTTGACCTTAATCCCAAATCCCAACCAAACTGGTCTATCTTCACTATCAGAACATAAAAACTCATTTGCCGAGGAAGGCAAAAATACCCACGATAGAGTAAAGGAATAGAAGCTCTCACTCATTCACCACAATCACCCAACTTCAATCATGGAGCACCTTAGCCCAGTTGATATCCTTGGAGAGGAACACCAACGGGAAGGCAACCGACCATTCATTATTCTTCACTAAGTGAGGATGGATATGGCAAAGACACCCATCCCATAGGAACTTGGTGCCCAAAAACTTTGGCCATCTGAAAAAAAACTCCTTCTCCAAGCATGCACTATATTATCTGACGTGCAGTTATATAATGCTACAATAAATTGACTTTGTATATACATTTGTGTAAAAGAAAAAGTGCATTATGATTCAATATGAATAAAATAAATAACTTATTTTTTTTATATTTTAAAAATTCAATATCTAACAAGTTAGTATAAGAAAAAGAAGAAAAAGGATGGTGAATGGATGGGTGGATGGATGGTGAATGGTGGGGAGAAGGAGGCCATTATAGCCACAGAGTGAGAAGTTCAAAGTATTCTGGAGGTGCAGCAGCCTTGACAGAGGGCGTCATCATCAACAGTTGGAAGGTGGGTTGCATTCTGACATGGAAAAACTATTCAATGGAACCCCTTTTGTCCAGCCTAAAAACCCTCAACCTAGTGGTAGTAGACAGCTGCCCAATGATTTTACTCATTGTCATTTTGTGGAAAAGAATGTCCCAAACAAATTAAAGAGCAAGTTACATCACACTATTTTCTCTGGAAAAGCCATTGTTCAACCTGCAAAACCCCTTTTTGTTAACCCTAGGTTTCAGATTAAATCACAGAAGACTCGGCAACATCACAACAAGGAAACACTAGGAGAGTTTCATGGTTCATCAAGTTTGGAGTATGGAGAATCATCCCACCAAGCACATACTAGAACGATGGCTCCCCTACATAAAGCATTAGCAGCTGTTAAGAAGAATCATCCCATTGCTTGGGCAGTTTACCTTATGTATCCTGTCTGAACAAGGGAAATATTCTTAATCAACACAGGAAGGGCAAATATATCAAGGATCAACTATTTTTTGACATTTGTGAAGGCACTCCCCCAGGATCTCCCATGCATACTAGCTACGTGCATTCGGGCAAAAACCATTTTTGTGCAGCTTTGATTTCTTCCCGTATTAAAGCACCCTTCAAACCAAATAAAATCTGGGTGCCCATTCAAAATCTCAATCCTCATGCACATACCCATTTTCCCTTAGATGGTCACACCCTAGAATCTGGCATGCATTATCATGGAGGCCCGTTTATGAGTAAAGGCAACAAAGTATCACTTGAGATTACTCTGTCCCAACAAATCTTACAAAAACCAATCGAATATTTGCAAGGTACAATGCTCATTGGTAAGTTCTCAGACCAATCTCTTGATTTTTCAGTTATCAAAAATTGGGCCTTTGATAGTTGGAAGGGTTTATCAAACATTTTTTTACTAGATTCAGCTATAGGGGTTTTTGTAGCTTCTTTTGGATCAGCAGTTTTTACGGATGCTATACACCATTATAAAGGGTGGTTTTGTAATGGCCATGGTTATTCACTTGGGCATGGTCACCAAAATTTAAGCAAACTAAAATTGAATGTTGCTTCTCTCGATAATGGATCTCTCTCCCATTGCTCCCATTAGAATATAGGGAGATGGAAATTGTGGAAATCATTGCTAATAAAATTGACATTTTTGTCAAGCATGATCTTCTCCCATTTGAACACCCACATCGTGATATTCGCATTTGTGTGTTACTTTTCCCTTCAAATCAGATTAAGATCAAGTCAAAATGGGGGATTTTGGATTAGAACATTGTTATAGAGGAAGCAAGTGATTGTCAGCAACATCAAAATTACTTAGGGCATTTTACTACACAATGTAAGAAATCAAAGCACACTAACGCCCTTCTATGTGTGGATCATTACACAAATCTAGCAGACTATTCTGCACAGACTTGCATACATTATAAGGGACAGGAAACTATTTTACATAGGGATTTGAGCATTGCCGAGCTAGGACTTAAGAGTAAAACCCCTTCTCCAGCATTTGAAATTATAGTAAATAAAAGATTGACCTCAGTCATTGATATTCCTGATCAAAGATTGCTATCGCAGATCCATAAAATATATAATTTTTTTACCTCTGAGATCAGAAAATTGTCAAATCGTTGATAACTTACCCAGTATAAGCCAAATCCAGTGTCGCTGCCCTCAATGATTACTCAGAGGGAACAACCTGTATCACACTCCTCAAATGTTAACGATATAGTACATCAACTGATGTTCCAAAATTTACCAATCAATATTATCAAAATACAGGACTCACTCAGTCAAAAAGCAATAATTGATTTGAAAGCTATGCATTTATCAGACCAAATGATTACAGAACTAGCCAGCAAATTGATATTTGAGATAGCGACAGAAGAGGGAATGCTGGACGAAATAGATCTAATTATCAGACAATCAAGTCTGGCAAAATCTGAGGATAGTATTCATGAGAAAAATTTGCCACTTATTTCTTTTGATCAGATTTATCACCCAAAATCAACTTTGGAAAAACAGGAATACCAAGCTCCAGATGATAGTCAAAATCTATTGGCCATTCAGGATAGCTCAGACATTGAGCTAGAGTGTAACCTGGAAGTAATCTTATATAACCAAGCTGGAGAATGGAAGTGAGACGCTGCATTTATGGAATTGGACTATGAGGAGATGGAAAAATTTGGGATTCAGGAACAAGGGTTTCTAATTCAAAGGTTAGAATAGGACACAGTGGTCCACAAGGAAGCCCATGAGATAGCAAAGGGAATTACAGATTATTAAGAGCCAAATCATAAACAAAGCCCAATGCAATTGGTATGTAAATATCCATTGCTGACCATTCAACAAACCCTCTCTTAGGCCACTCAAGTCAAACCCACAATGAAAAAAAGAGATAGAAAGCTTATGAATATTCAGACTAAAGTAGAAATTGCAGAAGGTATCCAATCTACTCTAGATGAAAAATTCACACCCTCAAAAAGAATGACAAGGAGAACGATGAGTTCTCCTTGTCAATCATGAAGATTATCTCATGGAATGTCAGAGGTTTAAATGCCTTTGAAAAAAGGAGTATAATTAAGCATGAGCTTGATTCTATGAAAGCATATGTCATCTTGTTGCAAGAAACTAAATTATTACAGGAGAAATTTGATGAAACAATTGGGAAATGGACAGGCTGGCAATCATCCCATAGACCAGGTTTGGGAGCGTCTGGGGGTTTGGCTGTCCTATGGGATCCCAAGTCAATCCAAGGTCAGCTCACAAACCAAGCTGATAATTGGCAAGCAGTAAGCATGAGTTGTTATGATAAAAAATTTCTCTCGATTAATGTCTATGGCCCCATAGCAACGGTGGATAAGCAGAGAGTTTTAAAGGAATTGACTCATATGATTCAGTCACATAAGCTACATCACATAACTATAGGGGGTGATTTTAATGCTATCTTAAAATTGTCTGAAAACTATGGTGGCATTAACCCACCTTTGAAAATAATACAAGATTTCTCCGATTTTGTACAAGATAATAATCTTGTAGACATAGAGCCAAGTAAAGCTGCGTACACTTGGACCAATAAAAGATCTAATTTTGCTCAGATTGCAGTGAGACTAGATCAGTTTCTTGTAACACAGAATTGGAATCTCATTAAGACATATTTTCATTCAGACATTTTGCCAAAACCAGGCTCAGACCACTTTCCCATCAGCATCCAAGTGAGTTTTAACTTGGGCTCTCAAGATTTACCTCGTAATTCATCCTTCAAATATGAGAAAATGTGGTTAAGGCATCCATCCTTCCTACCCATAATCAGACAATGGTGGATGAGTGTCCCTCACTTGGATGGTACTAAAATGCATCAATTTGCATCTAAGCTGAAATATACTAAAGCCAAGATCAAGAAATGGAATGAATTAGTCTTCAAGAATATTTTTAAAGAAAAGGAGATTGTAAAACAAAAACTAGAAGAGGTGTTGGATAAGATTACCAGACATGGCATGGACAATGACTCTTTCCCTGCCCAAAAAATCCTATCTTTAGAGTGGGAAGAATTATGTAGTAGAGAAGAGATTTATTAGAGACAGAAATCTCAGGAGCTATGGCTCAAAGAGGGGGATACAAATACAAAATTCTTCAATGTCTCAGCTAAACAGAAAATAGTAGCTAACCAGATTTTTCCAATCAACAATGCGGAGATAGGTATCCCACTTACAGATCCTCAAAGCATACAAGATGAAGGGGTGATTTTCTTCAAATCATTACTCACCCCCCAGAATATACCTACCTATTTGGATGCCTAGGAGGCTGAGCTTCTTGCAGCCATACCATCTATTGTTACAAAATCAGAAAACATCAAGTTAATGGCGCCATTCATAGTTCAGGAACTAAGAAAAGTAGTCTTCTCCCTTCCCCTAGATAAAGCACCAGGACCAAAGGATTTACGGCTCTTTTCTTCCAAGAATTTTGGGACATAGTAGGGTGGGATCTAGTGGGAGTTATTAAAGAATCCAGATCCAGTAAGTCCATGTTAAAATACTTCAATACTACCAATATAACCATTATTCCCAAAACAAAAACACCTAAGACTTTTGTGAAATTTAGGCCCATCTCCTTGTGTAATACGGTCTACAAAATCACCACAAAAGCCATATATCTCAGATTGCAGCACCTAATTCCAATTCTAGTATCGCAACCTCAATGTAGTTTTGTCCCTGGTCAGGAAACAATGGAGGGAGCACTAGTGGTGCATGAAACACTTCATTCCATTAATATAGGCAAAACTCCAAATTTTGTCATTAAGTTGGATATGATGAAGGGATATGATAGGGTCAGCTAGAATTTCTCATTTAAAGTCTTACATAAATTTGGATTCTCCAAAGTATGGTGTAAATGGATATGAGCCTGTGTATCGAGGGCCTGGTTTTCAGTAGTGATTAATGGAGTTCCTACAGGATTTTTCTTGTCTACACAAGGGATTCAGCAAGGAGACCCTCTATCCCCATTCCTTTTTATTCTGATGGATGAATCTTTTAGTAGACATATCCAGCATAAACAGGTTACAGGACTCTGGAAAGGTGCACGCATTGGTGAAACAAATGTTAGCATTACCCACACCTTATTTGCGGATGACACCCTTCTGTTTGGAGCATCCATGGTATCAGAAGAAAAACAAATTAAAGATTCCCTTGATATGTATACCTCAATCTCAAATTAGAAAGTTAATCCACAAAAGTCTAAGATTCACTTGTTCAATACAAATCAGATTATTGCCAACAAGATTGTTAATATTCTAGGCTTCTCAGTGGACTTCTTACCGTCAATTTACTTGGGAATCCCTTTCTTTGTAGGACCCAACCGAACAAGCTATTGGGAACCCATTATTGATAGAATCAAATCAAGAATGGTTTCCTAGAAAGCAAGATGGCTTTCCCTCTCAGGCAGAATTCTTCTTATTAAGATAGTGCTTTCTACAATTCCAAATTATTATTTATCAGTTCTCAAAGCCCCCTCTTCGGTCATCAATTCCATCGAAAAGACCTTGTGAGAATTCCTATGGACAGCAAATATGAATGGAGAAAAGGAAATTCCCTTGGTCTCACTCGATTGTATGTCACAAACAAAACACCTTGGGGGTGCGGGGATTCATGATCTTCACAAATGGAACAAAGCATTTGGAGGAAAGCTAGTTTGGCAAATTTACTCTAAGCCCAACAATTTTTGGTGTCAAATCATGCAGCAAAAATACTTAGATGATAATAATCCTGCTAGATTCATGACCATCCTTGATCCCCTGAAAGGATCAACAATCTGGGACTTCATGATTGCCTCAAGGGAGATTGTAACTAATCATATATCTTGGGAAGTTAATAGTGGTACTCAAGTTAATTTCTGGCAGGACTCATGGAACGAGGCTACACCATTAAGTAAGTTGCCAGGTGTGGATAAAATGATAATTGCATCTAAAAATGTATGGGGTTCATATCTGATAGACTTTGTCTCTTCAGTACCAGTGCATTCAAGAAAGGTGATTTGGAAAGATCCAATAGATTTGAATCTTTCTCCATTGGAATGTCAGTTATTAAAAAAAATCTTTTCAGAAAAAGACGTGTATTTATCAAATTCTGAAGATAAGGTGCTCTGGGTCCCAGGAAATGAGGGCAGCTACAACATTAAGGATGGGTATAACATTATCCAACAACAGGGAACCATGTCTGCCCCTTGTCGGGCATTCACATTTTGCTGGAGTCAACTAACATTACCCAAAGTAGGATGCTTCTCATGGTTGGCATTGAAAAATAGGGTTTTAACCAGTGACAGACTTCACAAACTACAGATTGCACAACCTTTTAATTTTATACTATGTGGGCATGCTATAGAAAGTGTAGATCATCTATTTTTATCCTGCTCGTTTGCACAACATTGTTGGTCTTTTGTGTTGAGGAAACTTCACTACTCGATGCCTTTGCCAAGTAATCTCTGGGACATGTTTTAGTCTTGGCCAGAACTATATACAGACTCCCTTTTCTCTACATTATGGACATTCATCCTAGCTTTGGTTGTATGGGAAATTTGGTGGGAGCGCAATAAAAGAATCTTCCACAAAATTTCCTCTACAATTGAGGTAGTATTATCTAATCTAGAAAAGTCAATATCTGAAATGGTGAACTCTAGTCATTCAAAGCTTAAGTGTAATCTACGTATGACAAGTTGGGATAGTGTAATTTCAAGGGAATGGAGTCATATTCATGTACCATTTGGTTGGTGTCAATGGAATCCTAATATCAAGCCACAAGATCACAAACTGATTCGTTGGATTACTCCAGATGATGGAATTGTGAAACTAAATTTTGATGGATCCTTGAGAGGTAATCTAGGTGATTCAGGGGCAGGTGTGTGTATCCGAGATCATCATGGTGTTGTTAAAGCATTAAAATATTGCCCTCTTCCCTGCGGTACAAATAATACCGCTGAAGCTCCTGGGTTATTCATTGGCCTCACATAGGCTAGAGCAGGTGGATTCAAACGATTACAAGTAGAGGGGGATTCCTTGATCATTAATAATTCTTGTATAAAAAGAGAATCGCACAACTGGAAATTAGGATAAATGTTTCGACAAATTTGGTGCCTACTAGATTCCTTTGATGAAATTTACATATCTCATACCCTTCATGAGGGGAATGTAGTAGTAGATTACCTTGCTAATACAACATGCAATGGTCATGATGTGATGTCACTAGCACCTGATGAAATCATTAAACAGGACATAAAATTGCAAAATTTGATCCATGCAGACAAGACAACACCTTTACTAGAGAGGGATGCAAATATGGCATCTTAAATAATTGTTAGGTGAAGTGGGCAATGGGTGCATTAATGCTATATCTCACATGATGGGGGTAGGAGACCAATGGTGCGTGGCAATCTGTATCCTTAGCCAGACATAAGTGAAAAATTTAACAACCACAGCTGATATGTCACCATCTCCTCTGCCCTTCTACTTTTAACAATTTATTTACATGTGTGGGATGTCTATACACTGTGAGGAAGTACAACCCTAGAATATCTCATGAGAATTCTCATTCCCAAGGTATGATTTGATATCATCTAACTTCACCCCTGAGATTTTTGGGGATTCGCTGGACATGGATAATTATGGCTCGAGGGATGAGAGTGTATTGATGGTTCTATATATCCTCCCAATCCCATTCACAAACCAGTCATTTCGTATAACTTCATTGGTAGTTATGGAGTCGAGAGCTAGACAGATTCTGAAGTGCAGACAATGCACTAGATATCACCATGATATTCTGCCAAGGAATTATAGATTGAGGCTACAAGACCCTAGGTTGGAAGAGGTGCTGCCTACGATTATTGACGAGGGTTCCTTTGATGCCATGTTTGTTTGCCACTCTCTAAGGATTCAGGCTGCCATATGCACTGTTATTGGGGATGAAATCCTTGCCCCGCATGTGCACCAGTTCCTCTTCCCAATACAACTTGTTGCAATTTTCCTATCCAATGCTCTAGATCTCATACAATCAGTGCCCATGTTCATCTCCTTGGCAGAGAAAGTTATTAATCCAAAGTATTTGCAGAACAATGTGCTTATGCGGGCTTTACAGAAATGTGACCTCTGGGATGGGATGACACTAGTTGGGGGTTTTTTCTCTCATCATGAACTGCTCACAAATCATGATTGTATGCAGGTGTATGTAAATATAAAATGATCCTTAGAGAAACAGGATGCAAGGTATGCAAAAAATGCTCTCCATTCTGTGAATCGTCGATTAGGATTTCACATGGTGGACTCAATTAAAAATAAGGTGAATGCATTGTTGGATCTTTTCAAATTTCCAAACTTCCCCCCGTCGTAGGATGAGATTTTGCTTCACCCAAGCCCTGCCAGTTGCGGTCAATCTTCAAGGATGCTTGATGTGGTGCCAGACCTCAACATTCACCCATTGGGTTTGAGTGGTATGCCTCTACCGAGAGATCAACTTATCCATTCTGCTAGCCCTATTGTGCCCTACTATCTTGATTTGGTGCCTTGCTATTTTGATTCGGCCTGCCCTCGTGGAAGACTTCCTGTTTCTACACTGGAGGGAGAAACCGTGCACATGGACTCACCAGAAGTTGCGATGGCTGCTGCTATAGAACCATTCAGTTGGTCCCCGCATGTTACAGAGTCTCCTATTGTTGATTGGGGTTCAGAGGCCATGGCAGAATAAATGTTCCCATGTTGGTCTCTGTTAAAATTTTGGTGGCTTCTCGATAAGCATGTGGTCAAGTTTACATTGTAATGCTTTTTTTGGTTAATTGGCACACTATTGGGTTTTGATATTTGTGGTCAATTTGTGCATAACAGTTATCCTGATTTGCCCGGTTGTGGGATATGCTTGAACAATGCCTAAGTGCCCATATGGCCTTTTATGTAACTTCATATGTAACTAAACTTTATTGTTTTTATACTTGTATTTAACAATGACCCTGGGGTTTCTTTCTGGTTCTTCCACGGGGGAGTTATTGAACCAGTTTATTAATAAAATATGGTGGATAACCCACTTTTGCTTAAAAAAAACAAAAACAATTGAATATCTATCTATTTCTCTCTCTATCTCCATCATTCCTCTATAATATTTTATCCATTTTTTTTTACAGGGGTACCCTTATCTGCTTGTCTCATGTCTTTCCCATCCTCCCTATCTCCCTATATTATATCATATCTAGATATCTCCCTCTCTATCTCAATATCATATCATATCGTATCATAGTATTCCTATCTTTCAATTCAACTATTAACTGTTAATTTTAATAAACATGTGGTTCACTCTTATCAGGAACGCCTACGAATGTAAACAAAACAATTTACTAGATTGCAAAAAATTAAATCACTAATGGGCATGGGTGTTGTCCTTCTCGGTGTCTTCAACTACCTACCCAAAATTCTATAAAGTTTGTTCGGGCACATTGTAGGGGTAAACGAGATATAATGTCTTTTTAACGAATTTGTCTATAAATTCTCATCGTTGTCATCGTTGTCATCGTTGTCGGTGTTCTCAATTACGCAAAAAAACATATGATATCTGTTCAGCCAGATTGTACAGATTGCTTTTAAATCTCCATACGATTTGTAAGGGGTAAAGGAAGGAATATACGTACCCAGTAACACCCATTAAGCGTGCGTCAGGGCTCTATAATGGGAAGACGATGCAACGAAGTTTATGTGGCCGTAGTTAAAGACCTGCTACAAAACATCTCTACTCTCCAATGGACTCTCCGCAACAAACCAGCCGAGTCTCTGGTTTTACTTCATGTCCACCTTCCGATTACCACCATTCCATCGCCATGTAAGTGTTTCACTCAATTTGGATTCAAGTTTATGTCTCTTTCATTCGCTTAGAATTTTCATGTCTTTTAACCGCAGTTGGGAAAAATCCCGTTAAGCGAGGGAGCGCGCAGGAGGCGCATGAGGAGGATGAAAAGAGAAAGTTACATGATTGCATGGCATTGTACTTGCAGATTTGCTCCCAAGCCAAGGTATGAATCTCAGCCTTTTGATAAATAGGCCAACCGAGCTGTTACTTATCATTTTCGAAAATGAAGGTCTGAAAAGATTGAAATTATTATATAACAGGTGAAAGCAAAGGCTTCGATTGTTATGAGGGCGGATGTTCGCAAGGGAATTCTGGAAATGGTATCAGAGCTGGGTATCAGGAAGTTTGTAATGGGCGCATCGTCTGCAGGCAGTGCAAAATACAAGTACATGGACAAATATTCTTGTTTGCATCACCATCAGGTTTTTTCAACAGGGTAATATTGTTTTTACTTCTCTTCTGTACAGGAGGAAGCTGAAACGACCAGGCAAAGCGGGTCACGTCCTCAGCCACGCGATCAACTCCTGCGACATATCCATCGTTTGCGAAGGAAAACTTGTAGCAGTGAGGGAAAGATCTGTCGTGAATAACGGTCAGTAATTTATCCGATTTTGAAAAATATTTGCTCTTATTACAGCTGAAATTTGTAGGCACCATCATTGATTTCTAATGCAAATTTGAAAACATTATCAGACGACTATGGTCGATCGTTTTCATTGCTGCCAAATTTCCAAACAGATTTGGCCGCTCCCATTAAAACTCTGGGGAATTTCTCAGATGAGCGAGCGTTTACACTGAACATTGTGGGAGATTGTAATGCCGGAAATAGTGAACTTTCCTCAGATATTAAAGTGGTAGAAAGTCAAGGACTTGATGGCCATGAAAGTCAAGAATCTACGGTATTTTGTGTCTTCAAACATTTTCTTCCCTTTTGGTTCAAAATAGGTTATAATTCTTGCGAATTACAAACATTCGAAATTTAACGCAGGAGGAAGAACAGCTACTAAAATTCTGAAATTTGTACTTTCGGAAGCATTGGAAGAAACAGAGAACGCAAGGAGAGAAGTAAATACAAAGGCGTCTGCCATGGAATCACCTCGCAAAGTACGGCACTGCTTTTTCTTTTATAAATTTTAAGACGCAATTGTTGAGGCCGGGGTTAAAATACTTGAATATTTGTGTATTTATCAGTTTAGGGCTGTTGAAACTGTCGTAGAAGATGCAATCTTAGGCTCAAAAGTGAAAGACGAGTATTGCCCAAAGGTAACGAGGCGGCTAAAAGAAATGGAAGACCAGGTTCAAGAAATGGTCGACAACGGGAGATCGCGGCTTACCACACAATTGACGAGATTCTCATGTGAACGTCAACAAGCTATCCAGGAGCTCCACACGGCACAGGAGAAGTTCGCTGCGGTGGGGACGCAAAACTTCCTCATCTTGAAAGAAAAGGAGGAAGAAATTAAAAATCTTCAAGACTTGTTGCATTCTAGGCGTCGCTTGGGAACTCCCTCCATCATGAGAGGATTGTGGGGCATCATTTTCATTTTAATTTATTTTCTTATATACCACATTATGTCCTATATCAAATATCAAGTGGAATAATGTTGGTTCTTGGGTTCGATTTTTATTAAGGTTAGATAGGTTTTTTTGTTTTGTTGTTGTTGTTGTTGTTGTTGTTGTTGTTGTTGGTGGTGGTGTGAAGTTTTTTTTATTTTATTTTATTTTTATTTTTTTTAATCAAAGTTCTTTGTTTCGTTGTTCACTTATAATAATCATAAAGAAAAACACTTCATTTAGAGGTTGGCCAACAACAACTAGCTAGATGTTTTTGGTATAGTAGACAAATAAATATCCATGCTATGATGCAAACTATTTCGAGGATAATTTATTATGACACAATTAGTTCAATATTTTTGGATGTATTAATGGTGATATTGGTGCATGTGTAATAGAGTTAGAGTTCATGTGGCACTATTTGAGAGGATGAGAAAAAATTAGTAGTTAAAAATCATTAATTTTTTTAATGTTCTAATGCAAGCTTGAAGATACTAGTGGTGGTTCTATGGCAATTAGGTGTACACTGACAATTCTTGAAGAGTAAATATTGACTATAGTATGTGGTAGTGATTACACATACACCATGATTATGTACATGTAGACACTGCTATTAGTGATATGTGTGGCATGTGAACACCAAGATGTGAAGTTAATGTTTAGTTACTTGACTCTCATTGTACTAATGATTGATTTTATAATTATAATGTTTTTTTTTATTATGATGGATTTATGTATATTCTCTTATGAATTTGCAAAAGGTTGAAAAATTTGGTTATCATTTAAATAAAACATTGTTTTGTTTAAAATTTCAACATTTAGAGTGATTATAAACTAGTTGAATTTGTGTATAACTTGTATTGAATGATTCAAATTTAAATAATATAATGGTGATTATAGTGTTGTGGTGGGCTTTACAACCATAAGAGTTCCCCACAAAAAACATTTTTATCCCTTGTACCTTGGTGTTTGCATGCTATTCTATTCACTTTTACTAATATTGTTGGATATATATATCATAGATACTATTAACTATTTTAAACTCAGATATTTTTCCTTATTATAGTTGATTAATCATTTGTAACAAGGGTACAAATAAATCTTCCATATGGAACTGATAGACAATAATGGTTTTTTGGGCTTATCCATCCTAGATAGAGCATAAACCATAACTTTCTCCTTTACATTCTTATCTAAGATTTTAAATCAATATTCAGATATATTTAGGAAACATTTTTTATGTTATTCAAATGATAACCTATACTAATAGATAAATGCGACTATCAAGATCTGTATTTACCTTATATGTCTCCCAATTGGATACTATCTCTATTATTTACAACATGTAAGATAGTCATCAATTCGTTCTCATAAACTACTATAAAAAAATATTACCTTGAAAGGATATAATACTAGATATGGGAAAGGAAGAATCCTAAACTCTCTTTGGGTTTCTCTTCCTCTTGGTTGTCTTGCACATGCCATACTTCATTTCTCTATGAGATCCTTCTCTCTTTTCTTTGTATTTTTATAGGATTTTTAAATTAGCTAGGCTTGAACATTTTTCCTTTTTCCCGCTTAAATGACCCCTAACTTTTCATTTTTTTCATAGGTAGTATTGGTGGGGTTGAAAGCTTAATCACATCATCCTATGGGTCCCCCACCTAAATGAATCTAAAAATTCATCCTTAAGGTGTTTCACAAGGTATGAATTTTGAATCACCTCTAAATAGTGTACTTCCACTCCCAAAATTTGAAGAATCATCTAAATATCTTTAAAATTGTACTCAACTATAATATTTATTGAAAGTGTCTCCTCTAAAATTGTACTACATGATTCTATGACCAACCATTGTGCCACACATGAGATACAATTGATACCCAAGAAAAATATTACTACAAACTTTCTTTTTAATTTTTTCATGTTAAAATCAATCACTGTTTAATGGGCCAAATAACTAAGAGGGGTGGGGGTGAATTAGTTACTCCCATACAAATAATGAAACTTTTCCTCTATTGGTCAACTTAAAAATTGAAGTAAAAATAATTTTATATTTGTCAGTTAGGCACATCAACAATCCACATTAATGTAAGCATTAAGAACACATAAACATTGGTATGGAGGCTCTCTCAAAGAACTAATCCTATTTCTGCATTAAGTATATTTCTAGACTTCTTAGGGATTCTTGATCATTATAACCCTACTACCTTAGGAGGTTTCAATTTTTTTCCCTCCTACACTTATAGAGCTTCTCTACCAATTGAAAGTGCTCACACATTCCCCATTGAACTCACAAAGTTAATTTCAACTATCACCTTGCTAGCCATTCCACAATCACCTTGGAGGAGTCTAGGGCTTCTCAATCATTCAATTTCATCACTAAACAATCCATTTTTTTGACCTTGTAGCCATTTCATCTTCTCTTTCAAGACTTCCTATTTTTAACGCCTACTAGCCTAGTCGGTATCAGTCATCCTATTTTGAGGTTTTGGGGCTTTCATTCTCTAAACCTACATACAAATATTTGAAAAAATTAGTGATTTAGACACCCTTTGAAAAAAATACAAATTTTGTCAGTCTTGTCCCTTTGACTATTTGTACATTGCCAAACACTAACTGGGCTATTTCATAGGGAAACAAGCCAGTTTACAAAGTTTCTTTGAAAAATCCACTTAAATAGATTCACCAACCTTCTAACTTACAACCAAGCCTCTTCATGAACCTACAAGGCATTCCCAAGTCATTGGATTCATTCATCCAATAGATTCCTACAAGTTATAAACCACTGTTTCTCTTGCTTCCTATCTGAGCTATGTAAGACATGGCCTAGCGAAAGAGCTTAAAATTCACAAACACCACTTCTAAAATTCTAACGAAAAGAAAAATACTATACAAAAACTCCATTATTTTTCCCCCAAGGGCCAAGTGTTTGCCACGATGGAAACTCACGATGTATCCATTTCAACTATGTACACCTTGTCCAGTCGAGACAATCAAAGCTAGGGAAATGAATTATTACATCTGCCAGCTATGAACAAGAACTCAAAAATCATACACACAAAGCAATAAAAAAATGAAAAGTAACTATCTACAAGGAAAAATTTGTTGATTCAATCCATTGAACTTGAATGAAAACAAAATTCAAGAAACACATTTCAATCTCACAAACTATCAAGTGTTTTCTATTGGAGTTCAAACCAAATTAGTGTCGAACCTTCTAAAATTCTCATGTAGACCTTAAATATGTCCTCCTACCAAGTTTCGACTAACTATTCTGACCCATAACCAACTTAGGGCACATTGCAATGTTTTTCTCTAATATTGTTGCATAGTAAGAAAATGGAAGCACTTCCATTGTAGACTGGTTTATCCTTCCAAGTAAGTGGTTTGTGGCCATTTCAAGCACCTTGAATGGGTCTTTGACTTGGATCTAGCTTTTTCCCCTTTTTTTGCCCCATTTCCCACTTTTTCTAGCCTATTTTTGACACACCAAACTACAAATTGGGGCTTTGACCTCATGGTCAAAGTTGATGTTTGTGGGTCAAGGTTTACCTCAACCTTGAACTAGGAAAAGGTCAACCTCAAGCCTAACCTAGGTCATAATCAACCTTTTTATGACCTATGGTCGATATTCTTGATTTCCAGGGTTTCCAGATGTCAGGTTTTGGAAAGAGGTAATTCTCGCTTCTGGGTCAGCTTTTTCAGTCTTTAGAGCAACAAATCCTAAATTATATTTAATATAGTTCCTCTTCTAGGGGTATAGGTTTAATTAGAATTTAATTCTCCTATGTAGGCCTCTCTAGAAGATTGTGCCCTAGATTCATATATAAGGAAGCTTTCTCCTCTCATTTTCTCTAAGCATGATCATCAACTATCAAAGACTTAAGAAGTGAAATTCAAAGGTGAAGAAGCCATATTTGAAGCAAGCCGAGTAGCCATTGAAGAATTCATCCATTCTCAAGCATTCAAGCACTTCTCAAGCACTCAGTTCATCAAGAAGATCCATTGGTGTCCATTGAAGGATTCAAGCTCCATGGAGCCCTCTTGTTGAAGATCTCTCCATCCACATTCCTACAAGGCTCTTCCTATTCAAAGATCCATTCAAGATTGGTGTTGAAGATCTACAAGTAATTGATTTGAGACATTCTAGAGTCTACATTCCACATTCTACATCCATTTGTTTCATACACACTTGTGGATCCACAAATTCAAATCCATCGCAAGGGTTTCTACATAAGCGAGGTGAATTGTTCTATTTTCTTTGTTTATTTATGCAATTTCAATTATACTTTGAGGTTAATTCCAAAACTAGGGTTTGACCAAGGCAAACCCCTCGCCCCAACAAACAAATCCATTTTTCTTGTAGGTACAGGTACGGAATAGCAGATCAAAGTGCACATTTGGATATCATTTTTGGCAAAATTTTAGGATCCAGAAACTGATTTTTAGTCAGAGACTTTTGAGTTTGATTCTGCCCTAAGTCAGAATCGGAAATTTTGGGTCAATGGTGACATTGACTTGAGGGTCAAAATCAGAACTGTATCAAAATGAAAAATGATTTATGGGTTTTGTTCGTCTCTACATTTATATTCTAGATCCAGTCTCAGATTTTCAATAAACTCAGTACAGATCCCCAAAAAATGCATTCTTCAGATCTATAACATTTCAAGGTTAGTACTTTTTCTCTTATCCATTTCAATCAAATTTCTTAATATTTCTAGATCTATCACACATTTTTTCCTATAAAAGGGAATTTAAGATCTTCCTCTTTACTCTAATTTCCAAAATATGGATTCATTTATGCATTGGTTTTTCCTTTGGGGTTAATCAATTTGGATCCTTCATTTTTGTATCTAAGGATAAAAGGGGAGCATCTTATTTACCCCCTACATTTTAAATGCACAATTTTATATGTACATTTTGGTGAACCCGTGATAGACAACTCTTTCTTATTTGGTGTTAGATTTACATTTTTATGTTAGATCTTGCATGTTCTTGCATTTACATTTCAAAATTTTAAAATCAAAATCTTGCATTTCCTAAATTAGTTCATTTGCATTGCATTGGTGTATTAGCTTTACCACTTCTAGTCCTACTTATAGTATCCCGGTTAGAAGAAGTCATAGAATTATGGGTTCTTTTTCAATCCTAAGTCTTCCTCTCCTTTCCTTAGGATCCCGGATGACAATTTGACCACTCATGACTCCAATCCTTCTATGGAGCATAAATCTTCTCACTCATCTCATGATGAGGATGATGCTTTAAGAGTTCCTCCTAAACAAGTGCAAAAAATTTCAACCAAACTTGTTAAAATGGGAAATTGGCTTGTTCAAGAAAATCATAATCAAGTTTCCATCCAAGTTATAGAGGCTCTCAAGAAATTCCTCTGTGATAGTGATCATGGTATTAATCTCTTGCGTCGTACAACTCATATTGTACATTTTAATGTTAACCCTTTAGCTCAAGAGGCTCAAGATCAAGGATTCACTCCTCCTGTAACTAGTGAGGGACCTTCTTTTATTCCTCTACCTAGCATTCCTACTTATACTCCTTTGATGACTACATCTCTCCTAATTTCGTCTATTCCTGTGATTTTTCCACCAGTATCTCTACCCACCTCACAACCTTCGTATCATAGTGTCCCTTTTACTTATTCCAATCCCATTCCAATTGTGGTTCCAAGTGTTCTACTGATTGTGTAATCCATTCTTCTCTTTGCCTACACTTTTCCTAGTGTTCCTAATATTTCTATGCCACCTATTTCTTCTAATGATTCCACAATTATTAGTTTGGCTCAAACCATGTCATCTTTACAACAACAACTTGCTTCCTGAACCCAATCCAAGTTTAGAATTCCTACATGTGACATGGGTAGTCCTTTATCCTTAGACATTATTCATGCTACTTTCCCTTAGCAAGTTGATATGCCTTATCTTGAAAATTAAAATGGTAAAGGAGATCTTGTTACTCATGTTAAAACATTTCAAATCCTTTGTAGTGATTATGCTCATGACCATAGGATTTTAGCTAAGTTATTTGCTAGGATTATTTCGTGATAAGGCCTTGCAATGGTATTGTTCTTTACCTCCTTATTATATTCATTCTTTTCCTAAACTTGCTAATATCTTTATCCAACAATTTCAAAATAACATGGGTCTACAAGTGTCCTTAATTGATTTAATGCATTGTAAACAAAACATTAAGGAAAAATTGACTAATTTTATTGGTAGATTTAAGCATTTGTATGCTCAGATTTCTTATCCTGTTCCTGATATTGATATTCAACATATATTTATTTCAAATTTATAAAAGGATATTAGAGACAAGATTTTGCTTACTGAATTTACCTCTTTTCAACAACTTAATGTAGCACTTCATCATTATCAATTATAGGTGAGTTAATTTGAGAGAAACACTCCAATGGCTCATGTTCCAGTTGATAAGAGTAGCACTGCTCCTAATCCTAATAAGTTTTAGAAACCTAACAACTATGTGAAGATTAATAAACAAATGAATGTGGTTACTTATCAAGTTGTTGCATCCAATAATGCCACTTTTGCATCCACTTATTTCTATATGAATCGTATGTTTACTCCTCTCTCTAAATCTTTACATTTTATTATGAGTAGGTTATTAAGTGATAATATGATTACCTTTCCTCCTATTCAACCTCTTATCACTACCACGATAGCATCAAAATCCTTTGATTCTAAATCTTTTTGCCAATATCATCGCCAGAATGGCCATGATACTGAATAATGTTATTCTCTAAAGCATAAAGTTCAAGACTTAATCAATTCTAATGCTTTATCTATTGATAATTTTGATGGTAAAAAGAACAAATCTGTCTCTCCTCCTAATTAAAACCTTCAAATCTATATGAATCCTTTACCTACACATGATACTAATATCATTGCTCAACCATCTTCTATGAATATTGTTTACGATTCAAACATGGATGATCTTAATCACTTTGTAATTCATGTGGAGTGCGCTGTTTCATCTCAACCTACTGTTCAAAATCCTTCACCTCCACTTCAACTTCAAGTTCCACCTAAACCTTAGAAACAAATTAAGGTTAAATGACCTAGGGAAATCTCAATTACCTTTGATGATTCTGAGACTATTAAGGCTCCTGATGGTCCCCTTTATATTTATTCCAGGATGGGTAAGATACCTACACATGGTTATATTGTTGATCCTACATATTTAATGTCATTACTAAGGAAAACCTTTTTATGAAAAACCTACAACGTGATTGTTATGATCTATTTGATGCATGGATCCAAAATCGTAATGGTTTTCTCTATCCTCCACTTGGTTCTATTAACTTGCCCATGGAACTTTATGGTAAAGTTGTAGATACTACCTTCATTGTCATTACTAATTTTGATCAATTTCAAGTCAACTTTTGTTTTCCTTGGATAACTTCTATGCATGCTATCACTTCTCCTA
This sequence comes from Thuja plicata, assembly GCA_018584345.1. Taxonomy (NCBI): domain Eukaryota; kingdom Viridiplantae; phylum Streptophyta; class Pinopsida; order Cupressales; family Cupressaceae; genus Thuja; species Thuja plicata. The sequence goes on along the minus strand of MU226855.1, from coordinate 2,421,614 downwards.
TTCATAAGTGTATTAAGTTCATTCATAATGGAGAAGTGAAAATGATTAATCATAGTTTGTGTCAACCTTCTATGCCTAGAGATTGTGCCGCTCTTTATTTATTTTGGCCTTCATTACCTAGTTAATGTCCTCCTTTCCTTGATAACCTTTTTTAGTTCATATCAACCCTATAAACATCGCAAGATTATCGAGTTAAGCATGCCTCAAAGAGATCTTAACTATGGTCTTTTTTCCACTCCTTCCATACCTCCTTTATCCATTACTTCTATCTCTATTACTCAACCTCCTAGTGTTGCTTCTCCACCTACTATGAATCCTACCAACCCTCCTATAGAACCTATGAAGGAACTAGTTGTTATTTCTCCTAGTTCTCAACATGTGTCAAACAAAGAAAAACATAACAAATCTGCTAATGAACTTTGTAAGAAGCGTAGAGCTAATTCTAGGGCCCATGCTTCTATTATTCAAAATGCATTACCTTGTTTTGACCAACCTATGTCTAATATGTTGGAATAAGTTAATGTTCATAATGATGTTAAGATGAATGATTATGATGATCCTATTCGCAGCTTAGATCTTATTTTAATTAATCTTGATGAGGAGGATACTCTTGATGATCCTATTAATCCTAGTGATGAATATGAGACCGTTGATCTTGATACTCATTTACCTTATATGCTTTCAACTCAATTGAATAATTACACCTAGTATCAATCAACATGATTCTCAAGAGGATCCTTGTTTGGAAATGGCTATTATTCCTACTGTAATGGACATAGTCCCTCTTGCGAGTTGCCCACTTTCCCTAAATGCTACACACCGAGATGGGGAGAGTAGGCGACGTGCCTGATTGGCTTATCCTTTATGATATCCCCTTTTGTGTTTGCATAATGTATTGTGCTTCTCCTGTAATATGTTTGTTAAATGTTTGTTAGACTCTTTTATATGATCCTTGTTACTTTATTGGTGCAAGGTGATAAAGGAATCAAACCTGTTGTACGATTCCTCTATATGTATCTCTATTCTTCTTTATATAGTTTTCATGTTATGTTGTACTTATGCTATTTTTCATAAATGTTTTCCTTGTGTAGTCTGCTTGGATCTGTGACATGGTAGCACTGATTCTTTTTGGTCTCCATGTTGTGGTCTGAAAAGACTCTTCTTCATAGCTCTTGAGTTTTCTTTCCTCCATTGCAATTGTAGTTCTACTTTCTTTTGGGAATGATGTCAATTCATTTGCAATAATATCATATTTATATATACACATTATCCTATGATCATACTGACCCCATAGTAGGGAGACCCATTTTGTGTTCTTTGTATGTTTATGTGATATTTCCCTTGATTCTTCTTTGTTTGGGGCATCTCGTAGTGGAAATGTAATCAGTAGAGCTATTTATGTTTTAGTTCAATCCATTGCTCTAGTTAAAGTGTTAGCAATGACTTTAACATGGGGTAATATGTTGTACTCACTTTTGAAAGGAAACTAGGTATGCGGAAAATAGTTCCTTACACTAAACTCCCGAGGAGAGGATCATGCAAATTCAGATTTAAGCCTTATCAATTACAAAATTATAATATAGTTAACTTAGATGTTTCTGCAATAACATGCATACATAGAAAAATGAGAATGACACAATGATTTACCCTGGGGAAAAACTTTCGGTAAAAAATCCCAGCACTCCAAAACTTGCACAATGTATTAATCAAATCTATTTTTATTTACAATACACTTGCAATGCAATTTCTCTCAAGAGATAATGAACACTTGAAGACAAATCCAGAAGCATAATAACATTCTAACAATAAACTAACTTCTCACTCAGCGATTTGCAGCCCTAAAATACTTATATCATGCACTTTCCTTTTTAGGGCAACTTCCAAAGATAAACGTATTAAGGTTTAGCATTCTCCAAAAAAATAGGAACCCCAAACCCCACACATTTCAGAAGAGTGTACAGTACTCATAATGATCAGTTTCCACATGTTTTGCATGTCTTCACCCGTCATCAAATCTTTCACAATTAGCTCTTACAAATATTAATGACTGTCATAGGAATCTGTCATAACTGTTTTAGTCATGATTACCTTACACATTGTCCAAAGTGTTGAAATTTGGCAAATAACTTGTACCACAAAAAGAGATGCCTAGATCCACCTAGACCAAGTTTGATCATCCTTGTCATCTTCCAAGTGGAGTGAAAACACAACATGTCCACTCAACTAAATGACAGAACAGATATCAAACTTAAATACATTATTTGCAAACATTTAATTTCAAAACAAATAATATCAAATGTAAGGAAATATACAAGGTTTAGACACCTTATTCCTAACAACTTTTTGCACACACACACATTCAAAATATTTTCAAAACTTAAAACTTTTTCCCTTTATGGATTAAAGAGTAATCCTTAAAGCATGGATTTTTACCTTATAGGATCTCTTGATCCCTCTAGTTTAAATTTTCATGGATCTCTTGATCCCTCCAGTTTCAATTTACAATGTTTTGATCCCTTAAGGTCATAAGGTGTCCTTAAGATTGGATCTACTTGATGGGTTGACTAGTGAGTAGCCACATTCACTAGGCAGTTCAACTCCATCTTTCTAGTTGTATTGTTTCCTTTTGTGGTTCATAATGGGACATAAGTTCTCATTAAGAGAGGTAATCACACCATCTGTTTTTCTCCTTAGTTGGTGATGTCACTCTTATCATTATCTTAGGGTTGATAAGGACTTAAGTCCCTGGGGGCTTGAGGATTCCTTTGCCTCTTTTTATTTCAATAAGATTATATGTTCTTTATGATCTCCTTTACCAATTGTTTGCATTGAGTCCATACTCTTGCCAAAGTGGTGGGTAATGTATAGTCAGAAAATGGAAGCACTTCAATTATAAATTAGTTTAGCCTTATGAGTAAGTGGATTGAGGTAATTTCAAGCACCTTGAATGGGTCTCTAACTTGGATCTGGCTTTTTCCCCTAGTTCTGCCCCATTTCCCACTTTTTCCAGCCTATTTTTGACACTCAAAACTACAAACTAGGACTTTGACCTCAAGGTTAAAGTTGACCTTTTGGGTCAAGGTTGATTTTGACCTTGAACTAGGTTAGAATCAACATTTTTCTAACCTATGGTCCAAATTTTAGATTTTCAAGGTTTTCAAATGTCGAGATTTTGAAAGAGTTAATTCCTGCTTCTGGGTCGACTGTTTCCATCTTGAGGGAAAAAAATCTTAAATTATATTTAATATAGGTCCTCTTCTAGGGGTATAGGTCTAATTATAATTTAATTCTCCTATGTATGTCTCTCTAGAAGATTGTGCCCTAGATTCATATATAAGGAAGCTTTCTCCTCTCATTTTCTCTAACCATGATCATCAACTATCAAAGACTTAAGAAGTGAAATATAAAGGTGAAGAAGCATGATTTGAAGTAATCCAAGTATACATTGAAGAAGTCATCCATTCTCAAGAATTCAAGCACTTCTCAAGCACTCAATTCATCAAGAAGATCCATTGGTGACCATTGAAGGATTCAAGCTCCATGGAGCCCTCTGGTTGAAGATTTCTCCATCCACATTCCTCCAAGCCTCTTCCTATTCAAAGATCCATTCAAGATTGGTGTTGAAGATCTACAAACAATTGATTTGAGACATCCTATATTCTACATTCCACATTTGACATCCATTTGAAGCATACATACTTGTGGATCCATGTATTTGAATCTTCCGCAAGGGTGTCTACATAAGTGAGGTGAATTGTTCTATTTTCTTTGTTTATTTATGCAATTTAAATTATACTTTGAGATTAATTCCAAAACTGATGTTTGACCAAGGAAACCCCCTCCCCTCAAAAAAACAAATGCATTTTTCTTGTAGGTACAGGTTCGGAACAGGGGATTAGAGTACAAATTTGGATACCCTTTTCGGAAAAATTGTGGGATCCAGAAATAGATTTTCATTCAAAGAATTTTGAGGTTGATTCTGCCCTAGGTCAGAATTAGAAATTCTAGGTCAATGGTGACATTGACTTGAGGGTCAAAATCAGAACTGTTTTAGAATGGAAAAATATTTTTGGGTTTTGTTTGTCTCTGTCTATATCATATCTAGTCTCTAATTTTCCAGAAACTCAATGAAGACCCCAAAAATAGCATTCTTCAGATCTATAACATTTCAAGGTTAGTACTTTTCCCCTATCCATTTCAATTAAAGTTCTTAATCTTTCTAGATCTATCACACATTATTTTCTATAAAAGGGAATTTAAGATCTTCCTCTTTACTCTCATTTCCAGAGGATGGATTCATTTATGCATTGATCCTTCCTTTGGGATTAATCAATTTGGATCCTTCCTTTGTGTATCTAAGGATAAAAGGGGAACATCTTATTTACCTCCTACATTTTAAATGTACTATTTTATATGTTATAATTGTCATATAACATTAAAAAGTTACAAAGTTTCTCAAAGCAACTTCTTACAACTTTTACATCTTTTTCACTTGCAATAATTTGACCCAATCTACGGGTTCTAAATGACTACAAAACATACCCTAGACCTAATTGAAACCACATTAAGTCCTATTGTGCACTTTTGGTTCCCTCCTTCACATTTTTCCATTTTTGTCTTACATTGCATTACTTGGGTCTTTTGACACATTTTTCATTATTGAAACACTTTCAAGAAAAACCTAATGGACCCTTAAATAATCCTTACTTATCTACATGACCTTGTTAAGGTCTTACAAAATCAAAACTTCTAGGGTTGAGCACAACTAACCCTTCGGTGCTCCTACACCATTCTCCCCCAAATGAGAAGAGCTTAAGTCACATCAAGTGATAGGTGTGGAAGAGCAATCCCCAGTTTCCTGAAATCAACTTAAGGTACCCAACTAGCTTCTACTTCAGGTACATGTGTCCAATTTATCAAATATTCCATGTAATTATTGGTTCTAGTCTTCTTTGCAATCCTTGAATCTAACAGGGCCAATAGTTAGGATATAAGGAGAGTTCATGACATCACAAAAAAGAGAAAATAAAAAAAGGAGAATTACATGACCAACATTGGCTCTAAAAGGGGACAAGAGCTAGAAGGATGTTGAGAATCTAGGAAAGCTTGTAAAACCTTATCCATTTGGTGATATATTCAAAACACTAACGCAAAGAAAAATAAAAAACACTAACCCTAGGGAAAAATAAGAAACTATATACAGGGAGAAAGGGAAAAACTTGATCAAATAGATTTTTGGTCTTTCCCCTTATAAGAAAGAGACATGTGAGTGCCATTAGAATAATCTAGAAAAAAAGAATTACTTCCTAAAGGATATCTAATCTTAAAAAGACCTTTCAATAGAGAATCAAACTTTTTATGTAATCCTTTCAGTTCCCTTTTTCTATCTCATAGAAGCACCATATCTCCAACAGAAAAATCCCTCTATTGAAACCTCTTATCAAAGATCTTCTTCACTATACTTTAATATCTTGGAGTGATTAGGATCCATATGGAGCTAATCTAGAACATGATGGAAATTTTCTTGAATCATTTAAGGATGATCTAGACTATGTTGAGAAAGGTCCAATGTGTTAGAATAATATATTAGTTAGTTTTGGTGTTCGGTAGTTAGGTTACTAAGGTTGGTTAATTTGTTATACAACCAACACATCTTATCTTTGTTTCTATTTATTCGCATCTTATGTTTAATCAATGCACTGCAATACAATACAAGCTTATCTAATCCTTCATATGGTATTAGAGAAAAATTTGGGTAGGATTGTAGTCTAGGCAATCTACGATTTCTTTAACCGTTGATGTGAACTATTTCTTGTAGCAGTGGGCGCTAGTAGAATGAAGTACAGTTACTCAATGAACAACTGCAGTTACTTTCCATTCAGTGATCATGTTCCCACTCTGTGATATCAATCTGCTTACTGAATGTCAGCATCTTCTGATGATGCTTGTAGTGTCACAAGTAATCAAGAAATGCAACATTCTTCCAGTGATAATGCAGGTTTTTATTTCTCCTTGTTTGATGCTCTTCAAAATATTTGAAATCTAGGGATTGATGAATTTATTCAGAAAGGGCTCCTCCACTAGTTTCTATTTGATGTCCATTTTCAAGCCAACAAAATTCAGAGTCAACTCGAGGCTAGTTACAATGGAGATGATGAAGATGAGGTAGAGCGGCTAAGGAAGCATCCCCGTCTCACTACACGTACTTATCGTGTCCATCTCCATTCTCTTTATCCCTAAAGGAATATCTCAGTGTATCTCCCCCAATCGAGAATATTAATAAAAAAATTTTTTTTTGTGTCATTTATCATGTCTGCACCAAAAATTCTCTTGTCAGATACTCAACTTCTTAAAGGAAGTAACTATGCTTCATAAAAACCAAGATGCACACCATTATCCAGTTTGAGGATTTGTGGGACATTTTTACTGGCATTACTAAACATCTGTCTAACATAGATGAGTAGAAGAAATTTGACAAAACTGATTCAAAAGCATTAATTCTTATCACTCTCAGTATATTTGATGAGACTCACCCCTATGTTTGAGATGCAACCACATCTAAAGAAGCTTGGGAGGCTATTTCTACAATCTTTGAGGCAAATAATCAGGCCCAAGTACTTCATTTACAATCTAAATTGTATACTCTTCATGTGAAAAGTGTTGAGAAAATTATAGATTTCTTGGGTTGTGTATCTATTCTTCATGAAAAACTCTTTGTTCTTAGAGAGACGGTAGAAGATAAACTCCTCATTCCTATTACTTTGCGTGCTCTTCATCCTAAGTTCAAGACATTTGTCACTACCCTGAACTTGAAAAAATAGAAAGTATCATTTCAAGAATTGATAAACTTACTGCAACGGGAAGAAGCTCTTTAATCTATACATGAGGAATATGAAGAAAAATCTCTTGTCTCTTGTTGACAATGTAGCCACAGAGCCCGTCAGGGGCCTTTGCCTCAATTGCCCCCATAGTAGTCTCCTCCACAAGTTTCCCAATAGAATTCTTCTCCTCAATCGTGCCACATTTATAATACTCATACTCATAATACAAAACACTACTGGTACAATGGTCTTACTCAAAGTTCTTCAAGTAAAGAGAGCTTGTCTAGTCATAGTTATTCTTGATAACCTCATGGACGCTCTCCTAGTCATCGTCGGCACAGAAATGTTTCTACCCAACAAGCTGAGACATCTGATGGGTCTCCTAATGATGATACTTCTACTCCTTGTATAACCCCAAATCTGGTTCTTCTATCCCAAATTTCTCCATCAACACATGATGTTTGGCTGATTGATTCAAGTGCCAATAAACATATGACTGGTGATCAAGGGTTGTTCGATACTTTGAATCATACACCTACTTGTGATATCATTCTTATTTCTCATGAAAAGGAGTATGTGGGAAAAGGAATTGGTATAGTTACCATCCCTCTCCACATGGGAAGTTTCTCTCTGACCAGTGTTCTCTATCTTCCTGGTTTTACTAGCAATCTTTTGTCTATTAGACAACTTTTAAATCACAGCCTTAAGGTAGAATTTCAGGTCAAGGATGGTGTTAAAAATCACCTCATCTCAAAATATGGAATCATCCTTTCCCATGGTTTTAAGAAGGGGCATCTTTGTGTTCTTGATACAACTTCTTCCTCAGGGGTTGTGCTTTGTACTTCTACTATTGCATCCAGCTCCCTCTGGCATTACAGATATGGTCATCTTTCTGCTACAACACTTTCTTAGTTGAGCTATCATATGATGGTATGAAGTATTCCAAGTCTCTTTCCTTGTCTTCTATGCCTGTCTATTCTGACTATCTTGTACAAAAACAAAATTGCCACTCCTTTATGTCCAGTACCTATCATGCCTCAGAACCACTTGCCCTTATTCATAGAGATCTTTCCAGACCTCTTCCTATTTCTTTTTAGGGATGCCGCTATTTCCATCTCTTTTTTGATGATTTCTCTCAGAAGACTTGGATCTATTTTCTCTAGCAGAAGAGTGAGGCTTTCTCTCATTTCCGTACCTTCTACTCTATGGTGATTTGTAAAATCGTCATGCTTCTTCTTGTTCTCCACTCTGATCATGAGGGAGAATTTACTTCTACTGATTTTCTTGAGTTCTGAAGACTTGCAACATCAAGCAACATTTGATTGTTCCCTATACGCCTCAATAGAATAGTATTATAGAGCGGTACAATAGGACTATCTTGGAGATGGCTCAGTGTCTACTTGCTACCGCAAAGTTAGGTGATTAGTTCTGGGCAGAAGCAGTTCACACAACAATATACTTGCTCAATCGAGCTCCCACTAAGGCTCTCACAAATAAAACACCTAAAGAGGTATGCAAGGGTCGTAAACCAACTATTTCACATTTACAAGTATTTTGTTGTACAACATATATGCATGTCCCAGCTCTAAAATGGAAGAAGCTTGATTCTCAGAGCCTCCCTTGTATATTTTTGGGCTAAAATTCAGAGTCCAAGGCTTATAGTCTTATGGACCCCAAGACCCATCATATTATTATCAATAGAGATGTGGTATTTTATGAATCTTCTTTTTTTCAACTGCACACTCTTGTCAATATTCCTATGACCTCTCATAAGACTCTCTCACCATATGATGATGAGATTGAGCCTTCTTCTCAACTAGTAGGGAATAAGATTTACATGGTGATCTCTATATGGATTTGGGTATTTTTGAGGTTTCTAGTCAAACAAAACAACATCTAAAATGGGTTCAAAGTACACTTCGTGAATCTAACCTAAGTTATCCTCCAGATCTCTCTACAAGAGTTAGAACCTATAGACAAACACGCAATGAGGTCAATTTAGCATTAATGTGCTCAATTGAGAATAGTGTTGAACCAAATACTATATGTGAGGCTCTTATTCAACCTCATTGGAAGCATGCCATGGATTTTGAGTATGCATCTCCAGTCAAGAATCGTACATGGAAACTTGTTGATTTTCAAACTCACAAGAAACCCATAGGCTGCAAGTGGGTTTTCAAAACTAAATATAAGGCAGATGGATCTATTTACAAGTATAGGGCACATCTTGTTGCAAAGGGATATGCTCAACATGAAGGAATAGATTTTTAAGAAACCTTTGGCCCACTGGAAAGCTTAAAACCATAAGAATTGTGTGTGCTCTAGCTGCACAGAAAGGATGGAAGATTCACCATATGGATGTCAAGAGTGCTTTCTTGAATGGTGATCTTACAGAAGAAGTCTACCTGATCCAATCTGAAGGTTTCATTGATCAACACAATCCTCTCAAGGTATGCCACCTATTAAAGTCCTTATATGGGCTTAAACAAGCACCTCAGGCTTGGTACATTAAAATAGATGGTCGGCTTTTTGTAGTGTGGTTTTATTCGTAGCCCTTCTGATCCTAATTTATATATCAAAAAGGTTGGAACTAAGATTTTCATACTTGGTTTATGTGTAGATGATCTTATCATTATAGGAAGCTTAGAGGATCTCATTGATACTGTCAAATATGATTTGACACAATCTTTTGATATGACTGATTTAGGGCTACTACATTTTTGTCTTGGTTTAGAGTTTTCAGAACACAAGCATCATATTTTTTATCTCTCAGATAAAATATGCCAAGACACTTTTAGACAAGTTTGGGATGAATTATTGTAAACCTGTGTCTACTCCAATGGAACATAGTTTACACCTCTCTAAATTCCAATATTCTCCTCATGTAGATGCGACTCTTTACAGAGAACTTGTTGGGGGTGTTGGTACTCAAAAATACAATGGGGTTATTGAGTACCTTTTTAAATTTTTGCATCCTGGCCCCTTATGAGTTCTTTTTGAGCCTTTTTTCCCTGATGGAATTGTGAAGTTTTTCATACATATAAGGTGTTCATCACTCTTTTTTTGGCATATAAAGACATCCCAAGTTGTCAGATTCAAGTTTTGCATTGTTTAGTGATGTCTTGTTTTGAGCACTTATCCATTCTGCATTTGTTGTTTAGGTGTCATTTTGTTGTAACAAGGATACTTTGCATTTGAATAACTTGCGATATTTTTTTTGTTTCATGGGTCACCATTTTGGGAATGTTTCACATGTATATCAAAGAGCCTATATTTCAAATCCCAAATCATTTTGAATCCATTTGATGAGTTTTTGGATTCCCTAATGTTGGTCCTGATGAACTATTTAATTTTCTTTGTTTTGCCCAGAATGCTGAATAACCTACTTTGAGCTTTTGCAAGTTGTATCTGGTTGAATTCCTTGCATAATTGAGTTTTCCCCTGTATTGAAAACATGTGAGCATACCTATCTAACTAATTTTATCCCTTGGCCAATCCAATTGTCCACTTTACCTAGCTAATTCCAAATCAGATTTCTACATATTTACTGAGTTTTAAATTCAGAAAGTTGTAAGGTTCTGACTCTGCAGATTAATTCTACTTGATCAGTTCACTTTCAAAGAAATTTGGTTGAAATTTCATAATCCACATGTGAAGGTGAATCCATATTTAGAGGTTCAGATTCTGAGAGTTATTTTTTATTAGGTTGTAAATCAAAATTTGAAGACAGTTTGTGCAGATTGCTAGTGTTGAACATAATCAAATATACAGAATAGTCATTTTGCAAGAGTGATAACTTCTGGTTTGAATGTTATTTTCAAGAACCAATTGTGAACCATTCTATTTGCATATGAATGTACTACCTGAATGGGTGGTGAAGTCTTAGGGTATTTTTTGGTAATCTTACAATGGCCGATCAAAATGAGATTTATGCTTTTTCAACATTTGCACTTGTACAATATTTTGAAATGTCCAAGTTTGATCAGTTGCATCTTGCACCTAAGGTTGCATCTAGTGAAGCCCTTTTGCATGCGTATTCATTATCGATGAATGAATCACTCTGTCAAGTGAAGGATCCTCATGAATTAATCTAGTTTCTTTCCAAGTTACATTTCTAGCAAGGTTTGTGTGTATTTGAATACTTCAATTTGAAGAATATGTGAACTAGCCCACTTTGAGTTTTATTAACTTTTGGCCTTGATCTTTTAAAGAAAATCCAACTGATGGTTATTTCTCAGATGCTGGAGATGAATGTGCTTTCTGGTTCCCATGCTTGCAAATTATGATTTAGTCAATTTTCAAGGCTTGTTCCCAAAGCTACTTTCCATTAGTGAGTTCAGCTCGTAGAAATGTGAAAAGTTATCATAACTGTTGCCAATTGCAATATCTTGGGATCCAAGTGCACTAAAGACTGCATTGGAAAACTGGAAAAGTATATGCTATCACAGATTGGCAATATGCCAATGAAGTTGACTATTGAAATAAATGATGAATCAATGAACCATTTTGAGCTGTAAGTGAATGTAAATATGAAAACATAAACATGGTGGCCTTCTGAACCTTAACCTGATGCAAATTCATGAATGTATCCAATGAAGTGGCTACGCAAATGATGGGGTTGCATGGACTTTGGAGTGATGAGGTGAGCAGTAAGAATAGATTTCACAGAGCATGTTGGGGAATTTAAAACATTAAAACAACATTACAAAAAGGAGTTAGAATTAAAATAAATCAAATGCCAGTTTCTACACAACATATGAGGATTTGGAGATTTTAAAACTTGTAAATACTAAGCCATGGAGAGGATGAGCCAGTGAAGAAGTTTATGGGGAATTTGTTTTAAGTTTTTTAAAACTTTTCAAGTAGTACCCTATGTTTATTCTGGTGGAGGTTGTTTAAAACCTTAAAACAATAATGCAAAATTGAAAGCCCATGTTGTTGGTGGGGGAATTTGTTTAGTCTTTGCATAAGTTTTTGCGCACATAAGGAAGTGTAATAATGTTCTGTTTTAAAGTTTGAACCATATAGAAAGATGATCAATCCAAATGTAATAAGGATGACAAGGTTACACAGACATTACCATGGCTCCTATGTAGCACTTGTTGGAAGACCCCACTGATCACATGTAACTGATTGAATGTTTGAAGAGGTTATGTTGATGATCATGCAAGGCATTAAATCAGTTAATGTAATGTATTGTCATTAATGTCGACTTGATATAATATGTATGGTCATGGAGATATTTCCAAAGACTTCAAAGAACTCATGAATCAAGGCTATGCTATCAGTAATGCATACAAGTCAAGTATTCACTAACTGACTATATACACTAGCAGAGTGCACTCGACGGTTAGAGTAAAAGAACAAAGTAACAGTGTTGGCCGACAAGAAAAGTTAGAGCATTACTGATGAGAAAAGTTACAGTGTTCACTGACAAGAAAAACATAGAGTAACCCGACAGAAAGAAATATAGTGTTTCCCGATGGACAAGACAAGGATGGAGATCCAGATGACAACTAAAGTCACACCGATGGAACAATCAGCTATCACTGATGACTAACTGAAGTGTTGACCGACAGAACAAAGAGTTCAGAAAATGACAAAATGCTTAGTTGTCAAGAAGCTAAAGATAGAGTTAATAGATACTTATCATTATTTTAATCATCCAGATAAAGCTGGAGATAAGTAATTGATTTAAAGTTGCTTTGTCTAGTTGGAAAGAAGATTTTTACTAAATCAAACTAGAGTTTTCTTTAAATCGATTAGCAAAGATTGTTAAACACGCCAAGATCAAGAAAGCCAAGAAAAGAGGAAATCATGTCTATAAAATAAAAACCCAATTCATTAGGAGTGTTGTGTGGGGTGAACAAGAGAAGAGGAAAGATGCTAAAGTAAATCTAAAGTAGAAGAAAGTCTTCAGTTCAGTCCTGATAAACAAGCTAAAGGAAGAGCTAGATTCTGCAAACATTGACAAACATTGAGACAAGCATTGAATAGAGAAGAAAAAGTGTGGAGCAAAGGCATACATTTGATTATATTGATCAGTGAAGTAATGGACCTACAATAGATCTATAAATCTACAATTGAGTTGTATCTATGAATAGATGATTAGTGTTTTAGTTTAACCATTGAAGCATATTATTCTCTTAGCCGAGTAGGACTTAAAAAACTTTTTCAAATGAGATACATCCCAAGGAGTATCAAAAGGTTTGATTAGAAAAGTAGTATTGGATATGCCTAATACCTATTGCTAAGCGAAGTGAGTGTTTGATCAAGGATAGTAGCATTAGATGCCAGATACTAGTTGACAAACTATTTCTAAATTCTCTAACAAGGTCACACCTAATAGTGTGTTTGTAACCTTTAACATGGTTAGCTCTTAATAGGGCTCACTTTGGAAGAGTGAAAATTTGGGGAACTGGTCCCAGTGGGTTTTCCCTTAACAGGCTTTTCATGTTAAAAATCCATGTGTTATGTGTTTATGGTTTATCACTTTAATTTTTTACATTTCACATATGCATTTCTGGATTTATCAGTATACTCTGCATACTTACTGTGTTTTGGTAAATAATTAGCTACCTATCGGTAATCATACAGAAGAGAGATTAGCAAAGCAATCCGAAAAGTAGAAAATTGATTAAAGTATTTCAAGGCATACATCTTGTAGGATAGAAGATAACTTCAAATATAATTTATGGTTATAAGTTTCAAGGGTTGATTTAAGGATTAACTTTTGAGGCCACTAATTCACACCCCCCTCTCACTTATTACTAACAATTGGTATCATAGCTTGTGTGTTTAGAAAGGAAGGTTTCAATACCTAAGCTAAAGATCACAAGATTAACAGACGAGATGTGCCCAAGTTGAACAATGATAATTTTCCTCCATGGCAGAGCAAAATAAGACTCCACTTATCAGGTATTGGTAATGATGTTACTCAATAATTAGATACTAAATATGTGTTGCACATAGGAGAACCAATGGTTGAACAAATGAGAGAGAAGCATGTGCACAATGGAATGATGATAGAACTTGCTTCCTCACTCTCTAATGTTGAATTTGAATATGTCAAAACCTTTAAAAATGCAAAGCAGATGTGGGACAAATTGAATCTTGTACATGGTGGTGACAAAAATATTTTGAGAGCCAAGGAAGAAAGCATTAGAGGAAAGTTTGATGATCTCAAAATGAAAGAAGGTGAAAACATCACTCAGTACAACACAAGAATCAAAGAGGTAGCCAATTCTATCCGAGGAGTTGGAGGTGTACTAGAAGAAGATACAGTGGTGAGTAAAATTCTAAGAACCTTACTGCCTACTTATGCTATTAGAGTATCTACCATTCAAGAAATGAGATCAGTAGAAAATAGCAATGTTACTCTAGACAGTTTGATCGAAAGACTGATTTCTTTTGAGATGAATAACTTTGATAATAGTGTCTTACCAAATATAGAGTCTGCATTCAAAAATTCTATGAGCATAAGTAAATCAAGTCATAAAAATAGTATATGAAAAGATAGTGATAGTCAAAGTGAAGAAGATGATCTTGATGAAATTGAAGCACTTATGGCTAGAAGAATGTAGAGAGGCAAATGTAAATACAAAGCTAAATTACCACTTTTTTTTTTTAATTGCAAATAAATTGGACACTTTGCTGCAAGATGTACTAACAGAAAAAAAGATGACAGAAGTAATGATAGATCATTTAAAAATAAGTCTAACAGCGGTGATTACAGAAGCTACCAACAATCAGAAAGAAGAGATACCTGAGACTATAAGGACAAAGGAAAGAAGGCTAGTTACCTAGCAAAATACAAAGATGAAGACATCGAGATGGTGTTTGCAGCAGTAAAAGTTGATTCAGATGATGATGAAGAAAGGTATGTAGAAACAACTCTCATATCTAAAGATAGTAAAAATGATGTTTGGATCATAGATAATGGTTGCAGTCACCATATGACCGGTGATAGGAAAAAGTTTGAGACTTTCGAATACTATAAAGGTGGTTCAGTAAGAATGGGTAATAACACACCTTGTCCAGTTGAAGGTAGAGGAACAATAATGTTGAATAACTAGATAAAATGTGCAAATGATTATTGGGTAAATTGATTGAATTATAATCTATTGAGTGTTTCTAAGTTGAATAATTCAGGTCACAAAGTAGCATTTGAAAATAAGAAGGCAAGGATCTTCAATAAATCAGGAAATCTGATTGGTACCAATGAGCAGACAAAAGGTAACTTATTCTATCTGAATGATACTGACACCACTTGTTTGATTTCTACAAATGAAGACATATGGTTGTGGCACAAAAGATTGTGTCGTGTGAATTTTGACAACATGATAAAGGTTAGAAAAAAGAGAAATGTCAGAGGCTTACCAACGATGACCAAGCCCGACAACATCATGTGTAAGAATTGTCAAAAAGGTAAAATGATAAAGTCTAGTTTTAAAAGAAAAACCCATACATCTGATGAAATTTTAGAATTAGTCAATACTAATTTATGTGTACCTATGAGGACAAAGAGTTATTATGGAGATAGATATTTTATTCTCTTTGTTGATGATTACTTTAGAATGATGAAATTCATGTTTCTAAAAGATAAATCATAAGCATTTAAGATGTTTAAATGGTAAAAAGCAATGGTAGATAAGTAAAGTGGTAAGGAGTTAAAATTCCTAAGGTCAGATGGAGGAGGGGAATTTACATCAGATGAATTCAGTAACTTTTGTAATGAGCATGGAATCAAAAGATAGGTCTCTGCACCAAGAACACCACAGTAGAATGAAATTGTTGAAAGAAGGAATAGATCCATAGTTGATTGTGCAAGGAAACTGATGATAGAGAAAGGCATCACCCAAATCTTCTAGAGGGAAGATGTTAGTACTATTTTTTACACATTGAATAGAGTAAAATTGAAGAAAGACACCAAAAAGACACCTTACGAGCTTTGGTATGGATACACACTCAATGTAAGTTATTTCAAAAATTTTGGCAGTCAATGTTATATCTTAAAAGATGATAGAAATGGAAAAATTGACTCCAAGATTGATGAAGGAATTTTTATAGGGTATTCTACCAAGAGCAAGGCTTATAAATATCTAAAAAAAGCCTCCAAAAAAATTGTTGAAAGTGCAAATGTAAAGATAGAGGAATTTGTAGAGAAGAATGAAAAGGAAAGCACTAAAGAACTAGAGGACTATAATAAGTTTACTTACAATGACGAACCTGACACTCTACCCTACGAAAAATGTAGAGCTCCCGATCAATAGATCGTTGCACCCGAGCATCAGGATGCAAATGCTGATGATCAGAATATTGCTCAAGATGATGCATAAATTGATGGATAATAGAATGAAGAATAAAATGATGATCAAGTTGATAGACAAAGAGCTTAACCTTTACTTGCAAGATATGTCAGAAGGAACCATCCACAGGACCAGATCATAGGAAATAAAAAGGCTGGTATGAGAACTAGAAGTAAGTATCTAAATAAAAGATGTCTTATTTGTGATCATGGGCCCAAATTTTTCAATGTTGCACTAGATAATGATGAATGGATAAGTGCTATGAATGAAGAGATTGAATAGATAGAGAAAAAAAAGACATGGACACTTGTACCAAAACAAGATGACAAGAATGTCATGAGTACAAAATGGATATTCAAGAATAAGCTAAATGAGAATGGAAAAGTCACAAGAAATAAGGCAAGACTAGAATGCAAGGGGTATGCACAAGAAGAAGGAATTGACTATGGAGAAATCTTTGCACCCATATCTAGAATAGAAGGAGTAATTATATTACTTGCTTATGCTGCATATAAAGGATTCAAGGTATATCAAATGGATGTCCAGTTTGCATTCCTGAATGGAATACTTGAAGAAGAGGTATACATTGAACAACCAAAAGGGTTTGTTGATCCAAACAAGAGGGACATGGTATGTAGACTTCACAAAGCCCCGTATGGATTGAAACAAGCACCTTAAGCCTGGTATGAAAGACTTCATTCCTATCTCAAAAGTATTGGATTTTTAAGGACTAGTGAAAATAGTAATCTTTATTTTAAAGAAGATATTAATGCTAACATTTTAATTGCTGAGATATTTGTTGATGACATAATATTTGGAGGCAGTGATATGCTATGCAAATTATTTGCAAATGAAATGAGAAAAGAATTTGAGATGTCTATGTTTGGAGAGATCAAGTTCTTTCTTGGTCTGCAAATCATGCAACAAGATGAAGGTATTTTCATTACACAATCCAAGTACATCAAAGAAGTACTAAAAATATTCAAGATGGAAGAGTCCAAACTAGTTGGAACACCGATGGTAACTAGATGCAAACTGACAAAGGAGGACAAGTCATCAGAGGTAAATCATACTTTGTAGAGATTAATGATTGGAAAACTCATGTACGTTGTACATACTAGACCAGATATTGCACATGCAATAGGAATTGTTGTTAGATTTTCTTCTAACCTCAAAAAATCACATATGATTGTTGCGAAAAGAATTTTAAGATATCTGAAGAATACCAAGGAATATGGCTTATGGTATAGAAGAGAAGGTAAATTTGAACTTAAGTTTTTTACTGACGCTGATTGGGCTAGAAATCTTGATGACCGGAAGAGAACAATTGGAGGAGAATTCTTCATGGGTGACAGACTTGTCACATGGATCAACAAGAAATAAGGATGCATCTCAAAATCTACTACAGAGGCAAAGTATGTTGCTGCTGCTGCAAAACTACTCAAATATTGCATGGATCAAATAGTTACTGGAAGGTATGCATATGAAAATTTTAGAACTAGTAATTATCTATTGTGATAATACAAGTGCAATAAACATTTCCAAAATCCAATCATGCATGCTAAAATAAAGAATATTTCCACCAAGTATCATTATTTGAGAGAACACGTTCAAGCAAAGGAGGTGATACTTGAGTATGTACAATCAAAGGAACAATTGGCTGATATCTTCACCAATCCTTTGCCCAAGGATGCATTTAAGTACTTGAGAAAGAGACTAGGGGTCAAACCCTTGTCTACTGGTCAGTAAGATGACTAGAAGGCTACATCAGCCTACATAATATAAAAATATCATTCATGTTGATCCAAGCAGAGAGATGGATTTCAAAGATTAATCTATACACATAAATGTATTCATCTACTACGAGAAACATAGTTATTACCAATGGATTGGGAAATTCAAGGAATATATTATGGATAGAAAAGGGTCCATTTGGGATCACTATCGCAAATTATTTTTTAAAAAGATGTTTGGAATTAATGTCAAAGGGAGAGAAATATCTCATTATCATACTGATAAAGGGGGAGATTTTATCCATTATCATCTTAGTATATCCATCAGAGTATCCAAAAGAAGATAAGTAATAAGAAAGGGAGAGCAAATAGAAAGGGAGAGAAAACATCAAAAGAAAAGAACAGTCAAAAGAAGAGAGTTTGACACATAAGGAGAACACATAAAATCAAAGAAAGAAAGATTCTACATCCATCCATTAAAGGGATTGAAGACAAAATAAAAATTGCAAGAATCAAATCAAAGTTATTTGAGCTTACCGAAAGCCAGACATTTGTATTAGTTACATTAGGAAAGCTTGATGAAACTGTATATTTCATATTGTATTAGTAATAGTATAGTATGATAATGTAGTATGTTTCCATCAATGCCAAAGGGAGAGATTGATGACATGTAACTGATTGAATGTTTAAAGAGGTTAAGTTGATGATCATGCAAGGCATTAAATCAATTAATGCATTGTATTGTCATTGATGTCAACTTGATATAATCTATATGGTCATGGAGATACTACCAAAGAATTCAAAGAAATCATGAATCAAGGCTTTGCTATTAGTAATGCATACAAGTCAAGTATTCACTAAGTAACTGTATACACTGACAAAGTGCACCCAACGGTCAGAGTAAAAGAACAAACTCACAGTGTTTCCCGATGAGCAAAGTTACAACATTACCGATGAGAAAAGTTATAGTCTTTCCCAACAAGCAAAACATAGAGTAACCTGGCAGAAAGAAATACAGTGTTGCCTGATACAGAAGACAAGGATGGAGATCCCAATGACAACTAAAGTCACACCGATGAAATAGTCAGTTATCACTGATGACTAACTGAAGTGTTGACCGACATAATAGAGAGTTCAAAAAATGACAAAATGCTTAGCTATCAAGAAGCTAAAGATAGAGTTAACATATACTTATCATTGTTTTAATCATCCAGATAAAGCCAAAGATAAGTAATTGATTTAAAGTTTCTTTGTCCAATTGGCAAGAAGATTTTTACGAGATCAAACTAGAGTTTTCTTAAAATCTATTCGCAAAGATTGTTGAACATGCCAAGATCAAGAAAGCCAAGAAAAGAGGAAATCGTGTTTATAAAAGACAAACCCAATTCATTATGAATAGTGTGTGGGGTGAACAAGAGAAGAGGAAAGATGCTAAAGAAAATCTGAAGGAGAAGAAAGTCTTCATTTCAGTCCTAATCAACAAGCTAAAGGAAGAGCTAGATTTTGCAGACACCAACGAATAGTGAGACAAGCATCAGAGAGAAGAAAAAGTGTGGAGAAAAGGTATACATTTGATTATATTGATCGTTTAAGTAATGAACCTACAATAGATCTAAAAAATCTACAATTGAGTTGTATGTATAAATAGATCATTATTGTTTCAGTTTAACCATTGAAGCATATAAGTCTCTTAACCGAGCAGGACTTAAAAGTATTTTTCAATTGAGATACATCCCAAGGAGTATCAAAAGGTTTGATCACAAAAGTAGCATTGGATATGCCCGATACCTATTGATAGGCCAAGTGAGTTTTTGATCAAGAATGGTAGCATTAGATGCTAGATACTAGTTGACAAACTATTTCTAAATCCTCTAACAAGGTCACACCTAATAGTGTGTTTGTAACCTTTAACAGGGTTGGCTCTTAACAGGGCTCACTTCAGAAGAGTAAAAATTTGGGGTACCGGTCCCAGTGGTTTTTCCCTTAATAGGGTTTCTACGTTAAAAATCCATGTGTTATATGTTTATGGTTTATCACTTTATTGTTTTACATTTCACATATGTATTTCTTGATTTATCGGTATACTCTACATATTTACTGTGTTTTGGTAAATAATTAACTGCTTATCGGTAATCATACAGAAGAGAGATTAGCAAAGCAATCTGACGAGTAGAAAATTGATTAAAGTATTTCAAGGCATACATCTTGTAGGATAGAATATAACTTGAGATATAATTTGTGGTTATAAGTTTCAAGGGTTGATTTAAGGATTAATTTTTGAGGCCACTGATTCAACCCCCTCTTAGTTATTACTAACACCCACTCGATGCATGAAGGAGAAGTTAACATCAAAGTTACAATCACATAGTCTATGCAGCAATGAAGGAAATAAAAAACATTACAAATGCAATGGAAATTGTAAGAAAAAATAAAGAAGGGGCTGAGTAGACTATTGTGGGAAGAAAGTGGAGGAGCCCTCGCCTTGTTTTGCTAGAGGTCTTCAAACTTTTATTTGCTGGGAGATAACAATGTGAGGCTGCGTGGCATGCTAATATCTGCACAGAACATGAGACAAATGAAATTAAAACCATAACAAATATATGCAGATTACAGGCTACTTTGTATCATCAAGGGGGCCACACAGGAGATTAAAAGGTAAGTTCTTAAATGTATTAAAGCCAATGTAATCCATAGAGGTGCTACACATGAAGCATGAAAGAGGTTTGCATTCATTCTATAGTTTTTTTATTATATCCAATGCCAAATCCAGCATAGCATGAGGGAATTTGAAGTGTATAAAGCCAAAAAACCAAGCATAATGCATGGAAGCCAGAGGGAGGAGAGGCATTTATTTTAAATGATTTTCTTTGTTCTGTAAACCAAATGTAATTGCCAAGTTTTGCGTAGGAAGCATTGAAGGAAGTATTTTAAAAACCAATTCAAATGTAATTTTTAGGTTCAAAGACCATAGATGCCTACAAAATTTGAAGAGGCACATTTTAAAACATTTCATTTTCAGGTATAATCCATTAAAAGCCTATGCAGACTCAGAAACTTTGGAAATGTGAAAATAGAGTTAAAATTTTAATGGTTTTATATAAAAGCACTTGTAATGTGAAATGAATAAGAAACCAAGAGGCTTTGGCGAGCCCCTTGGCTGGAGGACTTAGTGCACAGGTGGGCCCCATATTTTGTGATATAAAATGAAAAGTTCTTTAAAATCAAAGGGGATTTAGTCCCACATTACTCCTATAGGAGAAACTTAAGATGTTTATAAGAAAAGTGGCAAACATATAAAAATGTGAAGTAGATCAGGAGGCTCTCTTCACGCGCTCATGCAGGAGGCAAAATGGTGCATTGGGATGCATGCCTAGATGACACAGAGTAAATTTTGCAGACAAGTGGCATTGAGGATGATGAGGCTGATGGGACATATGGCGGTCAGTCACGTAGTCATGAGGAGATAACCGCTAGGCCAAAAAATTGTTGAGACTTAGAGATAACTGTCAGTTGCAAGGTCATTGAGGGTTTCCAGTTAGCCATTAGAGATGCAGAGACCATGTGACTATGAATTCATGAGGTCACCTAAGGAAGCTACAATTAAGAGATAACTGCTAAGATTCAGTGACTAACTGCAGTCGCCTAGTTGCTAGACAGAAAATGTGAAGTACTTAAAATCATGGGATTTTGCCCTAGCTATCTGATCTAGATGGAGATCAAGGGTAGTCACAAAGTCTCTATAATTAACCATGGTTAGTTAAATTTCTTAGAGACTTGGAGACTAGATTGAGAAGAGTGAACTGTAGTTGAAGTACAGTCAAAACATGGTTAAGTTAAGTCTTATAGAGACTTAGAGACTGAAGGCTAGTCTCCAAGTAAACTCAAGGTTATGGAAAAGTCTCAGAGACTTAGAGACTAGTGTAGTCATGAAGTCTCTAATAGAATCAGAGTTAGAGGTTAGTTAAAGATAGTCAAAGGTAGCGAATCAGAAGGTGAAACAGGTCAAAATATGGTAAGTTCTATATAGAAAATGCAGAAAATGGAGAATTTCAAAAGAGAAAAAATGCAAACATATTTTATTTGCAAAACTTAATCATAGAAGCTTTCCCAGAAGTTTTTGAACCAAGAATGAAATTGGATTTTCTCATAAAATGATTAGATTGGAAAGATATTACTCAAAAGTGAAATCAGATTTTAAAGTGAGACATTTGCAGAGGATAAGTTCAAACTTTGAAAAGACAAATGGAATTAGATATTTGTAAAATGAATCTGAGATTGGTAGACTTTGAAAGGGTAAGTAAAGCTAGATTTTGAAACCACCGACAGAGTAAGGATAGATTTTGAAAAGACAAGTAAGTTCAGATTTTAGAAAAGAAAAGAGGGAATAAGTGTAGATCAAATTTGAGAGGAGGACAAGTGTTTATCAAGTGTAGTTTCTATGGTTTTTCTCTCCTATATATTATTTTCTTTTCTTAGTTTGGAGGGTTGTTCCCGTCCATGTATTTTTATCTACTGTAGGGTTTTTAGACTATGTTCTGCCTCTCTGCCAGAAGTTTCAGAGCAGGCTTCCAAATTGGTTTCTTTATCAAATGTTTCTCTCTTCTAAGCATAAAAAGTGTTCTCTTTCCTTGTTGTTTATCAAAAAAACATTATTTTAATAAGTTGCTTATGAATGAATTTCAACATTGTTATTATATCATCAAGTTGTCTCCATTTTGCTTCTAGAATCATATAAACTAGGGCATCAAGGGTGTTATAGTTTTGTCTGTTGTTGATCAACAATATAGTTATTCAAAGGATAACTATGATTTAAGATTTGTTTTCAGATTTGTATGAGTTGGGATATCAAGGATATTAACAATCTTGTCTTTCTAGTGAATGTTGGTTATGTACTCTCTATTTCCAAGGTCTCTTTCAAGGAGAGGGTTAAATTATTTGAGCATAAAGTTGCATATGTAAACACACAAGTGGATCAATAATAAGAACTTGATTGACACTATTTGTTTTATGCAAGGCATACATCAGAAAAAGTTGTTTTTCCTTTTTTCATAATCTCTTTTGCAATTGTATGTTTGACTTTGTTACCCATAGGATAAGGCACTGGTCTATGCAAGATTTGAGATGTTACAGAGATCCATACATCAAATCATAATTGAAAAACCATTTCCATTTCATGATTGGTAAGAGTTAGAATTTTTTTGGTTTTCAGACTTACTTTATGTAAGCAAAATATTGTATAAGATTCGAGGAAATATTGAGGTAGTTGTTACGTAAAGAGGCTGGAAAACCATTCCACAGTTATATATCTACAAGCCTATTATTGTCAGAAAGGAGTCATGTATGTGCAAATAAGGCAATACCCTCCTAAGTGATGTGGAGCTCAAAGAAGGAGGATATTATCCAATCCTCATTAATTAGGCTTTGTCTTGCTAGAATAAGTGTTTGAGAGTCATAGAGTTGATCAAATTATTAATCTATACTTTGATTCAGCAAGAAAAAGACCTAACAAACTGACACTTCTACTGGGGAATTAAAAGGACAACAAGTTTAAGATGCAAAATTGTTGACTTTGTTGAATCATCCCAAAGTCTGGTTATAGAGTCATGTGCTACAAAAAAAAACACTTTCCTCAAATTTTTGAAAAAGAGTCAAGTATGTTTTGTTTGTCATTGCAAAGTGTCTAAAAGTCCAAATTTATTGAATAAATTCCTATACAATCTCACATATGGTGATTCACAACTCTGAGTTCTCTGGTTTGCACCAGTGTGCATATTTGAAGAAAGACTAAAAAAAGAGAGGTGGACTTGCAATGAAGAGGCAACAAATTTTTAGGCTCTTATGACTAAGAGGATTTCATTAAGAAACTCTATATTGGAGGTGTATAAAATGTTCTGATTTGAAGAAGGTCAAAGTTGGGAAAGAGATCTCAACCAATAACATCTTTTCCTCTGCAAAGGGGCGACAACTCTACCAAGTTTTTGAAGGTGATTTCAAATCAAATAGTTAGCAGTAGCTTCATCATACTCTAGGTATTTTTATTTTCATTGGATGAAGTCTTTTATTCCATAACAATTAGTTATACATGTTTTCCCTATTAAGTGGTCAGCACTAATTAAGAGGGAAGAGAGAGGTAGTTTGTAGTTATTCTTCTTGTTAAGATGTCACTACTAAATTAGGTCAGATTTTGTAATGCTATAAATTTTGAAGGTATCCGTAGATACCCAAATCCTATTCCACCAGTAGTCAGGGGTTTGTTTGCCTAAATTTACTGGCCTAGTGAGAAATCAGCTAAGGAACATATAAAAAAAATTGTTGATTTGATAGATGATCATGACATCACACATGAGGATGTACTAATGAACCTCTTTGCAATATCTCTAGTTGAAGATGCTAGGGATTGGTTCAAGGAACTACCTCATGGTTCAATAGGATCTATGGCTACACTAGAAGATTGTTTTGTTGAATAGTATGGTAATGGGGAGGATAGTGATTATCATGACATGTCTGAATCTAGAAACCCTTTACCAAAACTTGAACTTGTTAGTGAAGAAATAGAAGTGATAAGACAAAATATTCAAGAAAGGGTTGTTAAAACATTACAAGAAAATATGATCAGAAATGAGGGTGAGTCCCAATATGATTTCTACGCAAGGTTTTCTACTAAGATTAAGGAATCTAGCATCCCTCTTTGTCTTCAAGAGTTTGTTTGGGAAAATTTATTTGTGGAACTTTGTTTTCCTGATTCTATAAATTTGTCAAGCTCTCAAAGGGTGGATATTATTTGGAATACTATGCAATGGATGGAACATGTAGAAATTTTTTCTTCTAAAGACATATCTGAAGTTGAAACTAGTGATATTGAATCTGAAAATGTTAAAGATGCTAAATATGAATCTAATTTTGATGATGAATCTAAGTCTAGTGATATTCAATCTAGTTATTTTGATTATGATGATGAGTCCACTTATGCTTAAAGTTTTTCTGATTTTGATATGGATAATGAACTTTGTGAGCATTAAGACAATGAAAATGTTTTGTGTGGATAACAATGTGATAACTATCATGCGGATGTGAGTGTCTGTAGTGATTTATTTGCACAAGATGATATGGTCTGAGAGATCTCACTCCATCATTCCATTGATGAAGCAATTTGCAGAATCAAGCAAGAAATTAATGAGTGTGAACAAGATTGCCAATCCTTGCTAAGTAGTGAGAAAATCTCACATTTTTTAATTGCTAATTTTCAGAGGTATGTATCAGAAAATGAATCTCAAACTTTACACCCTATGGAAATAAATTTTGATATTGATGATGTTGTTGAGGGTGTGAAAAATGACAATAACAATGCTTATTGTGAGTGTGTATCAGAGATGAGAATAAATGATTACAGTTGTTCACTTCACAGGGAACAAATTTTAGAATTATTGTCTTATGAATATCTCATATTTTCAGGAAAAGATAGACTTGAATCTCAGCACTTCACACACATTGAGTTTGACAAGGAATATGCATCAGATAGTCAAGGTGTTGATATTTATATTTTGGAATTTTCTTGTACTCCCATGTCACTAGGGAAAAATAAAGTTAAGTATGATATGTCATCTATTGAAATCATCATTGTTATTTCAGATTCAAGGGAAAAAGAGACTTTAGATATTGCTGAGCATTGATTAGGATAGTTGTCTAGACTTTAAATCTTTTTCAAGTTCTCAATATTCCATAAAAGATAGTCCTTTAGTTGCTCAAGATTCACATGTTTATGATGAATGTGTTAATGTTTTCCCTCCCACCCATCAACAAGTTTTAGATTTGGATAATGGTAATAATTTGCAGGAAGGTATTGATGAAGATTCTAATGTGAATATACAAGTTGTTGTCATGATGCATGATGGTAATCCTTTTGAGAAAAAGAGTATGGATTATGATATGAGATTTCCATTGTTTGACAATGAAGATGTTGAATCTTTTTCTTTTGATGTTCCTGCTTTATCTCCTTTTGAAAAAATTCAAATTGTATTGTATAAGATCCCTGATGTTTATGATGAGTTTAACTATGATATTCCTCAGATTATTGTTCCTTTTTTTTTAAGGATGACCCAGATCATATCCCAAGTGGTGAATATTTTTAGTAATTGCACAAGGTTCAGTATGTTGATTTATCCTTTGGTGTTCAAATTACTGATGTGGAAGAATTTAATAATGCTAACCCAAGCAATATGGCAGATTTTGAGTATTCCATTTTTCAGCCAGATGGTGAATAACAGAGATGTGGCATTAAACTAAGTATTGTTGATTATTGCATTGAATCTCAGTTTTTTCTAACTAATGAATGCATCATGCATATGCCACACACTTTTTAGAATTGGTATCATTTCCAATTTAGTTTTCAAATGGATTATAATGATATTTTTATCTTGATTTAATGGATAATGGAAATAAGATTGATCATATGCATGAAAGTGATAATTTCAACGTATTTCTGATTTATGAATATGAAAACCAGGTGTATGATAGAGGTAAGAGATGATTTTAGTTCTGGGGCTTTGTGCCTTTTTGTAAATAGTGTGCATATTGTATAGTCACTTTCCCTTTCAGTTGTGTGTTTTCTTTTAATAAGAGGTTCCCAATTTTTGAGAAGAGATGTTAGTGAAAAGAGGAACGAGAAAGGAGAATATCTAATTTGAAATATTAGGGGTGGTCTTCTTATACTATGAGATTTTGAAAGTTCTCTGCATGCCCGCATGGGGCATGCGTCCATAGTTAGAGCCATTGTTGGTACTAAAAAATACAATAGGGATTTTGAGGACCTTGTTAAATTTTTGCATCTTGGCCCCTTATGAGTGCTTTTTGAGCCTTTTTTCCCTGATGGAACTCAGAAGTTTTTCATACATATCAGGTGTTCATTACTCTTATTTTGGCATATAAAGACATCCCAAGTTGTGATATTCAAGTTTCGAGTTGTTTAGTGATGTCTTGTTTTGAGCACTTGTCCATTCTACATTTGTTGTTTAGGTGTCATTTTGTTGTAACAGGGACACTTTGCATTTGAATAAATTGCTTGCATCCTTTTGTGTTTCATGGGTAACCATGTTGGGAATGTTTAACATGTATATCAGAGATCCTATATTTAAAATCCCAACTCATTTTTAATCCATTTGATGGGTTTTGGATTCCCAAAAGTTGGTCCTACTGAACTGTTTAAGCTTCTCTATTTTGCCCAGAATGTTGAATAGCCTACTATGAGCTTCTACAAGTTGTATCCAGTTGAATGCCCTACATAATTGAGTTTTCCCCTATGTTTCAAACATGAGAGTGTACCTATCTAAATATTTTTATCCCTTGGCCTATCTAGTTGTCCACTTTACCTAGCTAGTTCCAAATCAGATTTTTGTATATTTGCTGAGTTTTAGATTCAGAAAGTTGTAAGGTGCTGAATTTGTAGATTTATGCTAATTGATCAGTTCACTTTCAGAGAAAGTTAGTTAAAATTTCATAATCCACATGTGAAGGTGAATCCATGTTTCGAGGTTCAGATTTTGAGGGTTCTTTTTTATTAGTTTGTGAATCAAAATTTGAAGACAGTTTGTGCAGATTTCCAGTGTTGAACATAATCAAATTTACATAATGGTCATTTTACAAGAGTGATAACTTCTGGTTTGAATGTTGTTTTCAAGAACTAATTGTGTTACCATTCTATTTTTATATGAATGTACTACCTGAACTGTTGGTGAAGTCTCAGGGTATGTTTTGGTAGTCTTGCAATGGCCGATCTGAATGAGATTTATGATGTTTCAGCATTTGCACTTGTATAGTATTCTAAAATGTCCAGGTTTGATCAGTTGCATCTTGCACCTAAGGTTGAATCCAGAGAAGCCCTTTTGCATGCATTTTCATTATCGATGAATGAATCACTCTGTCAAGTGAAGGCTCCTCCGGAGTTAATCTAGTTTCCTTCCAAGTTGAATTTCTTGCAAGGTTTGTGTATATTTGAATACTTCAATTTGAATAATATGTGAACTAGCCTGCTTTGAGTTTTTTTTATTTTTCGGCCCTGATATTTTTAAGCAAATCCAGTTGATGTTTATTGTTTAGATGCTAGAGATGAATGTGATTTCTGGTTCCCATGCTTTCAAAATGTTATTTAGTTATCTTTCAAGGCTCGTTCTGGAAGCTACTTTCCATTAGTGAGTTTAGTTTGTAGAATTGTGAAAATTTATCATAACGGCTGCCAATTGCAATATCTTGGGATCCAAGTGCACTAAAGACTACATTGGAAAACTTGAAAAGTATATGCTATCACATATTAGCAATATTCCAATGAGGTTGAATATTGAAATAAATGATGAATTGATGAACCATTTCAAGCTGTAAGGGAATGAAAATATGAAAACATAAACATGGTGGCCTTCTAAACCTTAACTCAATGAAAATTAATGAATATATCTAATGAAGTAGTTGCGCAAATGATGGGGTTGCACAAATGATGGGGTTGCATGGAATTTGGAGTGCTGAGATGAGCAAAAAGAATAGATTGCACAAAGCATCTTGGAGAATAAAAAACATTAAAATAACATTACAAGGAGTCAGCATGAAAAAAATTCAAATGTCAATTTCTGTGCAACATATGAGGATTTGGAGATTTTAAAACTTGTAAATACTAAACGATGCAAAGGAGGAGATAGTGAAGAAGTTTATGGGGAATTTGTTTTAAGTTTTTAAAAACTTTTTAAGTAGTAGCCTGCGCTAATTCTGGTGGAGGCCGTTCTAAACCTTAAAACAAAAATGCAAAATTGAAAGCCCATGCTATTTTGGGGGGAATTTTTTCAATCTTTCCAGATGTTTTAGAGCACATAAGGAAGTACATTAATGTTTTTTTTTTAAATTTTAAACCAATAGAAATATGATCAATCCAAATGCAATAAGGAGGACAAGGCTGAACAGACATTACCATGGCTCCTATGTAGCACTTGGTGGAAGACCCCACTGGATGCATGAAGGGAAAGTTAACTTTAAAGCTACAATCCCATACTCCATGTTGCAAGGAAGGAAATCCAAAACATTACAAATGCAATGGCAATTGTAAGACAAAATAAAGAAGGGGTTGTGTAGACTATTGTGGGAAGAAAGTGGAGGAGCGCATGCCATGTTTTGCTGGAGATCTTCAAACATTTATTTATTGAGAGATACCAATAAGAGGCTGCATGGCATGCTAATGTCTGCACAAAATATGAGACAAATGAAATTAAAACCATAAAAAATATATATAGATTAGAGGCTAATTTGTATCAGCAAGGGGGCTATACAGGAGATTAAAAGGTAATTTTTTAAATGTATTAAAGCCAAAGTAATCCATAGAGGTGTTGCATAGGAAGTATGAAAGGGGTCTCCATTCATTCTATGGTTTTTATTTTATATCTGTGTATATGGAATCCCTCAACATGTTGGGAGAAAGATCGAAAAGCTCGAACATGCAAACATTAGTAGGTTAGCACATGAATTATATCAAGAAAGCATGCAAGAGATAAAACAAACAACAAGGACACCAAATAACATTAGATTAAGCTAAAAATGAGTAAATAAAAGCGCCCTATTCTACTCATTTTGATTTGCTTATTTGGATGGATGTGGGTGTGCTCTCTCAAACACACAATTGCTATGGATCCCAAATGCAAGAATGCAAGACTATGAGAACAAGAAGAAAGATTCAAGATCTAGTATGAGGAACTAGTCTCAAAATCTTCTTCAAGATGCTAATTTAAGCTATGAAACAAAATATGATATGCATATTCTAGTAAAGAAACTAAGATTCATTCACCAATTAGAACCTAGCATGTGATTTCTATGATGATTTAAGCATGGAAAACATAAAAATAACATCTAAGAACATTAGCATGAAACTACTATGAAATTCTAAGACAATTATAGCATGATAACAATGCAAATTGAGAGATGAAAATATGAGAGGAGAAGGCCTCTATTTATAGAGTTTCTTGAGAGAGGAAGAGGCTTGGATGAAGTGGCACTTATGTGGCATCCACATAAGAGCCACATAGGAGACACATGGCTTTGAAAAGATGGCCAATTTTGAGTCAAAATTGGCATTAATATTGAGTAGCTCAATATTTCAATGGAGGAGACAAAGTTGTAAGAGGGAATTAAAGAGGAATGGGTGCCCATTTTGAAGAGAAATTCCCCATGTGGGTGAGCATTCCATTAGCCTTAAAAAGGTTAGGAATCACCCAATAAGTATGGTTAGAGGATAGTTAGGTGTGGAAGCATGCTTAGGAAATGAGGTGATGGGAGTAGGGTAGGACTAGGGTAGGTTGTAGGGTAGAATTACTAGGTTCCTAGCTAGGGTTTAGATTTAATTCAAGTTAGATTTGAATAAATCATAGCTTAGAAGAATTAGGAAAAATGGAGGATTTTAATAAATATATATTTATTAAAAGGGGATTTTATGGAGGCAAATGTATTTAAATAAAATACATTAGAATAGTGTTTAAACTATTGATAAATGAAACT